>JACERP010000549.1:0-51354 GCA_014080715.1 Scenedesmus sp. NREL 46B-D3
CCAGCAATGCAAGAGCAGGCAGCAGCAGCAGCATCAGTGCGGCAAGTTGTGCCAGGATGCACACCCACCGCCACACTCGGTGGGTGAGCGGCGAGAAGGGCAGTGCTGCAGCTTCACGGGCTGCATTTACCAATTACCAATTACCAATTGCCCATAGTAGGGCCACCGGCCCACCCCACTAAGGAGCCAAACAAGGCTCATGGGGTCCAAGCATCAAGAAACCTCAATCAGTTCTGAGAAATTCTCAGACTCAGTGACAGACAAAGCATAGGGCAGCATATCCTCCGCCATATCGGGATCGCCTCGGGCCAAGAGGCAACAATGAATACAAGCAGCAACAAGTGGCTGGCGCTGCTGCATGAAACTGGCGAGATCACGACCACTTGGATGTGCTACGGGCCTATCCCGATCTCCAAAATCGTCAAACAGACGCCAGAAGCGCTCTTTACCGAATTACCAAATTACCAAAGTAGGGCCACTGGCCCACCCGCAAAAGAAGCCAAACAAAGCTCATGGGGTCCACAAAACTCAAAAGAAGAACATCAACCGAAAGAAAGTGCAGACAGACATCATCAAATGCGCAATGCGCTGTGGCAAGGAGCGCCCATGCTCTTCAGCTCTCTTGGCAGAATGGGGTGTGAAACCGTTGCATATGTGGCTTCATCAGAGGGCTTTGGAGTACTACTACAGGATTCAGCGTATGCCAGGGCGTTCGGCTGCCAAATCAAGTGTTTACAGCTGAATGGAGGCGTCCTAGTGGTGCTTTGGCGGTGACCACCGTGGCACAAGTATGTGCAGAGCCTGCTGTGCAAGTATGGTGTGAATGTTGTGACCGCGGAAGGCAGAGCCAGTGCGTGCAAGAGCCATGTCAACAAGCAGGTCAGGACACTACATGCTGAAAGGATTGCATGTGAAACGTTGGAGCACTCCACTCTGAGTCGGTATGTGGCTCATGTGCATCCCACTCATGTTGATGCTATGGGTTTCAGGAGGCCTAGGCCGTACTTGCGTTCAGTGGCAATTCCACGTGGTATTGAATTGCTGTTGCGTGTTCGTATGGGTTGTCTGTGTGTACATGAGCGTACTTGTCAGTTTGGCGGTCGCAGAGCTAACTCCACTTCAGGATGTCCTTGTTGTGGTGCAGAAGTTGAGTCTTTGTCACACTTCATGTTTGATTGCCCTGCTACTTCTGCTCAGAGGGATGACATGTTTGCTGAGATCAGATCCCTGCCTGGTTGCGCTGAAAAGTTGTGCAGCGTTTTGTCCATGGCTGCTTCGTCAATCAAGGTGTTGCGTTTTGTATCTGATGATATTTGGGGCAGTTCTGGAAGATGTCTGATGGTGTCACCGTGTATTGCTGCTTTTCTTGTCAAGTCTTGGGATGTGCGCAATGCATGCAAACATTCTGGAGCAGTGCTCCCCCCTCTTTCCGCCCCGGTGGGGCGCGGGGCCGATGGCGCTGATGCTATGGCTTGAATGGGTCATATGATGATGATGATCAACCGAAAGAAGCCGCAACCTCAACAAGCCCAGAGAGCTCAGAACTCAAAAAGGAGCCAAACAAGGCTCATGGGGTCCAAAATGTCTCTCCACAACCAAAGGGGGGAAAGGGAGGCAGAGCATGCACACACAAGCAGCCAACATACAGTATAGCCTAGTGGTAAATCCATGCGAAAGGGCACAATATCTGGTAGCAGCATAGGTGGCACGGTGAACCACGCAACAAACCAGGATGGGGGTGGTGGCCCTCCTCTGTGGGGGCAGCATACTCCTCAACAACAGCACAACCGAGAAACAAACATGGATGTCAGCATGGCTCAGGTGGCATCAAAATGCAACATTATGCTCAAATTCCAAAAGGTCCCTAGGCAACCTTGTCTCAAGTGGCAGACTGGTGAAAGCTTAAAGAACTCAAAACGCTGACAAACGCAGCACTACAAGCACAAAGGCAAGATGATTGCTGTGACAACTTTCAAACGACATTCAAAAGGCTGCTGGTGCAGGGCGCAGCAGGCTCGGCAGCTATACCAGACACCGTGCTGCTGCCTGAGCTGGTGCAGTGGCTGACGGCAACTAGCTGCCAGCCTGCTGCAAA
The DNA here is from genome assembly GCA_014080715.1 of Scenedesmus sp. NREL 46B-D3. Lineage (NCBI taxonomy): Eukaryota > Viridiplantae > Chlorophyta > Chlorophyceae > Sphaeropleales > Scenedesmaceae > Scenedesmus > Scenedesmus sp. NREL 46B-D3. The sequence continues at coordinate 2,096 of JACERP010000549.1, forward strand.
GGGCCTGGCACGATATGATGTGTAAGGAAGGTCAGCAAGAGCTGTTGGCTGCTGCCATGGCAGCACAGTTGCAGCGTTCCACGAGCAGCAGCGCTGGCAGCCTGCTACTAGCAGCTACTGGCACAGCCAAACATGTACAGCTGAGGAAGACCTCAGTGACCAGTGCAGCCGCAGGGGCGCAGCAGCATGCGGCTGCGTAGCACCTATGGCTTCTACTACAGCATACTGCCACAACATTGGGCAACCAGAACGGTTACAGGGCTGGCCCCGAGCTATAGCAGCGAAGTGTTGGTGTAGCACTGGATTTCTTCCTTGCGGCATTAGACGACCACAGCGTCTGCAAATGCTTAAGACAGCGCCGCCACAAACTTTCTTGTTCTCCCGGTAGGGCGCGGAGCCAATGGCGTCAATGCTATGGTTTTGAGTAATATGATGATGATGATCCTCATGCTCTGTGAATCAGAGGTTTGGGCCGCCATGAATGGGTAATAGGTTCGGGCTGAATTTCTTGTTCTTTAATCTTTGCGAAAGAGGGCCTCACTGCTGCCAACCTGGCATTTCATCACACATACCATAACCACCACACTGACTCATCCTGACAAGCTGACATAATAGCTGTAATTTATCGCAGCGTAGTGCCTCAGGCTGACAAACTTCCTGGTAGGCACACAGCAGCTCCAATACCTATTCACCCTGAAGTTCACAACATGTTGCAGCTACTGTTCGAACTGTAAAGTCTGCTCAGTGCTAGCGCTGTGTGTAGCCCAGCTCTCACCCCCCTCCCCAAGGGAAGACTGAGGCACAAGCAAAATGTGACACCAAGGACAACAAGCCAGGCAACAACGCACCACCCACCAGAAGCACTGACAAAGAAAACAGATAATAACTGTATCATCAACGGCACTGCTAAGCATACTGCACAGCTGGCACAAATCACCAACAAACAACCACTACAAGAGCAGGCTACAATTGATGACATCTCAGCACCACCCACCTGCCACCTCAGCACCACTTGGTGTACATGTTGCAGCCTCAGTGCAGATCTGCTGTGCACTGAGCCGTGCACCCCTCCATGTGCGAAACACACGCCCCTGAAGGTGCTGGCTGCACCACATGTTGCCCTGTTGTTCCCTCTCATTCCCCTCCTTGGTCAACAGACTAGGCTCCTGCACACACTCTCCATGAACCTAAGCACACAACAGGCAACTGCAACCACACATGAAAGCACTGCCTGCTCAGAAAACGATGGCTGCCCTAACAGGAGAGCCTGCCAACACCAACAATCCTAACGCAACAGTCACTCCACTAACACCTCAACATTGCCCACGCTCACTGCACCATCATGTGCATCCTCATGTCCATCTGCGAGGCGATCTCAGCATCGTCAGCTTGATCCTCCAGCGCCCAAGGCTCATACTTGGACACTGTTTCTTCATAGTCACTGTCCTGACCGGCTGCAGCAACACTGCTGACGCTGCTGCTGTAGCTGCTGCTGTTGTATGCCGAGTAGTAGGTGGCGCTGTTCACTGCTGGTGGGGGTACGGAGGCCAGAAGGATCATCGCTGCTGCCAGGGAGCCTGCAGACAACACCCAGCAGCAGCAGCAGCAGCAGCAGCGTCAATTAGCTCAGCATCATGAGCGCCAACTCTGCAATTGTCTGCTAGTTCCATCGGTCGTCAGTCTTGTTGCAATGTGCTGAATCTGCACAGGAGTGTCTTGTACGCAGCAATGTCAGCCTGCAGCGTCTACTTCGACAGACACAGCCTGGTAACCCTAGCTGGTGAGCGCAGCACTGTCTGTCGCTGACACTGCATCGACAGGGCACATAGCAGCTGCTGCAGCAACCATACTGATTTGCTGCTGTGACGCCATGCGCCTCGCAGGGCCCGGCAGAGTGCCACGCTGTGCTGGTCACACGCTGCTTCCAAGATGCCAACTGAGCCTGTATCTGGTGGTGCAGCTGCCACTCCAGCGCTTTGCAATGCAGGCAGCTCAACCCAGCCGCTGTTAAGGCGACGTGTTCCAGCTGGTCAGTCTGTTGCACTGCCGCGGACAAGCCACGTACCTCCCAGGCCCAGCAGCGTGCGCTTGAGGCGTGCCAGTGCTGGCTTGACTGTGTAGTTGGACATGAGCCTGTCGCGCATCAGCACCTGCGGCGTCTTCACCCACACCTCTGTTGTTGCGGCGGCGGCGGCAGCAGCAGTACAGCAGCAGTGGCAACAGCCAGTTGTCGGCTTGAATCATGTAGGCGTTCTCCTCCTAGCTGTGATCCAATCGACAGCAACATGATAAAGTCCGACGTGACCAGGCCTTCATGCAGGAGCACAAACTCCCAGCCCCGTAAACTAGCCGGCTTGGCGCAAGGCATGAAGCTGCTGCCATGAGCTGATGATGCACAGCCGCAAAGCCCAGCGCTTCTAGGGATGCTACTCACGTCCATCATACCAGCCGGTCTCCTCATACTCGATTGTGGCGCTGATAAGCCGGTCGCCAACATGCTGCAGTGAAGGACGATCAGGAGGGCATGCCAGTAAAACAGGTGCGGTGGCAGCACACGGTTGGCACCACAATGCTGTTAGGTGCACCTGGTGCTGGCCACCGCATCATGCAGGACACATGCACAGCTACAGACTGCACCGCAGTGCATGCCGTCACGGCACTGTCGCAAGCTGCAACCGCTCCTACTGCTACTGCGACAAGACCCGAGGCTGCATGCAGGCAATTCTACAGGTCGGCTGGCTCGAGGCTGCCGCCTGTGGTCAATCCCAGGGTTGATTGCCGCCGCGCGTGCCGCCGCGTCTCCAGCACCGTCACAACACAGCTGCTGCCAGCGCCAGCAGCAGCCAGTCGTCTGCACGCACCTGCTGCCCTGGTCAGACCAGCTGCAGGCTGCAACCCACCTGCCAGCCCAGGTACAGGCGCCAGACCAGCACCGTGACGATGAAGCTGCTGCCAGCGCTTGCGGCTGTCAAGCACTGCAGCAGCTCTTTGTGCAGGTCGAACGTGAAGGCAGACACTGGCAGGCCCATCGTGATGAAGAAGCCTAGCCAGACTGTGGCCAGCTTGCGAGCAAAGGCAGACACCGGCATGGTGGCCCAGTCAAACAGGAACATCTCCTGCAAAAAGATGTGGCCATGACTTGGTGAGGCAAGCAAGGCGCAAGAGAATATTAAGATGGATTTGGGCTGAAGGGGGCTGTTGAGCACCCACTCACACGCAGGTGTTAGGTGTTTTGGCGTAATCAGAGAAGCTTGCACATGCATACCGTTGACATTGGTTACAACCTGGAGCTCACAACTGCTGCTGCTGCTGCACTTGAAGGCCTGCTTCCTGGCACAGTGAGAGCTGAGATTCACGGCAATGCGCTGTGAGCACCCTGCCGTCCAAGATATGTGGATGAGAACACACCAAGCTGGTGCCTGGCAGCATGCCGAGCAAACACAGCACATCAGCTGCATCAGCTGCTGAGCTGCAGCTGTCACTGCTACAGTGCTGCCACTGCTTGACCATGATATGCTGTCCCACCTGCAGCTGCTTCAGCTCCTGGATTGGCTGCTGATCAGTTGGCACAGGGCAGCCACTGTAAAGCAGCAGCAGCGAAGAAGACACAACATGCGGCAAGGGGATCAGCCTAGGCATGCACCACCATTATTGCTGCTGCCGGCGCTTCTGTGCAGCTGTTACAAGTGATACATCTGAGGGCTCAGAAGGGTGGTGTTGCATTGCAATGTACACGCACCAATGATGGGGGAGTATGAGCTACAGCTGTGAGCTGTGGGCTGCTGCTGCAGCCTGCTGGACATGCTGCCGGAGCACATGCAGCTCGCTCAGCTGGTCGCAAAACCTCACGTATTCACCACAAGCCATACTTGTCTGCCAACCACCTGCTGCTGATGCATGCTCGGAGAGCTGGCAGCAGTAGCACCAACGCACACCTGGCCACTAGCAAGTCATCCTCAGCACCACGGTTGATAGCAGCACATGATGTACTTGCATGCCTCCATGCAGCTAATCGCGGTGCCAGTGGAAACAAAACACGCGGCGCGCTGCTGCCAACGCCAGAGCAGGAACAAGCTGCCTGCTGCCTCAAAGCCTGAGCCATGCTGCGATGCTTTTTAAGCCGTATACGGCAATAAAAAAAAAGGTCGACGATCCCAGAACTTAGCAGGCGGCAACTATCAATGCCGGTTCCTTTCTCCCACTCTTATGGCGCGTGGCCCACCACTGTCTGGGCGTGCGCAGCGTGCAGCGCAGTTACTGTGTGCTATCGACGTGAAGCTGTGCAGCGGATGCAGTTCAGGTCACTGCAGCATGTTGGGCAGGGTCTGGTCAGGATGACTCAGGCAGTTTAAAACTTGACAGCTCAGCTGGTGACCCTTGATTCCTGCGGCGAACACGCCGTTGGCGTCCGTCGACCTATGAAGTAGCAGTATCTTGTCACGATGTGCGCCGCATACGGCGGCAACTCTGCTGAACATCAGCCAATGAAGGATCTGCAGCACACACACAGGTGCACCTTAACGCCTGCAACAGCCTCAACAGGCCTGCAACATGGCGTAAGCCAGCTTCCATAGACAGCAATAACAGCCAGTCCAGCTTTCTCACAAGGTTTAGCCTTGTTGCAGGCCTAGGTATGCATAAAGTCAGCAGTGAAGCAGCCTGCTATCAAGATCTGCAAATGCAATGCACTGCACTGGGATGATTCCACGGAGATGCTCACGTGCCCTAGTTCAACTTTGTGCCACTGGTCTCGACTCTTGCTGCAGTATTACTGTGACCAGCACTCAACAACAGTACTGCAAAAGCATTGCACGGCTGGAGCTTCCCGCAGGCTCTGCTGGCAGCCTGGTCATGAATGCGGCATTGCACCGCTGACCTGCACCAGCTGGTAAAAGTAAAGATCGTTTCAAGGCGTCTACATAACAGCAGCACTGTGACCTAGCAGGTGAACAAAGCAGGAAGACATGAGAAACAGAGCCCGCGACCGCCTCGTACAAAACTGTGCACAATTCCATGCTAGTGCCGTGTCCTCTCACAATCCCTGTGGGTTAGAGTGCTGCTCCTTGTTACAGTCTTTGCACGTGCATGCGAGCAACGCTGGCTTCTCCCACTCAGTACAATGACTGTAAAAGACTGTAGCAGGACGCTCACGCTGGTGTGGTTATCAAGAGCCAATGGAGCTGCCTTACGGGCACCAGCCCTTCCGCGTCCAGAAAGCAGAAGGCGAGAGGCCTGCCTAGTCTCAAAAAATGCTCAATACTGCCCTGAAGCAAATGGAAGATCAAGGCGGTGCCCAGAATTGTGTCAAGATTATGTATCCATCAAGTGCTTTGTGCAATTGTGGCAGGCACAAGTGCTGCCACCATTTAGAGTCTGATCAGGGGCCACCTCCTCCTCCGCCTGCTGGAGCCAGGCGGTCAGCGTGTCACCATTGCAATAACCAATTGGTTATGTGATGGCGTGTTGGGACGTTCCTGAGCACAGTGTTGCCCATGGGCTGGTCAGTGATCACCCAGCCGCAAAGTCCTACTCCTGTAGACCAGGATCATACTATATGCGCGTACTCAGCTGACTTACTGTCAGCGGCACTGATTCAAATGATGTTGGCAGTCTGTGCCTGCCATGGTGGGCACACACTGTGGGGGCTGATCATTTCATGAGCAACCACTGGGCATGAGGCCCTGAACAACAAGCGGCTCCATTGGCCTTAACTTGCTTCATGTTCATCAGTACAACCATGGCGCAGTGCAGTGGGTGGAGCTTTGCTTACATGCGCAGCCTCGCGTGCAGGAGTAGGGAAACACTGCTGGCTTGCTTGCCATTTTGCTGCTGTGGTAGAGTGCTGCTCTATTTGACAAGCACCTCTGCAAAGTCACCAACCTCAAAGCGTTTCTGCCCTGGCAATTGAAGCGATGGCTCAACTGAAGAACATCATAAATATGGTAAGTTCCTGCAGTCCAGCTGCACAGCATGCTTCACACTCGGTCACTATGGCAGACTTGCACTTTCCAGGCTGACCGTGTGACATCATGAGCACAGTCACAACCAAGAACCACCCAGTGCAACCGGTCCATTCTAAGCGCGTAAGCCTGCTTTTGGGCGTCTTCAAAAAGTTGCAGCAACTCATGCTCGCCACCAGCAGGCACTGCCTGCTGGCAGTGCTGGTGTAACTACTGCTCAGCTCTAGAGATCTCCCTCAAGAGTCTTTAGGGAGCTCTTCTTTGGGAGCTCCCTGCAGGTGCTCAACGGTTGAAGCGCTAGCGCGGTGCATCGTACTGCATCTGGTGCTTATACAACCTGCACTAGATACACATGTGTTCTGACTTATGAAATATGTAAAACAACACTGCTGCCTCCGCCTCGCTGGTGCGTGAAGCTGCCTGCCAGGCTGCAGCCAGCTGGAGCATGTCACACCGAATCTGTTGCAGCATCAGGCTATCGAACAACTTACGCAGCATGTTTACAGGCCCGACGACAAGGTACTTATTTTACAAGGCAGTTTGTTTGGGTAAAGTTCAGCAGCCAAGCTCCTCGCTGCTTTGCAAAGACAGTTGAGGCGCGGTCCCAGTGTTACTAACGTTCATTGTCTCATATTGACCCTCGATCTTGCGAAAAGAGACTTACATAGCACACAAAATCATACTTGCGGCCAGCAATCAGGCCCTGGTCATCGCTTCCTCCTGCCAGCATCGCTGCTCCCGCTGCGACCACCCCTCAGTTGCCTTGGGTGGCATGCTTGCTGCCACAATGCAGCATCAGCTCGTCCAAAGCAACTGAAAAGTTGTGCCTAGTGCTGCGAGCAGTCATGGCTGCTCACCTGCTGCGGACAGCTCTTGATATACCTTTGAAAGACAAGGCCACGCACACGCTTCCTTGTCTGGAGATCACCACCTACTACCAAGCTGATGTGGGCTTGGTCGGGTAAGGCCTTCGCAAGCGTGTGCATTGGGCACATAAGCAGCAACATCAGCCAATGCTGTGAGCAGCAGATTATCACCTCCTCCCCACCACTGCCGTCTGCACATCATTGTTAATGTTTGTATGCTTGGTTATTTGCAGGAGCGTGCATTCCCCTCGCACTCCACGCAGCCCTCCTCCCCAGGTAGGCAGGTGGCTGTCCTTAGTGTTGTAACCCAACACAGCGTGCTGCCCTTTGCGCGTTTAGACTCCTGCCCCTTGTCTGGCATTGTGCCTGACTGCTTGCACTCGTCTGTTACTAGCCATCAGCATACAATCCTCCCTTGCAGTTCCTCAGTAGCTTAGGCAAACGCATGTAATGCTGTCTGTCTGACGTAGTTTCGCATGCTGCGGCTGCCATGGCAGTTGTGCATGTTAGTGCATCACTTGTGGTGCTGCTGCTGCTGCTGCTGCTCCTGCTTTTGCTGCTGCAGGTGATCGATCAGAGTGAGGAGCTTGCAGCGCTTGGGCTGCCAATGGGCTTTGGCAGGCAGCAGGTGGGCAGCAGCTGCTGCACAGCAGTGCAGCTGTAGGTTCCTGCAGGTGTTGTGGCTTGTGCAGAGAAGGGCCTCGACTGTGACAGTCGCCTGCTTGCACGAGCCATACCAGCAGCGCACGCTCTACGCTGGTCTGCCTCGCAACGTTCAGCAGCATGTTGCGGCAATGCGATATAGTGCAGCTGCGTTCTGTATGCAGATGCTGTGGGTGCGGTGAACATCTCCTGCCGTGCTCCTGCTGCTGCTGCTGCTGCTGCTGCTGCTGCTGCAGGAGAGCAAGAAGTGTAAGCAGCGCAAGGAGAGGGCAGCAGGGCACAGCAGCGACCAGGGCAAGGGGCAGCAGCATGCGGGCAGCAGCCAGAGCAAGGAGACCGCAGGTGGGCGGGTGCATGTGGGGCTGTTGGCAGCAGCAAGCTGGCAGCTGCCAGGCAGGCGGCGGGTGCGTGTTTTTCCATGCCACATTGTGTGGCAAAGCAGTGAAAGGCTCAGCCTTAAGGGCAAACACCACGAAACAGATGACGCACATGTCACGCGATCGCCTTCCTGCAACGTCCTGCAGCAATGCATGCTGCGAACACCTGCAGTCTGCTGCATTATCATGTGCTTTTGCCGGCAGCTTCACATGCAGCGGCAGCCAGGGTTTGCAAGGTGATGCTGGTGATACCTCGGTGCAGACGTGCCTCTGTTGTGTGCCATTGTCCCTTTTCTTGCAGGCGCTGGCACCAAGCAGAGGCAGCACGCAGCTGCCACTGCAGCCACAGCAGCAGCGACAGCAGCAGCAGCAGCAGCATGCCTGGGGTGTGCGGGCGGAGCAGTCGTCGCCAGTGAAGCAGCAGCAGCTCTGGCAGCAGCTCCGCCTGATGCGGCAGCAGCAGCAGCAGAAGGCGAGGTGCCGCGCTGGCAGCAGGCGTACGACTCGTCCACGGGCTGCTACTACTACTACTGCGAGGAGCTCCAGGTGGGTGGCAGTACAGTCGTGGAGCACAGCAGGCACTACAACACGGAGCAGGAACACCAGGGCTGTGCTGGTACGGCAGGCAGTGCAGTGTACAGCATGCTGCGCGTGCTGCTGTACTGCCTAGTACTCGCGCCCGTCATGCCCGCACACAGCTGCTGGCAATGTTTTTTTGGATGGTGTGCGGTGGCAGCAGCTGCAGGCGTTGGTGCAGGAGTGGGCTGGTGCTGCTGCGGCGGCCGTGTGTGGCTGGGCGGGGCGCCTCGTGCTGAGCTTGGTGTGTCCTGCCATGTCGTGTGCCTGTGCGTGCGTGTGTGCGTGCGTGCATCTCGCTGCAGGCGACGCAGTGGGTGCCGCCTGGTGAGCCCTACCTGCCGTGCGTTGGCGTGTGGCCGATACACGAAGCCGCAGCAGGCGCAGCAGCAGCGCCTGAGGCAGCGCCGCAGCCGTCCGCGGCGGCCCCTGGAGCGGCAGCGCCAGCAGCGGCGGCAGCTGCTGCTGAGGATGCTCCCCGACCAGCTGCGGCACTGCAAGGGCAGCAGCGGCAGCAACAGTCTGAGCCGCCGAGTGCCAGGGACAGCGTGGACCTTGTGCGAGTAGCGTCCCTGGCACCTATCAGGACCTCCAGCAGTGCGCCGCGCATCTCTTTCGATGTTGTTGGTCTGGCAGCTGCAGCGGGCTCAGCGGCAGCAGCAGCAGCGTCGTCATGTGATGAGGCGGCAGCGGCAGCAGCAGGCGGCAAGCTGATGTATCAGGGTAGCTGGGGAGGGTTTGGTAGGCTGCTGCCAGGGTCAAACTCGCCGACGCTGCTGCAGAAGCAGCAGCAGCAGCAGAACAGCAGGGCACAGCAAGCTTCAAATGCCGCCCTAGGGTTCAAGGCGCTTACCAGTTCAACTAAACCGCTGGGTAGCCCTGCACTGAGCCCAAGGGCAGGTAGGCTGGCGTCACCTGCGGCTGCAGGCCGCAACTGCCAAAGTCCGTTTGCCGAGGCTGCTGCTGCTGCAGAGACGGCATTTGCTGAAGACACCAGCACAGCGGCAGCAGCAGGGGCAACAGGTACCACTGCTGTCGAGGTCGAGCCTTCAGCAGCAACAGCAGCAGCATTTAGTGGAGTCACAGATGCAGCAGCAGCAGGCGAGCCAGTCAGGCTACAGCCACGCATGGAGGGCACAGGCTGCATGCCACACATCCCCTCGCCCCAGGGCAAGCACACCTACTGGGACACCACCAGCAGCAGCAGCGGCGCAGGCGGGGGCATCAGTAGCAGCAGCATGAGTGACAGCAGCAGCTGCAGGAGCGGCAGCTTGAGCAGCAATGGCGGCGGCAGCCTCGCAGCAGCAGTGCCGGCTGCTGTCCCTGCTGCTGCTGCTGCTGCTGACAGGACTGGGTCTGACAGCAGCTGGAGGGGTGACAGCTCAGCCGGCAACCTTGCTGGTGCAGCCGCAGCAGAAGCCAGGGGCAGGTTGAGGGACACCCGGCAGCAGCAGCAGCAGCAGCAGCAGCAGCAAATGCTTGAACACCGTGGCAGGAGTCGTGAGGCTGCTCAAAAGCCCCATAGCCCTTGCGCTGCTGCTGCTGCTGGCGATGCGTGCCTGCCCGCTGTCAGCCACCGCTTGGAGCAGCAGTCGTGGCGCAGCAGCGGCGGCCAGCAGCAGCAGCAGCAGCAGACGGCCTGGCGTGACGGCAGGCAGCAGCAGCAGCAGCAGCAGCCTTGGAGGGCGCGCAGGAGTCTGACGCCCAAGGGCACAGACAAGGTCAGCACCTTTGACCTGGATGCTGACTGTGTCATGGCTGCTGCCGCTGCTGCTACCATTGCGGCTGCTGCTGGGGATGATGGGGGTGTGCCCAAGTGCAGCAGCAGGGGGAGGCGTGCACTGACGCCCCCTGCCAGGTCAGCTGCTGGACTGCCAGATGTGGCAAGGGGAGGAGAGGAGCGGCTGGCTCATGTGTGCGACGCAGGTTGGACAGCTGTGGGTGCCGGCGGCCGCAGCAGCAGGAAGGCACAGCAGACAGACAAGGGGCATCCGGCAGGCGGCATGCTTGAGCAGCAGCAGCAGCAGCAGCAGGGCGCTTCTCCCAGGCGCTCCCCTGTGCAATCTCCCCACCACTCGCCAACGCGTCAGCAGCAGCAGTGGCGCAGAGCGTCCGACCCCGAGGGCGCCAGCTGGAGCAGGGACAAACAGCAGCAACAGCAGCAGCAGCAGCAGCAGCAGCATGGAGGTCCAGACACACCCACTCGGCGCTCCAACAGCAAGTGGCAGCAGCAGCAGCAGCAGCAGCAGGGACAGAAGTACTCACCCAGGCATCCCGCACGGCAGCAACAGCAGCAGCAGCAGCAGCAGCAGCATGGCTCCTCTCCCAGGCACTCTCCCAGGCACTCTCCCAGGCACTCCCCGCATCACTCACCAACCCGCCAGCAGCAGCAGCAGCAGCAGCAGCAGCAGCAGCAGATGTCCAGTCCCAGAAAAAGCAACGGCAGCCGGCCCAGCACGCCCACCGACGCTGCAGCCGAAGCAGCAGCAGCAGCGATCGCCGCCGCCGCAGCCACCGGCAGCGGCGTTGCTGCCGCCTGTGCTGCGGCTGGTGCCGAAGCTGCTGCGGCGGCTGCTGCTGGCCTGGACGTGGACACTGCGGTGTATGTGCGCAAGCTGCTGCCGCGCAAGATGGCCAAGTACTGGCTGCAGCGCTACAGCCTGTTCAGTCGCTTTGACATGGGCGCACAGATGGATGTGCAGGTGGGTTTGTTGGTGCAGAGTTGGCGGTACAAAGAAACATGTGGCTATGACGGAGCAGCAATGGTGTCTTGCTGGAGGCCCATCGGCAGTGGATGCTGAAGATGCTTAGCGGCTGCTGCAGCCCCGGGGTGCTCACAGGTGTAGACCTGGTAGCCCAGCGTCCTGAAAGAGCCGGACGCTGCTGCTGCTGCCGCCGCCGCTGCCAACGCCTGCAGGTTTGCAACTCAGTGAAGCCGGAGGTTGTTGCGCCGTGCTGTGTGTCTGACGCTGCTGCTGCTGCTGCCGCCACTGCCTGCAGGGCTGGTACTCGGTGACGCCCGAGGTGGTCGCCTGCCACCAGGCGGGCGTGTGCGGTTGTGACGTGATGGTGGACGCCTTTGCGGGCTGCGGCGGCAACGCCATCCAGTTTGCGCGCACATGCAAGCAGGTGCGGGGCTGCAGTGTGTTTGAGACTGAAGGGAGTGTGAGTGTGAGTGTGAGTGTGAGTGTGAGTGTGAGTGTAGCGGCAGCCAGTCGCCTCAAGCCATCCAGTTGCCATCCAGTTTGCGCACATGCAAGCGGGTGCGAGGGTGGGGTGTGGTCGACGGAGCTCAACCAAAGTGTGGGCAGGTTCACCCATGTGCTGGCATGTGCTTGCACCGGTTCAAGTCAAGTGTTGGATTTGCGCGCCCAACGTGCTTTGACCAGTTTTGGGCTGCACAAGCAGCTGAGCATGCGTCACTGCATGCGCGCGGCCGTGTGGTGATCGTGCACTGCCTTGCTTGCGCATTGCCTTGTGACAACACAAATGCATCGCCTCTCATCTCGTGGCACGCTGCAGCACTCCCCCCTCGCCCCTCCGTCTCGCTCACTGCTTTGCATCTGCATCACACAGCATCACAGCACATCACACACTCCACCCAACACAGGCGCGGCGGCGCCGCTGTGCACAGCCGGCTCGCACGCACTTTACCCGCGCTGATGCTCACGCACCCCAACTGCTGCTGCCGCCGCTGCCAGGTCATCGCGGTGGAGATCTCCGCGGAGCGCCTGGCCATGGCGCAGCACAACGCGCGCCTGTACGGGCTGGAGCACAAGATCCAGTTTGTGTGCGCCGACTTTTTCGACGTCGCTCCGCGCCTGGCGGCTGACGGCGTGTTCCTGTCGCCGCCCTGGGGGGGGCCCCTGTACCAGTGAGTGCTGGTTTGGGTGTCCAACGTGTACCAGCGGGTGCTGGCTGAATGTCCAATGTGTACCAGTGAGTGCTGGTTTGAATGTCCAACGTGTACGAGTGAGTGCTGGTTTGACGATCCAACGTGTACCAGCGAGTGCTGATTCGGATGTGCGAACATGTACCAGTGAGTGGCAGTGTGTATCTGTCAGTTGTGGCGCGTTGAGGCATGGTCAGCAGCACACGCTGCTGCGTGCTGTGTTCGCTGCATCAGCAGAGTGTGTGGCAGGCGTGGTAGCACAGGCATTGAGCTGTGCTGGGTGCGTGGTGTGGCCGGGCAGCGAGAGTCGTGTTTCTGATGAAGCCACCATGGGGAGCACCCCTGTGGTTGCGAGTTGGGGTTGTGGCTGACAACCCTGCCATCGACTCCAGCAAGGGGTGTAGGCCGTATGAACACCAATGAGCGCTTCGATTGTCCCCACGCTAGTGCAGGGTGGTTTCCGGCATTATGCGGTGGCTTCACCCTTGTGTGCTGCTTTTGTGCGCCTTGCGTGTCGTGCCAGGCTTGCACCAGCCGCTGAAGGCCTGCCATTGACCATGGCACAGCTGCTGGTGGTGTCTGCTGTGTGTGCTTGCTCAAGTCGCTGAGCTCACCTCTGCTGCTACCGCTGCACCGCTGCAGGTACAGCGACAAGTTTGACCTGCACCAGCCGCTGGAGGGCCTGCCAGTGACCATGGCACAGCTGCTGGCAATCTCCCATGACATCGTGCTCAGGGGCCAGCAGCAGAAGCAGCAGCAGCAGCAGCAGCTGGGCTGGGTACATCTGGGTGAGCAGCAGCAGCAGCGGGATTCTGCAGCAGCAGCAGCTGAGCAGCAGACAGATGTCGGTGCCATGCCGCGAGCAGCTGCTGCCGCTGCAGCAGACAACCGCCTGCCAGCCGGCTGCAGCAATGTCGGTGGAGCTGCAGGCGTCTGTGCCCCGCTGCCAGCAGCAGCAGCAGCAGCAGCAGGTGATGGCTCCAGCCTGCAGGACTCGCCACTTAGCCCAAACCAGCAGCAGCAGCAGCACAGCAAGCGCCAAAAGACCCGGAAGCAGAAAGCTGTGGAGCTCAACCCGCAGCAGCAGCGGCAGGCTGAGCATGTGGCGCGCCAGATGCAGCAGCTGGGCGTGAGCAGCGGCCAGTGCGCATGCAGGCCCATCCGCAGTGCCAGGGCCGGCGTGGTGTGCTTCCTGCCTCGCAACACCGACCTGCAGCAGCTCTCCGAGCTTGCAAGAAAGTGCTTCTGCAGGACCCAGCAGCAGCAGGGCGTGACAGCCGCAGCCGGCAGCAAGGGGGTGGCCTGCGCTGCTGTCAACACTGCGTCTGCTGAGCAGCAGCAGCAGCAGCAGGCCACGTCCACAGCAGCAGCTGCGGACAGCAGTGGGGAGCTGCCTGCTGTCAGCACGTTGAGCATGTGCAGCAGTGGCAGCGGCGGCAACACCCGCAGCAGTGAGCTGCCGCGGTTCCACAGCATAGACCCCGACATGCACCACCCCTCACAACAGCAGGAGCAGCAGCACCAGCAGCATGATGTGCTGTCCAGGGGGCCTCCGGAGCGCTTCTTCAGCATCGACAGCACGCACAGCGGGGATCATGCGCTGCCGCTGCTGCACAGCCTGTGCTCGATTGAGGGGCACCCGCTGCTTGCGGAGGCGATTGCAGAAGCAGAGGCAGAGTTGGATGCAGAAGGGACAGCAGGTGCCTCCCCAGACGAAGACAGCATGGGGAGGTGTGGTGAGCAGGTGCAACAGCAGGCTGCTGCTGTAGTTGCCGCTGGTGCTGCACAGCATTACACGCCCGACGACGCTGTGCAAACAGCAGTGACAGCTGCTGCAGATGCTGGGCCAGCATCTGCAGTCTCAGGCGCTTATGTGAGCCCGGCTGTTGCTGCAGCTGCTACTGCTGCTGCTGCTGACCCTGCCTGCGAGGCTGAGCCAGGTCCTTTGGGTCGCTGCTGGCGTGTCGAGCGCAACATCCTGAACGACCATTTCAAGGGAGTGACCGTGTACTGCGGCTGGCAGGAGTGACAGGCCACCTGCCGGCTGGCTGGCAGCAGATGTGTATGCGGTGCAACACACATCTTGGCTGTCCTGTATGTGTGTGTGGGGGGTGGTCGGGAGGCTGGCTGGCCGCCAAATGCGCTTGGCCCAGCCATGGTGACGTGTACCAAACAGTTTCGAGGCAGTGTTGGTGTTGGTGCGTACGTGTACTGTAGTGTTGCAATTCCACCCTCTGGCAGTGTCCAGCTGGCGCGTTCATGGTGACATAACTGCGCGGCGTTGCGCATGCGATGCACAGTTGGCTCCGCAGCAGCTTGTAAGCAGCCAAGGCTGCACCTGCGGCCTGCTCCGCTGCAAATCCGCTGTGAGCTGCATTGATTTGTGTTCCGTACACACTCTTATTGTTTTGGCAGGCACCTGACTGTATTGCTGGGCCAGCTGTGTGCTCGTGCTGTGTGTATCATACGGAGGTTTGCTTGTGGCATCTGAAATGGTGCATGTACCACTGGCAGTAAGCAGTTGGGGTCTCAATCGCTGCTGGTTTCTTTACCTTCACTGCATATGAAAGGCATCAGCAGCAGTAAAGATATGCATGTCATCAAACAGCAAGCCGCAGGGAAATTTGTTGGAAGAATTATGTATGGAATTCTGAGCTGTTGTGTGTGTGGTGCATCTTGTGTGCCGGGCCGTCCTGATGCATGTACCAGCACTCGGGCAAATGAGCATGCATGCATGCCATATGGCGGCATACGACACATGTTGTTCAGTTGCTTGTCTGGATGCTAAGATATACCAAGTGCCAACACTTGGCAGGTTGGGCGCTTTTTAATGAGGCTTCTGCACAGTTGTAGATGAGCTGAGTTGCAGAGGGTGTGGCGAGCAGCTGAGAAGGACCTTCATTTGCGCGTGTGCAAAAGAGCTGGTTGCTGGCAAGCAGGCGCACCTTCACTGGCATGCGTAAGGTGCTTGCCTGGTAGCGCCACCAGCTGCACCCGCCTTAAATATATGTGTGTGAAAGAACGAACTTAACGTGTGTGCTGCTGTTTCTGAGGGGCTGCGGTAGTCTGTCACACGGTGGTGGTAGCGGCAGGTCCTGGTGTGGTCAGCGTCGTGCAAATGTACATGGTGTGCTGCTCGCTGCCAGTGATGCTTCCTCTAGGAAGCTCCTACTTTGGTGGCTTGCAGATAAATGGTATCTTGCATGTCACGCACATTGGCGGGAATGCGTGGTGCAGCCCCGCTGCAGCCGGCTGGCAGGACTGCAAGGAGACTTTGCTGTCGAGTGCTGTGTTGGAGCGCGATGAGATTTTGGCGGACGTATTTCAAGGTGTACATCGACTGTGGCGTTCTTGCATCAGGCACTGCCACAGTGCGCAGCTGCGCACGAGGCAGCGCTGCTGTGCTTTGTGGGTAGGAGGGCGCGTCACAAGGCCAGTTGTGCATGGGCTCCACGCCAGGCAGCCGGGGCTGCTGCGGCAAGCAGCACCTACTGTGGCTCTGCTGCAGGCTGACGACTGAAGGCTGTGTGATGATGCCGTAATTGGCAAAGCGAGTAACAGTGCACTGCTATGCACAATGCTGTCGTTTGCGTTGTTTTGGGTAGTCCTACCAGCAGGAGCAGGGGGTCAAAGTACAGAAATTGAGTTTGTACTGCTGGAGTACAGTGCTGCTGCTTGTTACGGCCGTCTGTGCTGCTACATGTGTTGACCGCTAGCAATGTCTGACTGAAATGTAAGCAACAGCATGGCCGTTGCCTTGTGGCATCTGCTGCAGCACAGATGTTGCTACTTGGACCTGCACACGTACATGCACCACGTGTACGTGAGATCGTTGCTTCTCGTCTACACATGTGGCCGTGCTCCGCTGTCAACTAAGAGGCATGCTGCAGTACAATGCTCGCTGATATTGGCTGTTGGAAGTTTCAGCAACGGCGAAGCCATTCTCGGTAGGTCAAGTGGCGCGTGCCGGTTGCCTCTAGTCCAAGGTCGCCCCACCTGTCGGAAGTTGTCACAGTATTATGCGAGATCCACCATAGCTTTCGTTCTCGTTCTGTGTAGCTGCATTTATTCAGACATACCGGGCTCACCTAACGCGCTTGAACAAGGAGCCAAGCTCTGCGGGCACACAACGTGCCAAGCCCAGGCGACCTTGCACACCGATCAACTGCATGCCATCAATGTTACAAGCAGTAACACAATGAAGTATGCGTGCCAGTTGATTTTCACCGTTTGTGCGGCGCTGTTGCTCTGCTGTCGTTGTACAGTAGCTGGACCAGCTCACCGGCCCAAGTCACCTTTGAACGTGGCAGTCTGGACCAATGCTACTGCCAAATGGTTCACATATCCTGAGCAATCGAACTCCAGCAACTACCACATGCCAGATATACACCAGAGGCCCAACATTGGTATCGCAGTGAGCGGAGGTGAGCGACACAGCAGCAGCATCAGAACGCTGCAGGCTTGCAGCACAGCCCCACCATATCACATATGTCAATAAAACCGGAACAGGTATGACGCATATCACATCAGCAACACTACTGCAAGCAGCGGCCCATGTTATGGTGACATGTTTGAGATACCAACAGGCAATGAACACTGACGCAGCCAAATCATGATTGTCGGTCAACAAACACAGTGCAGCAAAATTGTGCGCAGCTGATGTCCCAGGTTCCTCTGCTGCAATCATGCATATCTTACCCACACATCTTCCGGCAACATGTATACACCAGCTAATTAGCTGATTGTTGTAACACGATGATACGCATCTGGCAGAGGCTCATGAGGTTGATCAACCTCTCTCAGCGTTGAAGTACAGTCTTACTAACACAGTGTGACAACAATGGCATACACAACCAGCACAAGCAGCACACAAAGAGCAGCAGCTGCATGCACATCCGGCACACCTGAGTCCTCACCCCCACACAACAACAGTGATCACCACATTGCCACATCTCACTTGCAAACCAGCAGCGCTGCCATGTTCCCATCTGTTGCCAACGTGCCACTCGCCCGATGCTGGCCCAGGCGGCCTCCGTGCAGCAACGCTTGCGCTGGGACACGTGCGGGCGCTGCACCTGCTGGGGCTGACGCACCAGGCGCGCTACCTGGCCTCAAACTCCGGAGGCAGCTGGTTCAGCGCCCCCTTCAGCTACCAGCAGGTGACAGTGTACGTGTACGCGGTGGAATTTGGGCAGGTTTCAAGCTTGGAGCACCACTGGTGCATGTGGCATGTTGTGCTGGTAACTGTGGGAGGGGTGCCGCACCCGCAGCTGACACCGCATTCCATTGGACACCAGCAATAACAGGCTGAACGTTGCTGGACTGCTTGCGTGCTCGCAGGTGATGCCTGTTGACGTGTTCCTGGGGCCCTACCTGCGCCCTCAAGACCTGAGCCTGGCGTCACTGGCTGATGTCGGGAAGGGTGCTCAGGGCGCCTTTGCTGCCACCCTGGCCGCCTCTGGCATCGTGCTCAATGCAGTACGAGGTCAGCAATTGTGGACTGCCTGAAGGAACGCCGCGCCAGCAACATGCTGAGCACGCTGTGTCAATTAGCAGCACACACCATCGGGGCGACCGTTGTGGTTGCCTGCCTCTAGCATGATCTTGTCCGCTACTTCTGCTGTGCTTGTGTGCTGACACTTATAACAGCTCAAGTTCATGGAATCATGATTCCAGCCCCTGGTCTAGGCGCATGGAGCAGCTCTGTTGTTTGGTTGCCTGGTGCAACCCAGCACCTGATGAATGTACAAATGCATGCATACACATGTTCACCACGCACGCTGCAGGAACATGCAGCTGCTGTACCCGACACCATGACTGGCAGCCTTCAGAGGCAAACTTACATATGCCTGCCAAGCTTAAGCAATACTGCTGCCACTGCAGCAGGACGGCACGCACACACCCATCGGCTGGTTTGTCTACTGCCTGTTGTTGCCTGCGTGGGCAGCTGTTGTGGCCGCCCCTGTGACTTGCCGCCGCAGATTGCTCCACCGCTGCACCAACCTCTGTTGTTATTGTGACAATCCGGTTGTACACGATCCTCTCCATGCAAGCTATGTGGCACACGAAAACTGAGTTTGTCTGTCCACCACACGCGCCACGCTGCCGCGCAGGTGCTGTGGGTGACGCTGTGACGGGCAGCCGCCAAGGCCCGGGGGCTTGGAGCAACTCGGTGGGCGCCGCCTTCCTTGAACCCTACGGCCTGAATGCGGACGAGTCCACTGTCACCGCCAACGGCACTGCTGGGCCGGTGCATGCTGCGCTGCGGCAGCTGCCGGGCATTGCTGCGTACACGTACCAGGGGAGTTTTGACAGCTGGACGCGCAACAACACACCACGGTGAGGCACCTTGCGGCGAGCCTCTCATTGCACAACTGCCCGGCT
This sequence comes from Scenedesmus sp. NREL 46B-D3, assembly GCA_014080715.1. Lineage (NCBI taxonomy): Eukaryota > Viridiplantae > Chlorophyta > Chlorophyceae > Sphaeropleales > Scenedesmaceae > Scenedesmus > Scenedesmus sp. NREL 46B-D3. Next base: position 20,814 of record JACERP010000549.1, read on the forward strand.
GCAAGCTTCTGTGCTGCTCTGAGGTCTGGGGCATCAGACGCACCGCCAGAAGTGGTAGCTGGTGCTGCTCGGCAATGGCCTACACTTCGGCAGTGTCTTTGTGCCTTCAGTCGTTTAGCACCACGGCATGCACTGCACAAGGCATTGGCTATGCAGGAATCGGACTTAAAATCGGACTGGTTGGGTAGTTTAGTGGTAGAACACCGGCATCGCGTGCTGGAGACCCAGGTTCAAATCCTGGTCCAACCGCCCGTGGCTGGGCATAAAAAGCAACTGGAATTGACGGACTTGCGCGGGTGGTTTCGATCGCCCAAACAACGAAGGAAAAGACTGGGTACAACTACGATCACCTCATGAGCGGAGTAGCGGCTCGCTGGGCTAGTGCCTGAGGTCAGGTTTCAATCCTGAAGATGTATTGTATTGTATTGTATTAAATAGCTGTGGTGGCACAACTGGCAAATTCACATCCTTGCAAGTTCGACCTGCTCACAAGCAGGGGTAAATGCTGATCAGTTTGCTTGCTGCTGTCCCCAGGGCCGCACAACTGCTGTGGATGAGCGCCGCTGCCAGCAGTGCAGGCCATATCTGTTTGCCGGAACTTGCTTGTTGGTGAGGCAGGCACCGATGTGAAGCTGTGTCATACAGAAACATCAGGCAGCCCCTAACCACCAATCCTGCCTCGTGCTACTGCTAAACTGCTGTACTGCTGTGCTGCTGGTGTACTGCCGCAGGCCCTTCCCTATCATCCTAGCGTCATTGATCGGTGGGGCTAGTCCACAGTCAAGCTTCTACCCCGTAGAGTTCAGTCCTCTCTACACCGGCAGCCCGCCCGTGCACATCAACAGCACAGACCCTGCCAGAACCATCGGCGGCGGTTTTGTGGACCCCCAAGGGTTCAACAGCGCTCCGCCAGACCCTGCGCCAGAGGTTCCAGCTGCTCTTACAGCAGCAGTTGGCGCAGACCCTACAGGGTTTGATGCTCTTGTAATGCCACCCCCAGCAGCAGCGCCAACGGCAGCAGAAGCAACAAACAGTTCTGGCAGGGCGCTGCTGCAGGCGCCAGGTTTGAGTTCGAATGCATCCACAGACAAGAGTTTGAATTCGCAGTTGCCGCTGACGACAGCTGTGACCGCAAGCTTTGTGGTGCCGTTGAAAGTCGTGGTGGGCATCTCTAGCAGCTTCCTCGCGCAGCTGACGACACCTGAGAAGCAGCAAAGGCAGGAGCGCACAGGGACGGAAGACCTGGACTACTGGAACCAGGTGTGAAATTTGTAGTTTGTGTTGTCTACCTTGGCCAACATTCTGTGTTGTCATGGTGCGTAACATAGTTTTTTTTTGGCTCTCACTGCATCATATCTTTGTCGATCCCTGCTCAGAGCTTTGATTAAGCACAACACCCATGGCAGACATAAAAGGGGGGAGGCGGAGGTTTGCGCACTGATCAGTTATTTTGTGACTGATAACCACAGGAGAGCAGAAGGTAGGACCGCGAAAGTGGGCCAGCAATGTGCCGGCAATGAAGCTCCACACATGCATGCCTGTCCACAGGACACAGCATCAACCTGCAGCAGACGACCTACGGCAGCAGCTGCTGTCGTGTGGTGCACAGCAGCACGCAGGCTCATGCGCATTGTGCGTCTGGACGACTGCAGCTGGCGAAGCCCACATGTCTTTCGCCGGCTGCATCTGGCGGCAGCTGCCCCTGATAAAAGATATGTCAGCACCCATGTGCGCGCTGCGCTGCGCTGCATGTGCACTCTGTTCTGTTACGCTTGTAGGTCAACTTCAAAGGTCAGCGCCAGCTCTTTGCTGATGGTGCCGGCACCGACAACCTTGCCGTGACGCCGCTGCTCAGGAGGCGCGTGCAGGCCATCGTGGCGTGCGTAGCGTCCGTGGAGCCCCTCCTGCCCAACACCACAGCAGACCACTGGGCAGCCATTCAGGTGCGGCTGCTGTGCATGTACAACGTGCTGCATGTAAGCAGATGTCCATCAGAACCAGCAGCAGCAGCAGCACCGGCAGCGCCTTGCCAGATGCGCATGGTGCATGCGGTTCGTGCATGCATGGGTGAGCGGTTACAGCCTAGCCGTTCTTGCCGCACATACCAGCTGCTTGCAGGCGTTTGAGATGTTCTCCTTGTCACAGACATTGTCACAGACATGCGGTTGGTCATGGCTGCTCGTGCAGTGGGATGTGTCTGGCCTGTTTGGCGCAGTGCCGCTGCAGCACAAGTCCTTCAAGGCTGGCAAGGTGGTGGGCACGGGGTCGACACCTGAGCAGCTGAACCAAGCAAGCCAGGTATGCCTTGTCCTGCAAGCACGGTGTTTGCCGGGCAGCAGAGCTTGCGGTGCTCGAAGGTGCTTGAAGGTGCTGCATCGCTGCAGCAGCAGCACAACCCTACTTTTGCCACAGCGGCTCAGCAACAGCTCACACGCTGTGTCACCAACTCCGCACCGCAATGAGCACAACAATTGCCATTTCACAACTGGGCGTAAAGCATGCGGGGTGAATCAATGCAGCATGATCAACCTTGCCGATTCCAGCTGCTGCTGCTGCTGCTGCTGCTGCTGCTGCAGGTGTTCCCCACCTCGGCATGGCCTGAGCTGTACGGTGCCCTCAACCTCAGCGTGGCGCAGGGGGGCCCCGCCCACCACCTGGCTGACTACACGGTGCAGGACAACCCGCACCTGGCGGTGCATGGAGGGTGGCAGGTGCGTGCACTGCAAACGCTGCAACACATGTGCACCCAGGCTTGCAAGCCAATCGGCACATCTGATCTGGAAGTCGCGTGGCGAGTCTATGCACAAGGGCCGAGTGTTCAAAGCATCTTACAACGTCACCACGCTGTCACCTGTATGTAGGGTGTTGTTCATGCAGGTAGGTGTGATGTTGTTGGAACGCGTCGTCCCAGCAGACCAGCTCGGAAAACAACCGCCTGATGGCACTTGCGCGTCTAGAGTCACATCTGCTGCTGGAGGGCATGCTTCATCCTCCACCACCGTCACCAGTGGTATTGATCTGGCATGGGTGACACCATGGACGGTGTGTGCATTGCTGTGCAAAAAAACAACGCGTGTGCATGCGGGTGCGGGTGTTGTGGGTGTTCAATGCCCAGCAGACCAACTGGGAGCAGCAGCTGCCCGCAGACACGCGCGCCCTGCTGGACAGCAGCAGGACCAGGCGGGGCGGCCTGTACGACCAGGACGGAGCATCTGACGCTGAGCGCGATGGTGAGCACGCAGACCGCTAGAGGCGTGAGTGGCCTGGTCTGTGCGCGCTGTGCAGTGACGATCGTCAGTGTGTAGTGTTGCCGGCTGCTGGTGTGGCGAGGTGATGCCGGCTGGAGCCTGCAGTGCACGATTGTGTGTCATATTCATTCAGATTCTGTGTTTGACAGGGACGTGCGTCTGGCAGACACAAAGGAGCCACAACAGCAGCCGCAAAGCACGGCAGCAGCTTAGTTCTGCAGGGCCATGGGTGTGGCAACTTGCATGCGTGCCTAATGCCAGTGTTGCAGGTTAGCTATGCTGTGATGACGAACGCACTGATGGTGAGTTGGTCTGAGCGGTGCATATTTGTCCATTGCATTGCAGGCAAGGGCAAGCCTGAGCTGAAGATGTTCCCGTACATATCAACCCTGGAGGCCAACTACAGCCCGGAGCTCGTGGGCATGTTGAGCCAGCAGGCCACCTGGCAGCTGCTGCAGCTGCAGGAGCAGCTGGAACACCTCTGATGGGCACGGGTGCAGCGCTGACACGTGTTGCTGTGCGGACATAGCCCTGCAGGGTTCATTGTCCTGCAGCCAGCGGTGTTGGGACGCATACACATTAAAAGCTGAGGTTTGGCTGGCAGCGTGTGTCATGGTGTTGCAGTGGGTGGTGATGCTTTGAGCGGTGCTGCTGAAGCATAGGGGTTGCAGCCTGTTCAGAATTAGGCGAGGAATGCAGAATAGTTTTGCAAGGTGTAGATGTGTAGTTTTGAAAGGTTTTGACAGCACAACATTTCTATTGTGTATGTACCAACAGCACAGCGCTGACCCGCCAGGATGGGGTGTGGTAAGGGTTTGTGGCTTTCTGGGTTTGAAGCCCTCAGCTGCACTGATCCCTGGCTGCAGACCTTGCTGGGGTGTATCAAAACACCAACAATTGCTGCACTTACTGCTTGTATAGCTGCAGGTAATGTGGTGCGAGTGTCGCAGATGCTGGCAGGGGTGTTTGAAATGTGGTGGCGGTTTTGGAAAGGATTATAATGCAGCCTGATTAGGCTGAGGCAGTGGCTCGCTGAACACCAGCATTCATGCTACGACGCTCAACATGACAAGACTTGTGTCACATGTACATGGCAACATGTCACCAATTGCCAAATGGCGACATATTGCAATCTGGTTTGTGTCCGCTGACTTGAGTGACTCGCAGATGCATGCGGAAGTCCAACAGCATTAGCTGACCAGGGTATGCTACAGAAAATCAAATGTTTTGTAAATGTTGATCCCCTGTTCAATGCGCGGTGACCGTATGGTCATGGAGCGGGCCATCACAATGCCCAATGAGCACCAACTTGATCATCAACTTGATGAGTCGTCAACATGAAACCGGTCAGCAGGCACCACAAATCGTTCGCTTGCAGCTTCGATGCCTTGGGCGGCATGTGCATGTACCTCTCTTGAAACCTTGGACAGCTGACGACTGCAGTATTAAGCAACCTTAGGCAACATTGAAAGTTAACTGTCCACCGCAGTAACTACCAACTGTTACTGGTGGCCCCCACATTGATAAATATTGAATTTTATACATTTTTTAAAGGGTAAATCGTACTGGCTAGCCATACACAACAGTCAGGCGAACCTGATTGCCGGAGGCCTACGGCACTGCCGCCACCAGCAAGACACGCCATACGCTCCTATCCCAGAGGTGCCCAGCACCCGGACCAAAAAGCGGAGGAGTTGAACTCCCACACCTCCGTGGTGTGCTACAGCTCATGCCGCACACACCCGACTGACTCAGTCAGCCGCTCCAATCAAGGGGCGGCATCTACCAGTGTAGACTGAGTCCTCAAGTTCAATGCTGCCCTATCCTGGTGTAAACTGGCTGGCACCATACTAGGCTGTTCTTGGTCCTGGGCCTGGGTCATAACCTGGACATGTACATGGCATGGTGATCCACAATTGTAATCAGGACGCAGGATTTTACCATCGCCATATTAACATATTACCATATTAGGGCCACCAGCCCACCCACTAAGGAGCCAAACAAGGCTCATGGGGTCCAAGCATCAAAACCTCAACTAGAAACCTCATCTAGAAACCTCAATCAGTAACGAGTAATCCTCAGACTCAGTGACAGACAAAGCATAGGGCAGCATACATGTCCTTCGCCATATATATCCTCCGCCATACATCCTCCGCCATATCGTGATTGCCTCGGGCCAAGAAGCAATAATGAATCAAAGCAGCAACTAGTGGCTGGCGCTGCTGCATGAAACTGGCAAGAACACGACCACATGGATGTGCTACAAGGCTATCCAAATCTCCAAAGTCGTCAAACAGACGCCAGAAGAGCTTCCTAACACTTCTATATGCGTCACATTCAAATACCTTGTGAAAATCGTCCTCCACAGCCCCAGTAGCATACCGGCAGCACACACCTTGCTCTCTAGGGAGTGATTTGAGCAACCCCAAAGCCGTTCATCTTTCTCGGTGACAAGTCCACCAGAAGTCAACAAGGCAACTGTACAGCACACATGTGGTCAGAGTCTGGATCACTGTATATGAAGTTAGGGTCAACGTTCACCGGCTTTGATATGGGCAGGAGCAAGCTTGGGTCCACAACCAAGTTGACAACAGTGCTTGTGATGGCCCAACTTCAAGGAACTGCACCACTGCTATGCTGCACCGCAGCACGGCCGCCGCCAGGTTCCATTCCTGGCCAGCAGCTAGCGCTGGAAACAAAAACCTGCACCTGCCAGCAGTGCGAACGGCGCTGGACAGGCAGCCGCATCAGTGCTCAGCTGCAGCTGATTATTGGCAACACGCACCGCATTCATTGTACGCAAGCTGCGCCTGCACGTTGCAGTAGACACGTTTGAATGAATTTGCTGGGTACACCGCCTCACAGAATGCCAGCATGTTGTTGAGGAACAGATTGTCGCAACGCAGCACGTCTTGGCTGCCTGACCACCCGAGCTGAAAGGCGCAGCCGTAGCAGAAGTCGTGTGCGTAGCAGCAGGGCGTCATCTCTGTGAAGACGCCGCGCAGGAGGTCACCAGGGGTGCTGCAGCCATCTGCAGGTGGCAGCATTGGTGTGGTGTAGACGCGGCGGCAGTCACACAGTTGGTTCACAGTTAGTTCGCTTTGCAGCCAGGGACGGCAGCAAGAGTCACCAGGCACCAGCCAGGTGGTTGAGTTTGACACGCTGTGCCAGCTGCTGTGTCAGCCGTTGTATGTGCTACCGGTGTTAGCCTGGGAACGCACAGATGGTGTAGAAACAACAACGATGGGGTGATCACCTGGCCGCTCTAGGCGCCAGCAGAGCATGCAGTGAACAGTGCAACCGTGCAGCTGTTCTAATGGTGCTGTTAGAGTTGCAGGAAAGCAAGTGACGTGCCACAAGAGTCATATGACTCATGACGTGTGCCATGTTGGCATGCACAGCATGCCACAAGGCATCAGAGCCAGCCCATAATCATCATCTGGTCAACATAATGTGTGCCTTCAATAGACCGCTGCAGCGATGGCTTGCACTACAATCGTCTCTGATGCGGCATACCTGTTATGGTGTTCCAGGTGCTGTGAATGTTCAAATGAGCAGCAGCAGCAGCAGCAACAACAGCAGATGCGGCAGAGGTGGTTGTGGTTGCCTCGAGCTGGCTAGACTGAAGGGGCCAGAGCGGGCACTGCTGCATGTATAGCTTGCATCCTTGGAGAGCATTCAGCCAACGTCATGCATCCAATGTCGTCTCGCTGCTTGATGAATCACCTGTGCAGACTGCTGCTGACAGCTGCAAGCACGGCTGCACAATACAGCAGCAGCATCCCTGCAAGCCATGGCACACAGCTGAAGGGCAGGACATCCAGCTTCCAACAGCACTGTAAGCCTTTGAGTCCCAACAACTAGTTTTCAAGCTTGAAGCTGCTGGCCCGGCACGGCAGGCTGCCTCTGTGCCAGTTTTAATGTCATGCTATAGTGCACTGCAGCCGAGGTGATGAATTGCGGAGATGACATTAGAATCTGGGCATGCACAGGGTTGCTTTGGTCCTGCTGTGTCAAAGCAGACTGGAGCTGCGACATAGCAGGACAAGCGCAGAGGCACACAAACAAGGATCCCTATCCAGTTCTCACTATCGCAGTGGTGCTCACTTGTTACATGAAGGAGGGATGTCTGCAAGCCGCACCGGCCCCTTGCCAGCCACGGACACATTGCCGCTGCAGGTCTGTGCGTTGCCGGGGCTTGCGGCGGCCCTGATGCTGGCGGCAGCAGTGCCTGCAAGAGGCAGTAGCAGAGAAGGAAGACCACGAGTCCTTGAAGATTAGCAGAGCGTTATGTCAGTCGTGCAGTGCCGATTGGTGTGTGTACTGGCTGTGCTGATGGGAGCCTGAATAATGATGGTAGCGGTGTCACCTGTTCATGCTGAGCTTCAAGAGCAGGCGACACTGCATGACTGTGGTTCATAGTGAGATGCTGGTGCGCTGTACAGTAAGCGCAAGGCAGGCCTGGCATGCACAGCAGCCAGCTTACCTGGCCCCTGCCTCTGCTGAAGATCCTGCAGCTCCTGGTAGCATGGCAGTCGTAGAGTCAGGCCAGGTGGCAGCTGTCCCCTGCTCACACCCTTGGCCACGTTGCAAGACAGCAGCAGCCGCAGGCTTGCTGCTTCCTCGGTGCAGTTGGGGCATTCGCTGCGCATGATCTTCTTGTAGTTGTCCCTTGCCTTTGTTGTGTAACTGCCACAGGAGCAAATTCCAGCAGTGCCGGTGTCGTCGGTGGGCGGGCAGATGCCTGCCAGCTGCTGCTGTGCTGCTAGCTGTCCCTTGCTTTTCTGCATTCCCGGGTTGCAGGCAACAAGCACGTTTGCGGCCACCAGGGCGTCCAAGCCGGGGTAGTTGACCGTGACAACGTCCAGCAGGCTTGCAGGAGAGTCTACTGTCACATTTGGAGTGCAGCTGCAAGAGGCTGGTGCTGTTGCGGCTGCGTTGTTGTTGTTTTCTTGCACGAACGCCTGCACATCAAACTCGGGCAGCGCTATGGTGATGCCAGGGGTAAGCTGGCGGTTGTTGGGAGTGGCGCAGGGCAATATGTTGCAGCGGGCCACCAGCGTCCACATGGCTAGCCAGTCTGCTGTCTCTGGGTAGAATTTGAGCATGAGATTCATTCGTGAGTCGCCTGCACGACAGCAGCAGCACAGCAGGCAGTGATTGAAGGCTGCAGCGGCCTGCAATTGCAGTTGCTCAGCATGTGTACAGCTTGAAAGGCATGCTACAATCAGCATTCGTGTTTTGTGGTGCAGCTCTCCTGTTGATCAGCTCTTGGTTCGATGGTGTGCGCCAGACCCAACTGACAACTGCATTTCATTTCAGGCTGTCTGCAGGTGAGGGAGGTGTGGCACGAGGGGTCCTCCCAACTTGGCAAGGAGCAGTAATTGGTATGCTTACCCGCTTAAATATTGTATGTGGTTTTGTTCGTGCTGCATGCGAGCTCCAACTCCTGCTGCACGGCAGCCCTTGATGCCAGCGTGTTCAGTGCTGCCTTTGCAGTGGGCAATGTTCTGCTGCTTGCAGCAGCTGCAGCTGACCCAAGCAACAGCAACACAGCTGCTGAAATAGCCAGTGGCGTGAACATTCGCATATGGAGCAGATGCTATGTCTTTAGTTAGCGCAGCGTCCATACAACGATGGCGAGGTCCCGGCAGCCAGCTGCGTGTGATGGTTCTGTCACATCAACTGCAGTAAGTAAGTCCGGATGGGTGACAACGATGCAAATGCTTGCACCATGCCAGGCTGGTATGATACGCCTAGCTACAGACAGCGAACCTTCACCTTGGACGGTTCGACCCAGCCTGGCACGGACGATACTGTCAGCCTCGGTTGCTGATCACTTGTACTGCTCAAGTGTTTGCTCCGGTTGAAATTGAACATGTCTTTCTTCGTACTGTTATGCTGTGCCTGTTCACGGGAGCAGCTAAAACCAGCTGCTGCAGGCATCATCGCCGCCAGAGTTACATCCTGCCAAATAACTTCCAAGCCTGTGCTGTGCATGCAATAGTCTCTCTTGATGATGCTGCACTCACTTTCTTAAGATGCAGCAATCAGCCATATAACGAGTTTAGTGAACCTGACATGTGAGTGGTTCGGTCTGTGCATACACAGCAGTCACTGCGGCAGCCTCATTCCAGTACCGCCCATATCCTGTGCGGGCGCCTTGCCCCACGAGGCAAAGGGTGGTCAGCTTGCTTCCAGAAAAGTATCACACGTACGGCACACAAGACAGCATAGCTACTGCCCTTGTGCATATGATTACTTAAACTTCAGTGATTGTGCTTATTACACGTGATCAGCCGCCTTGGCTGTTAAGTAGGGGGCAGCATGTGTTAGGCCGGGTACAACCTTGGAGTACCAACTGGCAACAACAGCCAACAATTCTGTCAGCTGACCTGATCAGTACCTAAGTCACCAACTGTGCTACGTCTGCTACCAAATGCTGCATACACACCAAAATTGTCTGCTGCCTACTTTGCTAGATCCAGCTGGCTACACATCTACAACTGCTCCAAGCCAGCACTGCGTGAGCAGCACCAGTGCTGCCCAGCCGCACTGGAGCTAGAGCGCTTTTCCATCTAAGACAGACACACGACAAGGACCAAGACCCTCCTAAACACACTTCCAAATCATAAGCTCCTAAACCAGTTCCTAAGCTCAGTAGTACTTGAACACCAAATTGTGAGACCTGGCGTCTGTGGTTGTCACCTTCACCATGCGGCACTCTCCCCTGTCGGTGCCGCGCAGCGTGGTGCGCAGCACATAGTGACCGCCAGCACCCTTGCTGCACATTTCAGTTCCCCAAGGGTTGCTGCGCCTGTTGGCCAGCCGCACAAAGTTTGCATCCCTGGGGCAGGTCACGGGCTTTGCAGCTGCCAGGTCAACAGCAGAGATCACTCTCTGGGAGGAGGAGGGGCAGGCGTCGTTGCCGAGAATCACTGGCAGCTCAACCGTGCCCAGCCTAGGAACCTCAAAGGACTTGGTGTCGCCGAAGCTCACATCCCAGGCGCACGCAGCGACGCCGTTTTCTGTGGCCAGGCGGAAGCCGTTTGCCGCATTGCAGTTGCAGGTGCTGCTGATGTCCGCGGCCCTTGTGCCAATGCGCTGATTGCATGCGCAGCCGTCATGTGCTGTGCAGAGGCCAGGGATTTCGCAGGTGAAGGAGGTGACCTTGCCGCAGCGGGTGGGGGCAGGCAGCTGCACACGGTCGCTGGTTGGCGTAGCACTGTTACGCCTGCAGTGTGGCAGGGCAGGGTGAAAGCAGGCAGAAATGAGTGCGGTGGGGTAGGTATTCAGCATGTAAGGGCAATGTTGCGGCAGTACTTTCACAGGCTGCAGGGGAGAACTGCAGTGCAGGGGACAATTGCAATGCACATGTAAACATCCATGCCAGGCTTGATGGTCAGCAGCTGCTGCAATTACAGGAAAGCAGCTGCTGCAATGTATCCAAAGAGTAGACCTCCTGCAATTGTTTGACACTGATCACCTCCCTCACCTGGCAATCGCTGCTGCACGACCAGCGGGGACAGACAGCGTGTTGTCAGCAGCACCAGCAGGTGTGTTGGTAAATAAGCTGCCAGCAGCAGCAGTGGCTGCCACTGCATTGTTGTCAGGAGCTGGCAGGTCAAGCTCAAGGTGCTCAGCCACGGTCAGGTCCTCAGGCTGAGTGTCCACCTCCGACTCGGTAGCTGGCACAGCGATGACGTCACCAGCAGTCTCAGCTGAGTCAGCAGGCTCAGATGGCTGAGGATCTGCTGCTGCAGTATCAGCTGCCGCATTGTTAGCAGCTGCAGGGGCTGGCGGCTCGGCAGCTGGCGCTGCTGCTGTTGGGGCTGGGGCAGCGGCGTTGGTGGGCTCCGCAGTAGCGGGGTCAGCAGCTGCGTCGGCAGCAGGCGGAGTGCTTGCAGCCGGCTCTGCAGCAGGCTCCTGGGTGGTTGTGGGTGCTGCAACTGGCTCGCTTGTAGCAGGAGGGGTGCTTGTTGCAGTGGCATCGTCGACGGGCTGGCTCACTGAGTCAGCTGTGGGTGTTGCAGGCGTTGCCACAGGTGCTGTCTGGTCGGCATCAGGTGCTGTGGTGGTCACAGGCGCCACTGCTGGTGTGGCTGGCATAGCTGGCTCAGCTGCTGGTGTGGCTGGGGTAGCTGGCTCAGCCGCTGCTGGTGTGGGGGTGCTGGCTGTTGGTGCAGTCACGGACGTTGCTGGTGCAGCAGGGGTGGTGGCAGTGGCAGGTGTTGCTGCAGGTGTGGCAGGGGCTGGCTGCTGGGCCCTGCAAGCTCAAAAGCAGATGCAGCAAATGACAGAGCAGTCACAGAGTCAGCAAAGCGGCATGGTATGGCAGAAGCATGCCGCACCTATGTCACCGGTGGCAATGCTACACAGCTATGATTGGTGCCTTTTTGCTGTTGCAGCCTGGCATTGTGCAGTGTTGGCAGTCCAACCTTCTGAACAGACGCTGCATCCTTTGCAGCTGGACCACATCAAGCAAGGGCGGTCTGTTGTTGTCTGCATGTAGTCACTCACGGCATGGCAGGGGCGTCAACGACTGGGGGTGCAGTGATGGCTCCTGAAGGGTCGGTCCAAACGACCTCACTGGGCACTGCAGTCACAGGCGCTGCTGGCCCAGTAGCGGCAGGCCCGGTGAGGCTGCCAAATGAGGTGTCTAGTGCGGGCACCGGCTCGTCCCAGGTGTCGGCGACCAGCCTGCCCGTCTTGGGGTCCCTCCTGTACACAGTCATGCCTGCAAACGGATCAACGAAGCTGCAGAGCAGAAAGACAGCAGGGGAAGGGTGACAGCAAGGTTGTTGGCGGGGGTTGGGGAGACACTGCTGCCACAACTTGCAGCTCCGTGTTGGTCGGGCCTGATCGCAGCACTCTAACAGAGCTGCACATGCAGGCAGGTGTTGCTCTCTGTGAGTGTGCCTCTTTCAGGCCAGGCAGCAGCAACAGCAATGCTATGCTGAAAAGTAAACTTGACAATGTCAACCACTACGAGTGTACTTAACCTGCACACATCCCAGCAGACAGCAGCAGCTGGTCCTAGCGGACTGACTCTTCTCAGTAGCAGTGGCGGCACAGCACCACCATTCAAGACATGAAACCACACCTGAAATGCACACATCATGAACGAAACAGCACATGTTTCTTGTCTGTCGACGGCTCTTTGTCAGGAGCGCACCTGCCGGGATGGACCAGCAGGTTGCCGTAGTCGCGTGAATTGTCCTCAGCAGCAGCAGCAGCAGCACCAGCGTCACTCTCAGGTGTTGCCACAGGCGTAGGCATCACAGTGAGCTCGTCGGCACGGGTGGGGCCATCGGTGTCCATCACCGATGCGATGCTGAAGATGTCCTCTCCTGGGATTTCAGCCACGAGGCCTGGAACGGCAGCGGCGGTCGCAGGGGTGCTGCCGGCAGCCATCTTGCGGTTTGCAGTCATGCGGGCAATGGCCTCCTGCCGGTGGCTGCGGGGGTGAGGGGAGGGTGCAGGTGGACAGCAGGGCAGCAGGTGTTTTATATTCCAACATATCCTTCAACAAGGCCACTGTTTGAACTTGTTGAACTTCATGAAAAGGCATGCTTCTTGTGCATCTTTCAATGTCAAAAAGGAGCCATGCGGTGCCATAACCAGTGATCTGTGGTGCGTCCTCAGGGTGGTTATTGCATCGGCCAGCGATGTTTGTTCAATGCAGCTGTGTGCAGCAACCCTGGGTATGCAGCATCCTGCATGCGCCCCACGCACTCACTTCTGTGCTGCAGCATTAGTACTGGCTAACTGGTGGTGTAAATTGCCACCTGCAGAGGGCATGTTGAACAGGAGGTCAGGCAGCAAAGAAAGAGCATGGCATGACCCGGCAGCACATCAGTCCACGCTGCCGCTCACTGTTGTTCAACGCGATTGTTAAGTATGACCAAGCAGCAGATTATATCAATTTTGCAAGAATTCATGAACTTGAACGGTGTATGAAGTTGAGCAAGGGACCATGCGATGCTGCAGCATGTTTTTGGGGCGGCTGTACTGCTGCTCCTGGCCTGGTTGCGCTGCTGGTAGTGCTGCTGCTGCTGCTGCGCTGCTTCCATTCCATCGCCTCATTCGGGCTCACCTGACACATCTGTTGCAGCTACTTGTACTTCAGCCAGCTGCTCCTCCGTGGCGCTGGTCTGTGCGCCCAGCTGGCTGTCAGCCATCGCCGATGCAGCGAGGCATAGCAGAACACATACCGCTATTATACGCCTCATCACTACAGTCTCTAACTTTGTATGAATCGTTGATGCTGTGCAGGGCTCTGCTGTGATTGCTGCCAAATAAGCGCGGTGGCACGCGGTACGTGAAACTGCGCTGTTTAAAGGTAATTATTACAGCCAAAACGCTTGATTCTACTTTTAGTTTTGTAGGAAACTGATGGTAATAGCTCAAGCAGCTCGAGTGTGGCTATGTAGGCCAAAGCTGACGAAGTCACGAGTGTACTGCGGGTTTTGCGGACACCAAAAGTGTGTACCAGTGGGGTGGTACTCGATATGGCGAATATGTCCGCTTTAAAAATACTCATCAAATGAAAAGTAGTCAAACAGCTCTGCCAGTCGCTGTGCAGCTGCTGATCATGCAAGCTTATGGCATATGCCCACCTTGCCTACAGGCACTACTAGCTAGCTAGTAATGTTGCAGAACTCTCGGAGCTGTACTGCGAGTCACTTTGAGGATTTTTTAAATTTGGCAGCTCAACATGTGAAGTACGAGGCAGCACTCCTGCTGCTGCTGCTGCTGCACAAGTCAGTGAGTGACAATTGCCACATGGAAGAAACAGATACTAGCCAGATTAGTTGCAATTGCTGTTTGTTTCTCAAGGCTGTTGTGGCAGCCACCAGGCAGGTCGTTGACCTGGGCTCCACACAACTTGGTACGTGAGTGCACCTTCCACCTGTGTTTCTGTTGTTGATGGCAGGGCTTGCGACCCCATCACTGGGGTCAACATTCAGCATTAAAAGGCTGTGTGATCACGAGTTGGGAGACGCGCCTCAAGCGGATGATGAAATGCGGTCACGTAACAGGGGTTGCTTTGACCAGATCTCCCGCTACAATGCACCCCGCGGGAGCTCCCTCTCAAGAACAAGAAAGACCCACTGCCGAGGGCCACCTGGCCGATCGTGAGCAAAATCATAGCAATCCAATGGTCGCGATTGCTGATTGATGGCTTCATATCATGCAGTCTAAGCTATGCTATGGCATAGGCTATGGTGTGAAAGGATACCGGTGACATGATGCTGATGATGTTGATGGTGACACAACATACCATAGCATAGCACGCTGCTGCTTCATCATCATCATCATATTACCCATTCAAGCCATAGCATCAGCGCCATAGGCCCCGCGCCCCACCGGTACGCTGCTGCTTGTTATATCATATGCTGGCAGGTTGTGGATGTGCAGACACCACGCATGCACCACCGTGGCCGCTTGTCACTTCTGATGAATGCCTGTTTACGCCATTGACTGCTTTAGTGAGGGCAAAACCAACAGCAATGCAGAGCCTGACACAGAAAGCCACAGCCACAGCCCACACATGCAAAGAACTGTGGCTACAGGAAAAGCCTGTTCTGCATAGCCCTTGCTAAAACTGCGCAAAATCAGTCACAATGCGCAGAGCTACCGCACAAGTGAAGTGCTCCACATCCCACTGTGAAAAGAAGCAGCATTTTTACACAGCAGCAAAAAGCAAGCAAGCAAGCAGTGTCTCCCCACCTCTGCATGCGAGGCTGTGCATGTAAGCAAAGCTGGCATCCCATTGTGGTGTCCTCACACTTGCAGCATCCAGAGCATGTTGGGACCAAGCCACAGCTGAAGATCGATGAACACCACCGCCGAATGATGAAGCCAGTGTACCGGCGGAACACAGAGATGACCACAGTTGCAGCCAGCAGTACATCACTGTTGAACCCCAGTGGCACATCACGAGCACCGCACTGCACCTGTTGCTGCATGCACAGCTACTATCTCAGCTCCCCGTTGCTCGACTCAAAGCTTGGCGCAGCCGCTACAACAAGACAGCAGCTGAGCACATGCTTCGTGCAGTGGAGCCCACGCTGCACGCATGGTGGCATCGCGGCACTGCTCCAACACGGCTGGCATAACCACGCCAGATTGTACGGGTTGCATTCCTTGTTCCAGTGCCGCACAAAACCGCAAACTTTCCGCAGCTCCCTTGCCTACCCCAGTACACACTGCAGAGCATCTGTGTCAAAAGCGACCACCTCCGAGGTGCAACAATCAACCGGTGAGTCGGCCGCTGCGGCTGCCAAACGCCACCGCTCTCCTGCTGCAGCTTGGTGACCTCTGTTTGCAGGTGAGGCAAGGCATGCAACTAATGCAAACTCCGGCTTGCGCTGCATTGCCGCCACTCACCAGGCGGCCTTGACCACCTCCTGCTGCAGCTCGTTGCCCTCCCACAGCATGGCCCCGCAGAAGACAATGAAGTTGTTGGTGAGGATCAGATCTCCGCCAGCCTGCACCAGGCGCAACAACCAAACGCAGGTGCAGTGCTGCAACCAACTTGTGCAACTGCCGCTCAAGCTAGCCATGCCCTGGGGTGCCATCTGTTGAATCTACCTTGTGAAGGAGCCATGCCCAATGAAACTGTACCCAACAACAGCTCACTGCCAGCATGTCTCAGCACATCCCAGAAGTCGTTGCTGCAAGCTGCTTTCAACAACCCTCATGAGCGGAACGACGGCTCGCTGGGCTAGTCCCTGAGGCAGGCTCAGTCCTGTATTACTGTTTTGTATCGTATTGTGTTGCAATGCCGTTGTGTGGGCGTCGCCCACCGCCTTGACAGCAGCAGCTTCACCGCCCACGAACACGCCAGGCGCCTCCTCCACTGCACCCTCCAGGTTGTGCCCACACAGAATGTGAAACACCTGCATCGCGAGTGCAGACAGCAGGCAGGCAGGCCATAACCGTACTAGCGCAACAGCACGGCAGCGCCTCGCATCGTGCTGCTGCAGCCATGCAGACTCACTGGCTGTCCTTCGCCAGGGAGTCACCGCCGCAGCCCTGCTGGCTCGCTGCTGCACTCACATCTTGCCGCACCGTGCCGCCGCAGTGTACGCGGCTTGCTGCAGACGCCTCCTGCATGCCTGCATCATATCATTATATATATATATGATGCCAGACTTGAGTTCCTCGCGTCCTACGCCAGCTTGAGCCCACCCGGGCGGTTCAGGATGAGCCCCACAGAGCCTGCTGCAGAGTGCTGCGCCAGCAGCACCATGGCCTGCAGAGCAGCAGCAGGGGAGACACCATCAAAGCGGCACAGTGACTCAGCTGGATGCCTGCAGCAACGGCACTCCCTGTAGTGTGACCGGTGTTGGCCACAGCCGATGCCCTGTGACTTGCGAGAAGCTGTCGTCGGGCTCATCAGCCTATTTGTAGCTACCATGCTCAATCTGCAAGACAGTGCTCTACACAGCAGCACTGCTACTTGCAGGGTGGGTGCAAGCACAGTAGCACTGAAGACATGCAACACTGCGCCCCGTAAGACAAGGGCAGCACTCTGTCAGCAGCACCAACGCCAGACAGCCAAGACAAGCAGCATGCCGACAAAGCAGAGACGTGCAAGCCCGCTGTGGGTTGTTGACTGTGGGGTCACAGCAGATGTTGATGCCGCAGCACGTCCAGCTCTACACCGAGAGCAAACGCCATGAGCGACCTGGCGGCGCATTGCCTACGCACTGCAGTGCCACGGCAGTGCCTGCCTCTACAGGCGCATGGGGCCTGATGCCCAAGACGCTGCGCAGTGCGCTGTCGTTCAGCTGCACAGCTGCGTGGTGCTGCCAAGGCTGCTCACCGCTGGGCACGCACCTCTGCACACGCCAGGGCTGCCGCGGGGTGGCGTCACTGCCAGCGCTGCGCACCACAGCCTATGCAGTTGCTGCTGCGTGTGGTGCTGTGGCGCTGCCACGCTCTGTTGCAGTGTTGGGCTTCACTGCTGCACCTTGCCCACAACAGCAGCAAGAGCCGCACCTGCCAGTACTGGTCTGTGTTGAGGACGGCAAGCCTAGGGCCATCGCTGGTAGCCAGCAGCAGGCCGCCTACTTCCGGCTGCGTTGTGGCATGCGTCCACGTTTCTTCAGACGCCAGTGACGGGTTCTGCACCTGCAGTAGCCGGCTGTTCTCCTCCGACACTCTGCCATTACTCTGCATGCCCACTGGGCTATGGCCCATAGAACTGGCAGTTCACCTTGCCTGCAAAGATGGCAGAGAGCCGTGTGCGAAGTACAGGAGCCTACACGGTTGGCATTGCGTTACAGGAGCCTACACGGTTGGCATTGCCAAGCGACTCATGCTTGTGGACAATCACCTTTGCTTTGTAATGGTTGTGGCCCAGCACACTGGCATGCCGCACTGACTGTTCAGACATGTTCACTTCTTGTGGAGCACTTGGCTGTACAAGCATCGCTGGGCGTCTCAATTATTACATGAACCACCTACTCCTACATTTGCTCCAAACGAACATCGCACAACTCTTTTGGTTAGGCCTAGGCCCCACTAGCAGGGCCCTAAGGGTTGAGGGTCTGAGAAGGTGGTTGCAGTGGCGATCCTGGTGGCAGCGCCATGTTCTTCTGTGGTGCAGTATATGAGGTTGTAATTGCATCATAAGTAACCAACAGTGCGATATGCAGTCAGCGTAACTGCCATATTCCTTGTGCGCTGCATGCTTCGTAAGTGAGTTGAACCACTGCTGAACAGTTTCAAGCAGAGAAGTTTGAATTCATGGCTCTTGAGCGGCTGCCAAGTCTCCATGATGCAGTAGTTCTGGCTGCATCAATCCCAACGGTATTTTTAACACTGGTACATCCCACCCATTGAGCACTGACAACATGCAGGATATCGGTCAAGATGAGGATCGCATAGTTCCGCGTTGCACAGCTGTCCCCCCCTGAGCACGCAGCTGGGCCTGCAGGGCCTGGCCTGCCTCGCTAACAGCAGCAAAGGCCTTCAGCAGGCAAATTGCTTCGCGGCTTGCCGCAACGCAGTCAGCCTGCTTGCGCCTGTGCTAAATCCAGCAACAGGCAGGCAGCAGGAGCAGCAGCAGCAGCAGCAGCAGCAGCAGCAGGCAGTTGTATGGCTGGCAAACCTGCTCCGTGCGGCGCCTGCTGAGGCAGGAGCTGCTGCTCTAGAAGATGTCCTTCACGACGTAGTCCATGTGCCTGGCTTTGACTTGAAGTAGGGCCCTGCAGCTGGTAGCAGCTGGCGTGCGCATCTCCTTCGAGCAGCTGCTGGTTGCAGCCAGAAACAGAGTGCAAGGAGTGGAGGTGTGGGTGCAAGCCCAGGAGGAGCTGCATGTTTGTAGTGACATCCCACCTACTGCTGTTGCCATCTGCTGCAGCAGGGAATGGGTGAGTGATCCTATCATAGTGTGGACGCTGGCGTCTTGTTGTGGCACAGCACTCACGGCTGCTGCGCTCTTGATCAGCAGTCGGCAGCACATAGCTCTGCACTCCATGCACTACTAGAACACGGCAGCCGCCTGTGAGAAACCCAGGAGGCGTTTGCCAAGTTGATGTGCTGGGCTTCATACGGACTGGCCTTGATCACTAAACACATGATACTGTTGCCTCGAGCAATGTTTGGGTCTGCTTCTGCTGCTGGCTGTGCTGCTGTCGTCAGGGGACCCTGGAGCTGCCCATCACCTATGCCCCAGACCTGCTGCAGCTGGCCATGAACTGCAGCGACCCTGCAAGTGCAGAAGCCGTAGTGCGCCGCCTGCCAGCGCAGCTTGAGAGAGGCATGGTCCACAAGCTGCTGCTCACAGCAGCAGCACGCGAGCACACAGCAGCAGTGCAGCAGATGCTTCGCCTGGCAGCCATGCAGCGGCATGTTGATGCAGCCTCGGTTGAGGCCATGCTGTGTAAGCTGCTAGCGCACGAGGAGTGTGTGAGGCAGCTATGTGCCCTGCCAGCAGCAGAGCAGCTCAGCAATGATGCCATGGTACGACTGCTGCTGCAGGCAATGCAACAGTCTTTGCATGCCGCTGCCAGCCCGCTCATAAGACTGGCAGCAGCTTGGCAACTGGGCACAGAGCATGTCGTGGACCCGCTGCAGGCGTGCATGCGCACCCCCGCCATTGATGCGAACAAGAATGGACTCCAGGATTGGTGGTTGTGGATCCTGCCCTTGCCAGCAGCGAGCGAGCTCAGCAGTGGCGCCATTGTGCGGCTACTGCACACAGCCATCGACGTCGTTGGCGAGGACGTGAGGGGACTGTACGCAACTGTAGCAATGTTGTTGAGGCTGCCGGCGGCAGCCACCATCAGCGTTGATGACATGGCACAGCTCCTGCAGGCAGCACTGCAGTGCAACATCGCCACCTTTACCTTGCTTGATGGTATCTGGGAGCTCCCAGCAGCTGTGCAGCTCAGCAACAAAGCAGCTGTACAACTTCTACGCATGGCCGCTGACCCTGCTAATAAGAATGTCACTGGACAGCATGCATTTGTTCAGAAGCTGTGCAGCCTGCTGGCGGCAGCCACCATCAGCAGTGAAGACATGGAACAGCTACTGCAGGCAGCATTGAAGCGCAAGCCAGGTGCCTTTGCTTCCTTCGATTATGACCTGTTGGAGCTCCCAGCAGCCTTGGAGCTCAGCGCTGATGCCATTGTGCGGTTACTGCGTACAGCCATAAACTCTGTTGAGGAGTTCAATGGAGCGAAGCGTCTTGTCAAAAAACTGCTCAGCCTGCCAGCGGCAGCCACCATCAGCAGTGAAGACACGGAACAGCTACTGCCAGCGGCGTTGCACGTGACGCAGCAGGCTGCTGGTGCTGCTGCTGCTGGCCCTGGCAGCAGCAGTGGCGGGCTTGTACGGCAGCTGAGTGGACGCGGTTCTACATACGGCAGCATGCAGCAGCAGCAGCAGCAGCAGCAGCAGCAGCAGCAGCACGTGACGCAACAGGCTGCTGGTGCTGCTGCTGCTGGCCCTGGCATCAGCAGTGACGGGCTTTTACGGCAGCTGAGTGGGCGCGGTTCAAAGTACGGCAGCATGCAGCAGCAGCAGCAGCAGCAGCAGCATGTGACGCAAAAGGCTGCTGGTGCTGCTGCTGCTGGCCCTGGCATCAGCAGTGACGGGCTTTTACGGCAGCTGAGTGGGCGCGGTTCAAAATACGGCAGCATGCAGCAGCAGCAGCAGCAGCAGCAGCAGCACGTGACGCAACAGGCTGCTGGTGCTGCTGCCCTGGCATCAGCAATGACGGGCTTTTACGGCAGCTGGGTGGGGTCACTATAGGGCAGCATGCAGCAGCAGCAGCAGCAGCAGGCGGCTGGTTCGGGCTGCTGCTATTGCTGGTGCTCGCCCTGGCAGTGGTCGGGGCTTTGTGCAGCAGCTGGGTGGACGTGGCTCAGGGTACGGCAACATGAAGCAGCAGCACGTGATGCAACAGTCCGCTGCTGCTACTGCTGCTGCTGGCCTTGGCGGCTACACATCAGCTGGGTGGAGGCAGGTCAGGGTACGGCAGCATGCAGCAGCAGCAGCAGTGCTGCAATTGGCTGCTGCTGCTGCTGGCCCTGGCGACAGTGGTTGCTTGAACATCAGCTGGGTGGATGCGGCCCACAGTACGGCAGCATGCAGCAGCAACAGCAGCAGCAGCAGACGATCCGACAGGCTGCTGCTGCTGCTGCTGTCCCTGGCAGCAGTGGCGCCTTTGTGGTCAGCTGGGTGGAGGCGGGTCAGGGTATGGCAGCATGCAGCAGCAGCAGCAGCAGTGATGCAATTGGCTGCTGCTGCTGCTGCTGGCCCTGGCGGCAGTGGCGGGTTTAACTCAGCTGATTGAGAGGAGGTCAGGGTACGGCAGCAGCAGCAGCGGCAGCAGCAGCAGCAGGCTGCTGGTTCAGGCTGCTGCTGCTGCTGAACCTGGCAGCGGTGGCGGCTTTGTACATCAGCTGGGTGGAGGCGGTCCACAGTACGGCAGCATGCTGCAGCAGCAGAAGTAGCAGCAGCAGGCTGCCAATGCAGGCAGGGGCAGTGGTGGCTTCCAGGTTGGCGGCAGGCAATGTTGAGCAACAGCAGCACTCGACACTGGATGCTAGATGCTGGCGCTCGCAGTGTTTGCAGCTTTGAGGGACAGGACGGCACAAGCGACTTGGGGGTGGAGGTGAAGCAGCAAAGGCAGGGCTGGGGCTAGTGCTTGGTAGGCTAGTTGGGTCACCTGACAGGGGTGGCATTGTCGATTCCAGGAGTCCCTGGTGGAAGTGATGATATATGAAGGTGGTTGCTGTAGCTTTGCAGTGGTAATCCTGGTGATCCTGGTGGCACTGCCGCCGTGGCAGCAACTACGCCAAATAGCTGATCGTGCTACATTTTAGAGGCAGCTGGCACAGTGTGGCGATTAAATTGGCATCTGACAGTCAGATTCTGACTGGCCAGAGCGCTGCAGCGGGGGGTCCTAGCAAGCGCAGGCCGCCTGAATGCCATGACAAAGCTTTCCGGGTAATACAATGTATTAGCGCGATTACGGGTCACGAGTAGTGTACATCACAATGTCCTTGCAACCAGTCTAAAAATTTATCAAGCGTCTTGACACTGAAGAATCAGCGATCCCTGAGCCCTAACTGCTGTCTGGAGAACAAGCGCTACCGGGCGGGTGCACGTACGTGGTCGTGTTACTGCTTTGCGGTGTTCGACTTGTGGCTGAGAGTCCTTCGACCAGAGAACCTATTTTTATTCAAAACAGGGTTCTCCCAAGCATTTATACTTGATTGCTCGTTCAAAGGCGCAAGGACTGCCGGCAGACCCTCACCGCTATTTGACAACCAATATGGCTGGCCGCAGCACAGTGCTAATAGCAGGCTCATAGCACTGTGCTATCAGCAGGCTCATGAGCTTCCTTTGCTGACTTTCACTGCCAAGTGCATCTTGAAGGTCAAACTTGCTTCAGAGCTGCAGCAGTGGGCAGGGATGCTGCAGCTGAACCTTTACAGTCAGGCACACTAGTGTGAGTTCTGTCAAATGCCACATGGTCAACCAGGCGACTATGTCGGAAGATTTTCACACCATATGATAATCGCTCTGCATGCTGACATGTAGTTTGGCCCGCGAGTCATAATGGCGTGTTGGATTTGTTGGGAACCATTCAGCCACATCGCCCAGACACTAGCACGTCTTTTTCTTGAAAGTTCCGTGTGCCTACCCTCAGCAGGCCTGGACAGGCTACTGCTGACACATTGTGGCATTGCACAGCTAGACGCCAACAACAGCCACAAATGGACATGTTTTTCTTATGATAGCTGCCTGCCATGTACAGCCAGCGCCACATGCGCCACTAGTGCTGCGCACTGGCCTGCCGCCCATGACACACCTGGCAGCTATCCTTACTAAACAACATCTACTGTGCGTGCTAACTAGCGGTTGTAGCCGTCTCTTTGGGGCATCATCTGTCTTCTACATCTGCTGTGCACTACATGCAACTACTACACTGCGGCCGTTGTTTCGACGACCAGCTGCTTCTTGTTCCTTTGTTGCGCACGCTGCTGCTACCTATGTCGCCCAGTACAACTGGCGCTGACGACGCTGTTCATGCCTGGTTGACCGCGCGGCGCTGTGCCGTTACGCGGGGCTTGCTACAAGACACAAATACAGCAGCAGCAGCAGCAGCAGCAGCAGCAGCAGCAGCGGCGGCGGCAGTTTAAATACAAAATATGTGGAGTTGAATTCATCTTTTAACTTGTCATCAGAACATGCACACTCCACATCAAGAGTACCGCCTGGGCAGCTCTGCACAGCTGCAGCCAGCTAGCCCAGAACAAGCTTCAGCCAGGAGTCTGGACTCACCTAGGTGCCTGGCCAGCCCTCTGCCTGGTGTGGGCTCCGGGCTGCATCTTGCGGTTGCCAACCATTCTGTGGGGAACCTGTGCTGCTGCCCGGGGGTGCCTGGCCTGCTGAGCAGCCCTGAACGTGGTGGGCCGGGCACGGTTCACCCTGTGGCAGCGGCAGCAGCAGCAGCAGCAGCAGCAGCAGCAGCAGCAGCAGCAGCAGCAGCAGCAGCAGCAGCAGCAGCAGCAGCAGCAGCAGCAGCAGCAGTCTCAGAGGGAGAGGTGGTGGCTTCACTGTGTGCTTCAGGCCCTCCCAGGGCATACTGAATATGTTTTAGGTGTTCTGTGTAGCTGGTGTTGTTCACAGCTTTCAATGGGTGCTGTCCATAGCAGCTGTTGCATGTCTGCAAACCTCGATCGGTGCAATGTAATGCTGTCTAGCTGGCGTTCCTGGACAACTTTTGCAGGGGCAACCATCAGCCGTGCTGGCGTAGCGGTGTCTGAGCTAGGCTGTGCAGCAAGGCAGCACTCACGGGGTGGCCTTGCGGGTGGCAGTCATGGCTGGCCTGGGCTGCTGCTGCGGCTTGGCCTTGGGCTGGGCGGGCTTGGGCTGGGCACCTGCAACATGCACGTTGAAAGGTGAGTTCATTCAGCTTGTGGGACTCTCACGGATGCGTGCACACGCCAGGTGCCTCTGCTGTGGAGCCATTGGACAAGCACAAGCCAGCGGCCAAATGGCAAAGGCGACAGGTAGCAGCATCCGCGCATAGAGTGCGCCGCAAATGAACCAGAGGACCAAGTTGTTAAGCGACTACAGGGCGGGGTTCTGCTAAGCCACAATCAATTTGGCAGTTCAGACACGTGTAACAATGAACTCACCAGGCTTTGAGGCAGAAGGCTTGGCAGCCTTAGCAGCAGGCTTGTCAGCGGGCTGTGCAGCAGGCTTTGCAGGTGCTGAAGACTTGGCGTTGCCGGCAGGCTTAGCAGCAGCGGACTTGGCTGCGGGCTCTGCAAGGTTTGCCACTGCAATCACGTCCTTCTTCTTCTCGCCCTCGGCCTTGATGACGTCCTGAGCCTTGGACAGCAGCAGCATAGCAACCTGACCGCCAGCCTTCTTCAGCGCGTCTGATGCAGCTGCCGAGGGGTTGGATGCGGCAGCGGGGGCATCCGCAGTGCTCAGGGTGATGATGACTGGCTTCGTTGCATCGCTGGCGGCTCCCGTTGCTGCAGGAATGGACAGCAGACGCCTGCAACCCACGCAGCAAGCGGCAGGCAGCTTGACGTCAGCTCTGCGGTCAGGTTTGGGTGACCGTAGTTGTGCTCAGCGGCACTGGTGAGCACTTCTCTCGCGCACACAAGCAAGATACACAGCAGGCCAATGCGCATGAATAGTACGCGGCCAATGAACGGCAGCAGCAGAAGCAACCAACAACGTAACTGTTACACAGCATGAGCATGAAACGACTTACGGACACTGCAAAGGTCCTGCGCTTCATGGCCTGGCATTTTATGAATATGGGGCCAGTTTGTGACATGTTGATGATGACACATGTTGAGGTGCCGCCCTACCTGCTGGAATCAGTGACGGCCTCCTCTGCCTCCTCAACTTCTTCTTGCACCTCTTCCACCTCAGTCTCATCGGCTGCCTTGTGCTCTGCCTCAACCTCAGTCACTTCCTCAATTGACTTAACGTCACCAGCAGCAGCGGTAGGTGCAGCGGGTGCAGCGGCTTCGGCAGGAGCAGGCGCAGCAGCACCAGCAGCGGGCAGCTCCTCAGCGGCCTGCTGTTCAGCGGTAGCACCAACCTTCTGCTCAGCTGCAACATCAGCAGCAACCTGCTCTGATGTTGCCTGCTGGGTGGGGGCGGGTGCATCTGGGGTAGCGGTGGGGGTAGGGGTTGACGGCGGAACCTCTGCTGCTGTCACAGCAGCAGCACCGGCAGCGGGAACAGAAGCAGCGGCGGCAAGCTTGGCTGCCCGGGCTGCGCGACGCTTCATCATCGCAAGGCGGTTGGCGCTCTTGGATGCAAAAGGCCTGTGCAGCAAACCACCAGCAGCAGCACAGTAGCAGCAGCAGCAGCAGCAGCAGCAGCAGCAGCAAGGAGGGTGTTGACATTATGCCGTGTGGCATGGCAGACACATCCAACCGTGCAGAAGGTGCTGCGCATGCAAACTCTGGGTGGCTGGTTGCCTCTGCCTCAGGCGTGGGACCTGGCTGTGCTGCAGAGCTGCAGTCGGGCGAAGCAGGCACATCACCAAGTGCAGCTCCCGCCTCAGGCTGTCTTGCAGCACTAGTGCAAGTCCTCAATGTGCGCACCTGGACCTGTGGGCATTGGCACCCCCTCTAAGCCTTGGCTTGCTCACAGCAGCACCTGCACAGATGGAGAAGTAGTGGCGGAAGTAGAAGTGTCAGCCCTCGGTGGAGTGCAGTGGATATGGCATCCAGGCGGCACAGTGACTGCATCAATCTTTGTTCATTGAAGTCACAGGGCATACGCATGTGGGGCAATGCACAGCAGGCTAATGTTCACCTGCAGCGGGCTTTGGAGCTTCAACAAAAGTCACAGGCGCGACAGCAGCAGCTGCAGCTGTACCCTCTGCTTCGGTGTCCTCCAGTGTCGATTTG
Organism: Scenedesmus sp. NREL 46B-D3; assembly: GCA_014080715.1. NCBI lineage: Eukaryota > Viridiplantae > Chlorophyta > Chlorophyceae > Sphaeropleales > Scenedesmaceae > Scenedesmus > Scenedesmus sp. NREL 46B-D3. Next base: position 46,480 of record JACERP010000549.1, read on the forward strand.
ACGACTGGCAATGCCATATTGCTGAAGTCCACGACAACATCGCTGCTGCCAGTCGTGTTGGTGCTGATATCGGTGGTGTTGGAGCTGGCCTTCGCAGCTAGCAGCATCTGGCTCTGAAGCTCCGTAGAACGCTGCTGCATTGCATAGTCACCGATAATTTCGGCATGTGCTGCCACTGCCAGGCACAGGAGTGCCAGCGCGCATGCTGCGACCTTCATCTTTCCCGCCCTTTCGCTGTGTGCTCTTACAGTGTATGTATTTGGATTAATCGCTTGCGAATGTGTTCAAAGCTTGAAATTTGAAAATGGTACACCTTGGCTTACATCCCAAGAACATATAAGTGGCAAGCGTCGGAGGGCGTACTGCATTTACCGGGCACGTGCCCCTACCGCCTGTGCTACCGACATGGCAGTATCGACACGACCACAGGAATAAGACCGCAGATTTCTCAAACGCAGCCTTTTTACAACTAAGCGCATGCGGAGTGACCTACATCCACCGCGCAAGTGCAATCGTACAGCCTCTGCTGCAGCTGCAGCCCAGCGGTACAGCCACTGTACTGTGGATGATATTAAACAACTTTCACGTCGTCCAAACCAGGCGTTCGACGGGTCAGAAATCTCAATTGCCACTGTGTTCAATCATCTACAAAGTGTCGCGCAGTTGCTGAAGTGGCTGCCCTCCGCCCACACACCTACTCAACACGTGACTGCATTCAAGTTCACTCTCCCGTGCTCATACTGCCACTGACACCACTCACGTTGTAGTCAACCTAATTTTTACTAAGATCTTTTACTTGTAACCAAGAACATTGCTGTTTATGTCAGCTGAATGGTTTGTTTTGGCGCACAATGCATGTTTGATAAAAAAAAACCGTGCATCCTGCTCCCTGTTTGTCCCAACCGCTGCATCTACCAAGTTACCAAGTTACCAAGGAAGGGCCACTGGCCCACCCACTAAGGAGCCAAACAAGGCTCATGGGTTCCGAAATGTTTCTCCACAAGCAAAAGGGGAAAGGGAGGCAGAGCATGCACCAACATACAGTATAGCCTGGCAATAAATATTTGCGAAAGGGCACAATATATCTGGTAGCAGCACAGGTGGCACGGTGATTCACGCAACAAACCAGGGTGGGGGTTGTGACCCTCCTCTGTGGGGACAGCATACTCCTCAAACAAAAGCACAACCGAGAACAATTATGGGTGTCAGCATGGCCCAGGTGGCATCAAAATGCAACATTCTGCGCAGACTCCGCAAGGTGTATGGGCAACCTTTCTCAAGTGGAAGCAAACTGGTAGAAACTCAATCATACTCAAGATGCATCTGCTCCAGCCCCTGCACCCTCCCACACAACTGCGTCGCAGGAGATCTTGCCTGCAACCATCCGTCAACGCGCCTCATTTGCTCCAGCCTGGCTTGGCGCCGCCCGCAGCACCCCGCAAACTCCCAGCACCCTGCCAGCCATGCACATGCTGCGCAGCAGCACCCCCGCCGCCAACGGGCACCATTCCTGCAGCCCCATACAACACCCCTGCCGGCATCATCCCAAACTGACCAGCAGCAGCGGCAGCAGCAGCAGCAGCAGCAGCAGCAGGAGGCATCGGCCAACCGCTCAACGGGCCCATGAACCCCATCGCAGCACCAGCGGGCACAGCAGCCCCACCTCTGCCATGCTTCACACCTCCACCCGTCGCACCGCCACCGGCTGCCTCAGCACCACCACCACCCGCACCAGCAGCACCAAGTGCAAATGCATGATATGGCACCCCAGCACCCATGCCCATCAACGGCGGCAGCATCCCAGCAGGCATCCCATACGGCAGCATCATGCCGGGAGGCGGCTGCGGCACATGCACAACCCCTCCACCTCCGCCTGCATCTCCAGCCGGCCTAGCGCAGCCTTGAACCTGGCTGCTACGCTGCATGCCCATGGCCATGCCATTGCCCGCGCGCCCCGTGCCGAAATGCCCTCCACCTCCTTTGCTGCCCCCAGCATTTGCAGCTGGCAATGTGCCCAGCATTGGCACAGGCCCGGGCCCCATCAGGCTGGGTGCAAGCCCATACGGCATTCCAGTCATCCAAGGGGGTGCTAAGGGTACCACTCCACCTGCTGCTGCTGCTGCTGCTGCTGCTGCTGCTGGGTTGGTCTTGCTGGCTGTGCCCTTGTGGCTCGCACCATGCTGTTGCTGCTGCTGCTGCTGCTGCTGCTGCTTCAGCACTGCAGTGATCATGGCAGGGTTTGGCGCCAACCCGGGATACGCGCCATACATAGCTGCGCCATAAGGTGGCGGCGGCACATTGCCCCAAGGTGCATTGCCTGCTGCTGCTGCTGCTGCTGCTGCTGCTGCTGCTGCTGCAACAGAACTACCGCCCCTCCGGCCGCCATGGTTGCCACCAGCCGCAGCAGCTGCTGCTGCTGCTGCAGCCAAGGCTGCTGCAGTAGGCCCTATGCTGCTGTTGCGTGCTGCACCTGCTGCTACCTTGGCTTTGCTGCTGCTGGCGCTGCTGCTGCTAGGCGCCTTGCCGCCTTGCTGGCCGTTTGCACCAGCAGCGCCGCCAGCAGCAGGCCGGGGGGCTCAGCCTTCCTCCCCCAGACTTCACTGCAGCTCCTGCAGCGCCCGACACCGAATTCGCAGCCGCAAACGTGCCGACCACCGCCACGGCATCGGGCGTGACACCATGGTATGCGCAAGCGTCTGTTAAGGACCGCCTGCCGGCTGTCGCTCCGGCAGCAGCCACCCTGGTTGTGACGCCAGGCCCCAGTTTGAAAAGGCAGCGGCGGCTTGCGCACCGCCACAGGGTGTTGCGCGCCTGCTGAACTCTGGCTCTGGCCGCTCATTGAAGTCCCCTTGTCTGAACGCTGCCTCCTGAAGCTGTGAGCTTTGCTCCCACCAAATGACCTGCCAGCCGCAGCTGCCGTTGCATCAAAGGATGGCGAGTCGGCGGCTGCTGGCTGTAACAGCTGCTGCTGCTGCTGCCGCCGCTCCTGGTGGAACTGCTGCTGCATGTCGGGCATCTTTGGGCCTTCACTGGGCTGCATGTTGTTCATACTGTTGTTGTTACTGTCATTGTTGTTATGTCTGCTGTTGTAGCTGTACATGTTGTAGTCCAAGCTCGGGTCTGCGTGCAGCGCGTAGCTGTCAGCAGCATGCGGCTTTGACATTCCACCCAGTGAGCCACCGGGACTGCCAAACCTGCAGCAGCAGCAGCAGCAGCAGCAGCAGCAGCAGAGCAGCAGGAAAAGCAGCAGCAGCAGCAGCAGTCATAAGAGCAAGTTTGCTAACGGCCCGAATCAGCCAGCACATCGGCGTGTGCGCACAAGCAATTGCACGGATCCTTCAGGCACACAGCACACAGGAAGCCCACGCCAAAGTGCACGTGCAGCGCACAAAGAACCACCACTGGCAGCAGGCGCAGCCCTTGCAACAAATTACACGCTTGCAGCAGCACCAGCAGCAGGTGGACTTCATGTCGACGCAGCTGCGGCTGACAGTTGCAGTACACCTGCAGCGCTACTGGCAGCGTAGCGTTGTCCAGCCTCACCTGCCAGCGCCTGCATTGCCGTAAGAAGGCGACGTCGGCAGCGGGCTGAACGCCCCGGGCTTGCACGGCGACACTGTGCCACCCCTGCTGGGTATGCTCCAGTTGAGCCCTGCCCTGCTGCTGGCCAGCGAGCCGGGCGTGCTATCCCCTGGCTGGTGCAGCGGCAGCCCACCAGGCGCTGCCAATGCGTCATCGCCAGCCGCGCCTGCCAGTAATGACCCGCCAGGCAACAGCTGGGTGAGGTCTCGGGAGCTGCTGCTGCGCTGGTGGCCTGCAGCCGCCGCCGCTGCAGCCAGGTGGTCTGAGATCTGGCTGAGATCTGTTGCGTGACTCGGCGGCACTGCACTGACAGCATGCTGCTGCAGTTGATTCCCAGGAAGTGGGTTGTTGGGGCTGCTGCTGCTGCTGCTGGCGCCAACCACCATCTGCATTGACATTTCAATGGCTCGCTGCTGCAGCACCTGGCTTTGCAGTTGCAGCCGCCGCGATTCTTCCTGAACAACGGAGCAGCAGCAGCAGCAGCACCGCCACCCCACTTGTCCCGTCTTTTGAATTCTCTCAAAATGTTGCTACCTGCAGCCATCAATCGAATCCGGCTGTTCATACACAGGCCGCCACGAGCAGGAAAGGCAGCTGTGCAGCCAATCATAGCAAGCAACTACTCACGTGAAGCTGCGCCAATTGCACTGCAATCGCCTGCGAGCGCTCATCTTCATGGCCTCCATCTGCAGCTGCTCGTCGTCCCCGAGCCCCTCCCCTGCTGCTGCGTAGGCCATTGACTCGTATGCCGCTGCTCCCGCAAATTCACCTCCGCCATCGTGCCCAACGCCGCTGGCTGCATGAGTCGCAGCTGCTGACACAGCCACTGTCGCCGCTGCTGCTGCTGCGCTGCGCGCCGTCAGGCCTCCGCCACCAGCGGCAGCAGCAGCAGCAGCAGCAGCTCGTGGGCCGCCGCCTGCTGCTGTGCCGTCGCTTGTGCTGGACTTCTGCTCCAGGAGCTCCTGCCTCATCTGAGGACCATCAGGCCACGACGACACCCTGCCAGTACATCAGAACGCATAGCTTTTCAGAACGCATAGCTTTTCCAGCACACGCGCCTCAACTCAGTGCGCGGTGTGCACACTTGGGAGACTGACCAAGGCACATGCTCCCCCGGAAGGGCAAAGGCGGCCCCCAGGGTGCCACTACCTTCATGGCAGCGCTGCCGCCACCTTTATGTGCCTCATGCCATGAAGCAAGCCCCCAGCATAGCACAAGCATGTGCACAAGCACTTGCGCTGCACGCTCACCAAGCCCCATGTGTGTCCGCCTCCTGCGCACCAAAGTGCTGCG
>JACERP010000055.1:0-448994 GCA_014080715.1 Scenedesmus sp. NREL 46B-D3
CACATGCGTGTGGCGTGTCGTGTGTTTGGCGGCCTTCAATGCTATGGATGTTGGCAGGAGGGCAGCCAACCTACAGCATGTGCTAACAGGCAGCATGACCTTGTTGCCAGTCCAGCAGGTGGCCCTGCCCGGGCGCCACCTGCTGACCAGCAGCTTATCACTCAGTTGTTGCAGCCTGCTACTCCCTCAGCTGCGCAACTGGCTCATAATGAGGCAGTGAGGCAGCACAGAGAGCAGCAGCAGCTACAGCTTCAGCAGCGGCGGACAGCAGGAGCTTGATGAGCTGGTGCAGACGAAGAAGAAGAAGGCGGGTGGCTAGGTTTTGGGAGCTGCTGGTTGACTTCATAGTCATCAAGGCGGCACCTTGACCTGGCTGGATATTGTGCCAGCTGATCACCCCTTTTTACGCGTGGTTGAAGGCCGGCTGCAGCTAGCACCAAGAAGGGACTTGGCCTCTGCGTCATAGCATGAATTGGGGTTATTTCTTGCATCCTCTGCTCTTTGATCCGTTTTGCTACATGTGGTTGCATGTCTTGTGCTGTTAGTACTCTCATGCAGCCTGTGTCAGCCAGTAGGTGTGTTGGGCGGGTGCCATTGCCAGGGGTGTGGCCTTGTCAGACACATCAGTAGGGTGGCAGGTGCCTGTGGTGCCACGGCGCTGCGGGTTATGCTGGTTGCTTTGTGCGCGTTCTAAGTAGCAGAGAGTTATGATCATGTTGATCATCATGTTGTACAATGTCTTCAACACCTGAAGCAGGAGCACCGAGGTGCCCAGTACCTGCTAGTTGTTGCCATGTCTGCATGTTCCAATCCTATTTCGCTGACGTTGCACACCTTTTTGTTCCGTCCTGATGATTTTTCTCTGCGCAGAGTTTGTGTTATTTTGGGTGAGGAAGCTGCAAATTGCTTCTCTGAGGCTTTTTGTGGTTTATTCTCGTGTCCTGCGCGCTGCAGTCCTCGAAGTGTTCCGTTTCCAACGTGCACACCCATGTAACTCTCCTCAATCAGGGTGGCCAGCTGTTCTGCCTTCTGCTCCTGCAGTGCCATCTGAGGCAGAACAAATTGTTGAATGCATGCTGGTGTCACGGCTTGGCTGGTATCTGTTGCCTGCAGGCAAGCCCTGCTCCATCAGGCGGCTGTCCGTGAAGACAGCTACCGCCTTGCAGCTGCGTAATTTGCGTGTTGAGCAGCAGGCTCGGAAACGTCAGTTTGTGGTCCTTGCACTCAATAACTCAAATTCAGCAGCGACTAGGGATGGTGTTGGTAGTGTGACCGCTGCGCAGCGTAAACTGTGGAAGTTGCGCTGGGATAACCGCATCAAAGAGGTGTTCTGGCGTGTGGTGTTGAATGGTGTACCTACTGCTGCTCGAATGCCGGGCGTGCAGCGTGCTTGCTTGTGTGGTGCGTGTATGCCTGGGTATGACCACCATTACTGGCACTGCCCTGTTGCGCAAGCGGTGGTACAGTCCATAGTGGAGAATTTGCCTACAGCATGGTGCACTCGCACGCCTGGATCCTCAGCTTTAAGTATGCAGCATATTTGGCTCATGCAACCGCCGCATGGTGGGCGGAGTGTGCTCACATGCGTGTGGCGTGTCGTGTGTTTGGCGGCCTTCAATGCTATGGATGTTGGCAGGAGGGCAGCCAACCTACAGCATGTGCTAAACAGGCAGCATGACCTTGTTGCCAGTCCAGCAGGTGGCCCTGCCCGGGCGCCACCTGCTGACCAGCAGCTTATCACTCAGTTGTTGCAGCCTGCTACTCCCTCAGCTGCGCAACTGGCTCATAATGAGGCAGTGAGGCAGCACAGAGAGCAGCAGCAGCTACAGCTTCAGCAGCGGCGACAGCAGGAGCTTGATGAGCTGGTGCAGACGAAGAAGAAGAAGGCGGTGGCTAGGTTTTGGGAGCTGCTGGTTGACTTCATAGTCATCAAGGCGGCACCCTTGACCTGGCTGGATATTGTGCCAGCTGATCACCCCTTTTTACGCGTGGTTGAAGGCCGGCTGCAGCTAGCACCAAGAAGGGACTTGGCCTCTGCGTCATAGCATGAATTGGGGTTATTTCTTGCATCCTCTGCTCTTTGATCCGTTTTGCTACATGTGGTTGCATGTCTTGTGCTGTTAGTACTCTCATGCAGCCTGTGTCAGCCAGTAGGTGTGTTGGGCAGGTGCCATTGCCAGGGGTGTGGCCTTGCCAGACACATCAGTAGGGTGGCAGGTGCCTGTGGTGCCACGGCGCTGCGGGTTATGCTGTTGCTTTGTGCGCGTTCTAGTAGCAGAGAGTTATGATCATGTTGATCATCATGTTGTACAATGTCTTCAACACCTGAAGCAGGAGCACCGAGGTGCCCAGTACCTGCTAGTTGTTGCCATGTCTGCATGTTCCAATCCTATTTCGCTGACGTTGACACCTTTTTGTTCCGTCCTGATGATTTTTCTCTGCGCAGAGTTTGTGTTATTTTGGGTGAGGAAGCTGCAAATTGCTTCTCTGAGGCTTTTTGTGGTTTATTCTCGTGTCCTGCGCGCTGCAGTCCTCGAAGTGTTCCGTTTCCAACGTGCACACCCATGTAACTCTCCTCAATCAAGCGTTAGGCCTCTGGCTCTTTTTGACTGCGCAGCTGACACCCAATCACCAGCTGAGTGGGCTGGGGTGCCGCCGCCACCTTTGCGCCGCATGATCTCTGGGCTGCAAGCACTGGGGGATGTGTGTGATGTGCAACACAGCAGCAGCAGCAGCAGCAGCAGCAACCGCAACAACAACAGCAACCACAGCAACAGCAGCCAGCGCTGCCGCTACAACAGCAGCAACCGCTGCTGCTACAGCAGCAGCAACCGCTGCCGCCACGGCAGCAGCAAGCGCTGCCGCTACAGCAGCGGCAACGCTGCCGCAACAGCAGCAGCAGCAGCAGCAGCAGCAGCCATTGCAGACGCAGCCGCCCCTGCCTCCAGGGCAGCCGTCCCCAGGTTTGGGTCAATTGCGCCAGCAGATGGCTGTTCTTTCCAGTGCCCCGGTTCTACAGCCTGGGCCTTGGTGTGCTCTGGCCCCTGTCTTTGCCAATTGTTTCCTGCTTGGGGGTATCCCTGGTGCTAGGCCGGGTGGTTTGCATGTGTTGCCTGTTCCGCCGGCTAGAGGTGCATTCTACTACACGGGCGGGAAGGTCAGGCCCACCATTCGTACACTTGGGGATTTGATTAGGTCTCATCGTGTGATTGAACGTGTGGTACAAGCCAAACTGCCCCACCCTCTGATCCCATGCAGCAGCAGCAATGCTGAGGGCGAGTTTGATGACCTCAACTTGTTGCTGTATAATGTGCCTCTTGCATGGACTCAAGCTGCTGCAAGCGAGGCAGCAAGAGCAGGTGGCCAGCTGTTCTGCCTTCTGCTCCTGCAGTGCCATCTGAGGCAGAACAAATTGTTGAATGCATGCTGGTTCACGGCTTGGCTGGTATTTGTTGCCTGCAGGCAAGCCCTGCTCCATCAGGCGGCTGTCCGTGAAGACAGCTACCGCCTTGCAGCTGCGTAATTTGCGTGTTGAGCAGCAGGCTCGGAAACGTCAGTTTGTGGTCCTTGCACTCAATAACTCAAATTCAGCAGCGACTAGGGATGGTGTTGGTAGTGTGACCGCTGCGCAGCGTAAACTGTGGAAGTTGCGCTGGGATAACCGCATCAAAGAGGTGTTCTGGCGTGTGGTGTTGAATGGTGTACCTACTGCTGCTCGAATGCCGGGCGTGCAGCGTGCTTGCTTGTGTGGTGCGTGTATGCCTGGGTATGACCACCATTACTGGCACTGCCCTGTTGCGCAAGCGGTGGTACAGTCCATAGTGGAGAATTTGCCTACAGCATGGTGCACTCGCACGCCTGGATCCTCAGCTTTAAGTATGCAGCATATTTGGCTCATGCAACCGCCGCATGGTGGGCGGAGTGTGCTCACATGCGTGTGGCGTGTCGTGTGTTTGGCGGCCTTCAATGCTATGGATGTTGGCAGGAGGGCAGCCAACCTACAGCATGTGCTAAACAGGCAGCATGACCTTGTTGCCAGTCCAGCAGGTGGCCCTGCCCGGGCGCCACCTGCTGACCAGCAGCTTATCACTCAGTTGTTGCAGCCTGCTACTCCCTCAGCTGCGCAACTGGCTCATAATGAGGCAGTGAGGCAGCACAGAGAGCAGCAGCAGCTACAGCTTCAGCAGCGGCGACAGCAGGAGCTTGATGAGCTGGTGCAGACGAAGAAGAAGGCGGCGGTGGCTAGGTTTTGGGAGCTGCTGGTTGACTTCATAGTCATCAAGGCGGCACCCTTGACCTGGCTGGATATTGTGCCAGCTGATCACCCCTTTTTACGCGTGGTTGAAGGCCGGCTGCAGCTAGCACCAAGAAGGGACTTGGCCTCTGCGTCATAGCATGAATTGGGGTTATTTCTTGCATCCTCTGCTCTTTGATCCGTTTTGCTACATGTGGTTGCATGTCTTGTGCTGTTAGTACTCTCATGCAGCCTGTGTCAGCCAGTAGGTGTGTTGGGCAGGTGCCATTGCCAGGGGTGTGGCCTTGCCAGACACATCAGTAGGGTGGCAGGTGCCTGTGGTGCCACGGCGCTGCGGGTTATGCTGTTGCTTTGTGCGCGTTCTAGTAGCAGAGAGTTATGATCATGTTGATCATCATGTTGTACAATGTCTTCAACACCTGAAGCAGGAGCACCGAGGTGCCCAGTACCTGCTAGTTGTTGCCATGTCTGCATGTTCCAATCCTATTTCGCTGACGTTGACACCTTTTTGTTCCGTCCTGATGATTTTTCTCTGCGCAGAGTTTGTGTTATTTTGGGTGAGGAAGCTGCAAATTGCTTCTCTGAGGCTTTTTGTGGTTTATTCTCGTGTCCTGCGCGCTGCAGTCCTCGAAGTGTTCCGTTTCCAACGTGCACACCCATGTAACTCTCCTCAATCAATCAAGTGGAAGCTCCCGTGCTTGACAGGAGGTGGCAGGGGGGTCGTCCTGCATCTTCTGACCCTAATGGTGATGGCCCAGCTCGCGTGCATTGCGTGCTGCGCTGCCGCACTCAGTGGATGTGTTCAGACTCCGTCATCCCACCAAGCGCTCATACACTTTTTACTCCGCGGCGAACGGGCATATGGCCAGGCTGGACCGCTTTTATGTGGCTCTGCAATGGCCTGCAGTGTGGTTGCTTGCTGGCATGTGCCATCCTCACTCTCCGACCATCATCCTGTGGTCATGGACTTGTTGTGTGCCGTTCCCCCTCAGCCAATTGGCCCGGGTGTGAGGCGGGCGAAATTTGACTTTTGGGATAGCAGCCATCACAAATGTCAGTTCAAGCACTGGTTGCGCAGGGAACTGGAGGGCATGCCTACGGGCGATGTGGCTCTGTTGCAGTGGTGGCCGGGGTTCAAGAAGAAGGCCTTGTGGATGGCCAGAACTGTGCGCAAACGCTGGCGTACAGATACGGCACCGCGGTCCTTTGCTCTGCTGCAGCAGCAGGTAGCAGCCGCAGTGGAGCAGCTTGGCAACTTGCCTGCGGCCGCCAGTCAGCAACAGGCCGATGCTGCTGTGGCAGCAGTAGCAGCAGCCAGAGGCGCATTGAGGGACGCACAAACAGCAGCTTGGGCCAACAGCTCCAGGGCGCAGCGGCAGGCTTGGCTGCATCATGGAGAGCAGCCGAGCCCACACATTACTAGTCAGCTGGCAGCAGTGCAGCGCGGGGGTCAGTCTCGCAGAGTGATTGCCCTGCGCTCTGCCGCCGGCAACTTTGTATGGGAGGGGGCAGGCCCTGCCTCAGTTGCGATTGCACAGTGGGCAGGGGTCAGCAGGCAGCCGCAGGTGGATGCAGCAGCGCAGGCCGAAGTGCTGGCAGCAGTGCGCAGCCGCCCCCGGCAACCTGCGGATGCTGACGGCAGTCCTGATGTGACAACAGCAGAGATCAAACAGGCGCTTGCGGCATGCAAGCCAGCGTCATCCCCGGGGTTGGATGGGTTGCCAGCAGTGTTTTACAAGCATTGCCAGGACCTTCTGATTCCTGTTTTGGCCCAGGTTTTCAGTGCTGTTGGTGCTCTGGCCGCCACCCCCGTGGGATTCCTGGATGGGGTGATTGTGGGTATTTTCAAAGCTGGCGACACTACCTTGGCTGCTAATTACCGACCTATCACGCTGTTGAACTTGGATTACCGTTTACTTGCGCGGATCCTGGCGAATAGGCTGCAGGTGGTGTTGGGTGGTGCTATCGCCCCCACTCAGACAGCTTTCTTGAAGGGCAGACGGATCGGGCATAACATCATCACTGTCCAGCTGCTGATGCATGCCATGCCCAGCGATAGTGGTGTGGTGGCGGCCTTGTTGGATTTTGCCAAAGCATATGACACCATCGACAGGCAGTTTTTACTGGATGCTATGAGTGCAATGGGTGTGGGTGCCGGCTATTGCTCCTGGGCTAAAACATTGCTGACTGCCACACGTGCTTGTGGCTTGATCAATGGTTTCAGGTCAGAGCAGCGGGTGTTCAAAGCCGGTGTGCGACAGGGGTGCCCGTTGTCACCGCTCCTGTACCTGTTTGTTGGTGAAGCATTGCTCCGTTTTTTGGCGTCCAAGGGGGTTGGCGTCACAGTGCTCGGCCACCGCCTGTGTGCTACACAGTTTGCGGACGACACTCAGGTGTACCTGCCTTCAGTGGATGCAGTGCAGCCTTTTTTGATACACATGCAACGCATGGCTGCTGCATCCGGCCAACAACTCAACATGCAAAAGACCAAACTTCTCCTAGTTGGGCGAGCAGTGCGCATGCAGTTCCAGCAGCAGCAGCAACAGCAGCAGCAGCAGCAGCAGCAGCAGCAGCAGCAGCCCGCGCCAGTTGCCTCGCAGCTTACTCCAACCTTGCAGGCTAATGTGCTGGGGGTGTGTGTTGGGGCATCTTCCCCTCTCAGTTGGGAGGAGAAAGTGCAGGGAGTTGAAGCAGCCTTGACAAGGTTGTCCCGCGTAAAGGCGCTGTCCATTTTTGGCAGGGGTTGGGCAGTGCATCATACGGGGTTAGCAAACTCTTGTATGCTGCGGAATTCTCAGACCTGCCTTCCGCGCAACAGTGTCAGCATCTGCAGGCCAAGGTGGCCAAGTTGGTTGACAGGGGATTGGCACCCTCGGATGTCACTAGAAAGTTCACCGGCATTCCTGCGCGACTTCTTGTTGGCAGACCAGCTGATGGTGGCTTTGGTGTGTTGCCTTGGTATGAGCATATGGTTGCTCGACATGCGTGGTGGGGGGCGTTCTTTGCTACTGCGCCTCATGATACAGACATTCCATGGGTCAACATTGGCAGAGCTTGCCTGCGCTCCAAGTGTTGTTGGTGGGGCCCTCTGGCTCTTTTTGACTGCGCAGCTGACACCCAATCACCAGCTGAGTGGGCTGGGGTGCCGCCGCCACCTTTGCGCCGCATGATCTCTGGGCTGCAAGCACTGGGGGATGTGTGTGATGTGCAACAGCAGCAGCAGCAGCAGCAGCAGCAGCAGCAACCGCAACAACAACAGCAACCACAGCAACAGCAGCCAGCGCTGCCGCTACAACAGCAGCAACCGCTGCTGCTACAGCAGCAGCAACCGCTGCCGCCACGGCAGCGGCAAGCGCTGCCGCTACAGCAGCGGCAAACGCTGCCGCAACAGCAGCAGCAGCAGCAGCAGCAGCAGCAGCCATTGCAGACGCAGCCGCCCCTGCCTCCAGGGCAGCCGTCCCCAGGTTTGGGTCAATTGCGCCAGCAGATGGCTGTTCTTTCCAGTGCCCCGGTTCTACAGCCTGGGCCTTGGTGTGCTCTGGCCCCTGTCTTTGCCAATTGTTTCCTGCTTGGGGGTATCCCTGGTGCTAGGCCGGGTGGTTTGCATGTGTTGCCTGTTCCGCCGGCTAGAGCTGCATTCTACTACACGGGCGGGAAGGTCAGGCCCACCATTCGTACACTTGGGGATTTGATTAGGTCTCATCGTGTGATTGAACGTGTGGTACAAGCCAAACTGCCCCACCCTCTGATCCCATGCAGCAGCAGCAATGCTGAGGGCGAGTTTGATGACCTCAACTTGTTGCTGTATAATGTGCCTCTTGCATGGACTCAAGCTGCTGCAAGCGAGGCAGCAAGAGCAGGGTGGCCAGCTGTTCTGCCTTCTGCTCCTGCAGTGCCATCTGAGGCAGAACAAATTGTTGAATGCATGCTGGTCTCACGGCTTGGCTGGTATCTGTTGCCTGCAGGCAAGCCCTGCTCCATCAGGCGGCTGTCCGTGAAGACAGCTACCGCCTTGCAGCTGCGTAATTTGCGTGTTGAGCAGCAGGCTCGGAAACGTCAGTTTGTGGTCCTTGCACTCAATACTCAAATTCAGCAGCGACTAGGGATGGTGTTGGTAGTGTGACCGCTGCGCAGCGTAAACTGTGGAAGTTGCGCTGGGATAACCGCATCAAAGAGGTGTTCTGGCGTGTGGTGTTGAATGGTGTACCTACTGCTGCTCGAATGCCGGGCGTGCAGCGTGCTTGCTTGTGTGGTGCGTGTATGCCTGGGTATGACCACCATTACTGGCACTGCCCTGTTGCGCAAGCGGTGGTACAGTCCATAGTGGAGAATTTGCCTACAGCATGGTGCACTCGCACGCCTGGATCCTCAGCTTTAAGTATGCAGCATATTTGGCTCATGCAACCGCCGCATGGTGGGCGGAGTGTGCTCACATGCGTGTGGCGTGTCGTGTGTTTGGCGGCCTTCAATGCTATGGATGTTGGCAGGAGGGCAGCCAACCTACAGCATGTGCTAAACCGGCAGCATGACCTTGTTGCCAGTCCAGCAGGTGGCCCTGCCCGGGCGCCACCTGCTGACCAGCAGCTTATCACTCAGTTGTTGCAGCCTGCTACTCCCTCAGCTGCGCAACTGGCTCATAATGAGGCAGTGAGGCAGCACAGAGAGCAGCAGCAGCTACAGCTTCAGCAGCGGCGACAGCAGGAGCTTGATGAGCTGGTGCAGACGAAGAAGAAGGCGGCGGTGGCTAGGTTTTGGGAGCTGCTGGTTGACTTCATAGTCATCAAGGCGGCACCCTTGACCTGGCTGGATATTGTGCCAGCTGATCACCCCTTTTTACGCGTGGTTGAAGGCCGGCTGCAGCTAGCACCAAGAAGGGACTTGGCCTCTGCGTCATAGCATGAATTGGGGTTATTTCTTGCATCCTCTGCTCTTTGATCCGTTTTGCTACATGTGGTTGCATGTCTTGTGCTGTTAGTACTCTCATGCAGCCTGTGTCAGCCAGTAGGTGTGTTGGGCAGGTGCCATTGCCAGGGGTGTGGCCTTGCCAGACACATCAGTAGGGTGGCAGGTGCCTGTGGTGCCACGGCGCTGCGGGTTATGCTGTTGCTTTGTGCGCGTTCTAGTAGCAGAGAGTTATGATCATGTTGATCATCATGTTGTACAATGTCTTCAACACCTGAAGCAGGAGCACCGAGGTGCCCAGTACCTGCTAGTTGTTGCCATGTCTGCATGTTCCAATCCTATTTCGCTGACGTTGACACCTTTTTGTTCCGTCCTGATGATTTTTCTCTGCGCAGAGTTTGTGTTATTTTGGGTGAGGAAACTGCAAATTGCTTCTCTGAGGCTTTTTGTGGTTTATTCTCGTGTCCTGCGCGCTGCAGTCCTCGAAGTGTTCCGTTTCCAACGTGCACACCCATGTAACTCTCCTCAACCAAGCGTAATGGAAAATTGGTTAACAAACCTCTTTTCCATTACGCTTCCACACACGCATACTCGTAAGGCTGCTACATCCGATCAGACCGCACCAAAGGCGGACGGTGCCACCTACCAGTGCATACACGCAGATCATGGGCACCAAGTCGAAAACGAGCCAGAGAAACAACATGCTCCCTACATGCCCCCTCATCATCATCATCATCATCATCATCATCATCATCATCATCATCATCATCATCATCATCATCATCATCATATCATCATCATCATCATCATCATCATCATCATCATCATCATCATCATCATCATCATCATCATCATCATCATCATCATCATCATCATCATCATCATCATCCATCATCATCATCATCATCATCATCATCATCCATCATCATCATCATCATCATCATCATCATCATCATCATCATCATCATCATCATCATATTACCCTTTCAAGCCATAGCATCAGCGCCATCGGCCCCGCGCCCCACCGGGGTGGAAAGAGGAGGGAGCACTGCTCCAGAATGTTTGCATGCATTGCGCACATCCCAATTGCGCTGCTGGCTGTGGTGTTTGCGCGCAGCAAACCTTTCCAGCAGCAGCCACGTGCTAGCCATGAATGCAAGTGGGGTGCGGGGTGGGCTCTGGTGCGGGGCGCAGGTGTTGCGTGTGGTGGCGCATGCACTGTGGTTGGCGCAAGATGGTCGATTGGCCTTGAAGCCGACTCCCAGGCCAGCGCCGCCGCACCCTCTGGGTGGACTTTCAGCGCATCGCAGCGCACATGCACACAAGCGATGCATCCTGTGCGCACACTCATGAATCGCAGGACGAGCTGTGCTGGTACCCTGCAGCGGTGCTGCTGTACAGCACACATGTGTGCTGTGCACTGGCACGGGCAGGCCGCGCAGCTGCCAGCAGTGCTGTGCTCCGGAGTGCGGATCCGCACGACCCCTCTGCGGAGTCATCTTCCCTTGTTGTGCACAATGGCAGCAGCAGCAGGAGCCAGGTGGACAGCACGGACGGCAGCACACAATCAAGAACAGCCTGCAGCATGCAGGAGCCAGCCGTACCTGTGGAGCAACAGGTGCCAGAGTCCACATGTCTTGACAACTGCAAAAGTAACTGCATGGCAGTGTGGATCAGTAAACCACTTCAAGTTGTTGACAACACCTCACGCGGAACAACACACACAACTTACTCAACTTACAGTCTTACAGTAGGCATACGCATGCAGTTCTATGGTCTGGCACTGCACAACCTTACCTAGGCCTGGTGTCACAGTCGCTGACGTGGTAGCTGTAAGAGTATCACCCGGAGGTGGTGATAGTGGTAAAGATGAGCCCACACGCATCCGCGGTTCCCTTTGCCGTTTGCGACAAGTGGTAGCTGAGACAGGGGCGATGGCCGAAAGGACATGGCATCGCCTTTCTACGTTCCAGGTCAGGCGGTCGAACCCCGGTCTGGACGAGATTTGAAATCGGCAAGGGAATTTGCCCGAAACAGGGGAGTGCCCTCGATAGTAAGTAATAATGGCCGTCGAGGACGCCGGCCCTTGTAGGGGGGCATAATGTAAGAGTATCACCCGGAGGTGGTGATAGTGGTAAAGATGAGCCCACACGCATCCGCGGTTCCCTTTGCCGTTTGCGACAAGTGGTAGCTGAGACAGGGGCGATGGCCGAAAGGATATGGCATCGCCTTTCTACGTTCCAGGTCAGGCGGTCGAACCCCGGTCTGGACGAGATTTGAAATCGGCAAGGGAATTTGCCCGAAACAGGGGAGTGCCCTCGATAGTCAGTAATAATGGCCGTTGAGGACGCCGGCCCTTGTAGGGGGGCATAATGTAAGAGTATCACCCGGAGGTGGTGATAGTGGTAAAGATGAGCCCACACGCATCCCTCCGGAATCTTCTGGACCCTTCCAGATCCTTCCGGATCATTCTAGAACTCCAAAGTCATTGCAGACGCTTCCGGACACTTCTAGAACCTTCTGGAACATTCCTCTCACATACTAGTGCTACAACTATCATATTCCTTACATTATGCCCCTCTTCTTTTTCAAGCAACGTCCTCGTTGCTTGCTGTCATACACAATGGGTACAATCCCCCACCAAAAAAAAGTACCAAACCATAACACCTTATCTGTCTCATGGTTCCGGGCTGGCTCACTGCTTACAGCTCACTGCTGCATTGCACCTGAAACCATCATAAACAGGTAGTGCTTAGAGTAGGAATTCAGTGCGGCGTTAGGCATGTCCAGCCAACAGGTTCACTGCCGACATTGGCCTTGCAGGAACCATAGGCCATGCAGATCTTGCCAAACCTGAGTGACTCTATGGGACTCTCACCCAATTGTCAACGCAGGTGTCTGCAAAGAACAGCCCGTAGTCGTCCAACAACTTGAATCCACTCTCAGCATTGTGAGCAGCCTTGCCACACTACGTTGTTCAACAACTCCATGTAACGATACCTCCAGCGCGGACCCTTTACACACTGACGCACGTGCGCTTTTCCTGGGTCGCTTAGGCCTGCTCACGGCTCATCAGGAGCCCACTACCTGTATCAGCCAAGTGAGCTGGGGTATTGGTGACCTCGTCATCTCACCATGACTGAAGCAAACATACATGTAGCGCAATGTGGACAACCATCCTTGGCGTACCACATGCTTGACTGACTTTGCGCATGTAGCCACATGTGCTACCACATCATCACTATCTGATGAGGCTTACGTGGCGAAAACAACCTGTCGCTGACATAGGCCTTGCGAAAGGGCGTTCAGCGCACACGTATCCCCATATCAGCCCAACTACCACGCTGATCAACTGCCGCCACTTTGCAACTGACATTGGCCTTGAAGCAAGGACGACATAACATTAATCAGCAGGCAAGAAGACTTTGCAACATACCCACAGCAAAACGTGTTGGGCAAGGCTTTCCCGCTTGGCCACATATATGCTATATAGCACAAGGAAGCACTTGCCAACTAACACACACATACAGACGGTGGGTCGATGTTGCTGTAATGGCAGAAAGCTATACAACATGCGAACTTTGCTGCGGCAGCAACGTGCCTTGCACTGCGGGCCTAGCCTCGCAGTCAAGGGGGCTGCACACCTGATACACCAACGTGCCAACAAGCTGTTCACAGAAACAACCAATGACAACGTTGTGCCCAATAAGGCCGGGCAAACCATGAGCAGCATGTTGTTGTGTCTCCGCCGACATGGCCACAACAAGCATTCCATAACACCATGGTATACAATACAACAACCACCCTTGACACTGCTTACAGAAGTCAACGCCAAGCTGTAGCTGCGCCTTGTAGGCCGGGCAAACCACTAGCCCTGTCATTTGGCCGGGCAAACCATGACAAGAAGTTGCACAACAGCAACAACAAGGTTCACCGCCAAGTTGTGCTGGCGATTGCAACCTCTATACTCCGTGTCATGTGACCTGGCATGTGCCACAATAAGACCCACTGTCTGCACCACAAACACCACAATGGTTGCTAGCAATACCAGCAATACAGTCTGAAACTGTCTTGACCGTTATATGTATGTATGCATGTGGGGCAACGCCTCTCAACATGCACACTCCACTTCACTGCCAAGCATGACAACGTTGCTGATTCAGCTGTCATTGCCATGGTGACTACAATGTCACCGTACATTTGTAGCTGCATCAACTTTTCAAACGCAAGCCACCATGCCACACCTTCTGATGACTTGGCAGGGTCGAGACAAACTCCCCGTAACAACCTCGGTGCAAAAATGTTGTTGGGCCAACTGCCTGCTAGGTCACACAAAGACACGGCGGTGTCCAGCGTCCTCCATCGAGGCTCCACATTGCATGTTGACGTACAAGGATAGCACATAGGCTGCATGCTGATGACAATCCCTGAAGCATGCATTCTCATAGGAGAAGCCTTGCTGCTGAGCAGTCACAGAAAAAACTATGGAACATCCTAGAACACCCTTACATCGAGAACTCACAAGACGCAACCAATGCTATCCCAAGTACCTGACCGTTCGCACCAGCCAACTTGACACCAACACAACACCACAAGCTTCTAGAAGACAGCTTGTCTCAGCTACCAAAAATGCGAGGGAAAGGGGCGGCCGGCTCACGCCTCTTCCATCTGCGCATGCAGACGTGCATGCGCCGGGGCTCCACCCATATGCACAGGATCGACTTGTCTCGTTCTAGAAGCTGTTAGACTGGCTAACCTTCCAGAGAGTTCTGGAACGACATAGCTGATGCCAGAAAGATCCAGTTAGTTACCAATCACAATGGAGTTCCCTCCCACGTACATGGAGGAGCTGCTGAACCCAACAATCAATCATCACCAGCACCATACAATACCGTTCATTACTATATGATGTACATATCCACACATCATCTACAAATCATCTACAAATCATCTACATTCCACAAACATCTCTAGATACTTCCTAGGAGGAGGTGTTGCCCTACTGTTCTACTGGTATGTCTCCCTTGTGGAGTGTGCACAAGGCACCCCCTTATATAGCCTTCGCTGATACACCCTGTTAGTAGTAGGATGTTAGAAAATGTCTAGAATGACACTTCTAGATACTTCCTCCAACTACTAGAACCTTCGAGAACTTGCATCCCTCCGGAATCTCTTGCATCCCTCCGGAAGTGGTAGCTGAGACAGGGGCGATGGCCGAAAGGATATGGCATCGCCTTTCTACGTTCCAGGTCAGGCGGTCGAACCCCGGTCTGGACGAGATTTGAAATCGGCAAGGGAATTTGCCCGAAACAGGGGAGTGCCCTCGATAGTAAGTAATAATGGCCGTCGAGGACGCCGGCCCTTGTAGGGGGGCATAATGTAAGAGTATCACCCGGAGGTGGTGATAGTGGTAAAGATGAGCCCACACGCATCCGCGGTTCCCTTTGCCGTTTGCGACAAGTGGTAGCTGAGACAGGGGCGATGGCCGAAAGGATATGGCATCGCCTTTCTACGTTCCAGGTCAGGCGGTCGAACCCCGGTCTGGACGAGATTTGAAATCGGCAAGGGAATTTGCCCGAAACAGGGGAGTGCCCTCGATAGTCAGTAATAATGGCCGTTGAGGACGCCGGCCCTTGTAGGGGGGCATAATGTAAGAGTATCACCCGGAGGTGGTGATAGTGGTAAAGATGAGCCCACACGCATCCGCGGTTCCCTTTGCCGAATTGCGACAGTAGCAGATCGTGCTGTCGTAGGTGGTGGTCCCTGTTATGCAAGGGTATACAAGGGTGTCTCGCCCTATCCTGTGCCATCAGCTGATCTCCCACAACTGACTAGCCACCGGTGAAATGCGCATTGTTCAGCAATCGTGTCGCCAGGCTGCAAGGAATGAACTCCACCCGGCCGGGTGGGCGTCGGGCCTGCTGTGCTTCATCGCGTCGGGCCCTTGCAGGGGCTGCAGACCGGCGGCGGTTCATTTCCTTCCCTGTGCGCACAACACGGTTTTTGGCACCCCACCAGTTGCAGCGCCACATTATTCTATGCATCGGTGACTTGCACCGTCGCAGCGAGGCTAAGGCACTGTCAGCTTGACGCGTGCTGCATGTCTACGATTACATTTATTGCATTTAAAACTATATTTGAGGGGTTTGAGACGACGTTTGTGACATCGGGGGTTGCTCGAGCCTTGGGCCCTTGTGCGCCCATGCTGCTAAGTCCTGTAGCAGCTGTGCCCCACCCCTACAGGAGCACCACAGACGGGGCAGCCGGCCCAGCAGCCCTCATATACGTCAAGATATGCCACTGGTGCACCGTTTGAACAGCTGTGGGCTGCTGATTAGGCTTAGGGCTCACCAGCTGCTGCAGGACTGTGCCACACCACAGTGACAAAAACCTCCGCGGTCCAACCGAATCTTGCGTGCCTTGTACATTTGATGATGTAGCGCAACAATTATCACTTTGGGAGATGTTCAGCAGCAATGCTTCCTCAGAGCTGCTGTTGCTTTCAAACATGTTCTTTCCGCCCCGGTGGGGCACGGGGCCGATGGCGCTGTTGCTCATCATCATCATCATCATATTACCCATTCAAGCCATAGCATCAGCGCCATCGGCCCCGCGCCCCACCGGGGCGGAAAGAGGAGGGAGCACTGCTCCAGAATGTTTGCATGCATTGCGCACATCCCAAGACTTGACAAGAAAAGCAGCAATACACGGTGACACCATCAGACATCTTCCAGAACTGCCCCAAATATCATCAGATACAAAACGCAACACCTTGATTGACGAATCAGCCATGGACAAAACGCTGTTGCTATGGCTTGAATGGGTAATATGATGATGATGAAACATGTTCAAAAGCAACAGCTGACACACTGCTTCTGACAACATTATATGACTACTGTAAACGATAAATGCTAGGTATCAATGACATGCATGCTGTGTTTTTTCTACCAGGCCTATCATGCTGCTGATTGTCACTGTGGTGTGGCACAGTCCTGCCACTATGGTCAACGTGGATGCAGACTGTGCAGAGCTACTGCAGAGTCGCTGCAGAGTGGTTGCAGAGTGCTGCAGAGTGTGCAGAGTCCACTCGCCAGGACCACTCTTTACGTTATGTATTAAGTCACTGCCCCAGTAGCCCCAACACCACGCGTGGGTTGATAAAATATGCGTATTAGTCAGTTACTATCATAATTTACATCCCGTGACAGCATCCTGCACAATCGCGCTATGGTCAACGTGGATGCAGACTGTGCAGAGCCACTGCAGAGTCGCTGCAGAGCCACTGCAGAGTGCTGCAGAGTGTGCAGAGTCCACTCGCCAGGACCACTCTTTACGTTCTGTATCAAGTCACTGCCCCAGTAGCCCCAACACCACGCGTGGGTTGATATAATATGCATATAAGTCAGTTACTATCATAATTTACATCCCGTGACAGCATTCTGCACAAACGCATATGCTTAGCGGGACAGCAGCAGTGCTGAGCACTGCACAACTCCAGTTCGGGGTTTGACTGTAACAAACACGCTTGACTCGGTGCCGATTGCAACGAACTTGCCTTGAAACACACTATCTACCTCTTAGATAAGTGTATCGCATGTTTTCTCGGGTCAAAAGGGAATGCCCGCCAACTTGGGCGTTGTTGAGGCAGAATGGACAACCCACTGTACATCCGCTGTGTGTTTTCAGACGATCCTAAAGATCGAGTGACCATTCAGATAGTAAAAGAAAGTTTCGATGCTCAGCGGATGGTCAGCCATGTGGTTGTTGAGCACAAATCCAAGCGAGACAAGGAATAGGACCCCCAGTTCTGGATAAATGGACTAGATGACGATGATGATTGATGGCATAGAGTGCAGGTAGAGCAAATCATGGCAACAGTGTACTCCGGTACAGTGGCCAAGCATTTCGCTGATCCTGCTCAACAGCGGTGACCTCAGCGGTGCCGCAGCACTGCTGTCTGAGGCAGCTGGAGAGCAGCCATCAGACCAGCGGCAGCAGTTGCAGAAGCTAGATCTGCTTGCAGCTGCAGGTGCTTAAATAGCAGCCCTGGTGAGCAACAGGCACTGTAGTTAGGGCAACACCGCCATATAGCTATAGTGATGTATGTGATGAGATGGTCTTCTCCAGTCTGCAGTCTCTGTGCACCACTACGGTTGTTTGGTTGTATGTTTCACCCAGCACTTCATCACGCACTTGCACAACGCATGACGGTGCCGAACTCGTGCCTTCAAGTTGTACTGCAGCACTGACACCATGTATTGCCCTACTCTTGTATCTTGCTGCCGCTGCTATTGTTGCTGCTTCTCGGTGCTGCAGGCAGACAAGAAGAGAAAGCGCGAGAAGAAAGACGCCCCCAACCATGGCGAAGCTGCAATGCTGAGCAATGCTAGCAAGACAGGACGCAAGCCTTTCAAGCCGCCACGCATCGGCAATGCAGCTGCCACAGATGATACAGCAGCTGCTGCTGCTGCTGTGCCATGCAGTGGGCTCAGCACAAGGGGGTGTAAGTGCAAAGCATCCCAGAAGGCAGCAGCTGGTGCAGAGTGTGGTGCCCTGCTTGATGATTATGAACTTGCTGGGACTAGCTGCAGCAGCAGGAGCGACAGCGAAGTAGAGGACAATGGTGACACAGACAGCGACGCCTGATGTGCTGTCCCTGCACTTTTGCCAGCCTGCAGCTGCAGGTGCATCAGCTGTTCAGACGCTAAGACATCTGGTTAGTTTTTGACGAGCGACATAGGGTTGTTTGCAAGGCCTGCTGCAGTTCTGTAGTTTGCAATTCCTATGCCATACACAGGTTGAGGGCGGGCTGGGTTCACAGTGTACTGCATGCTAGTGCCACTATCTTTCAATGCTTGAACCTCGCGGTGTTAGGTGATGCAGCTGTGGCTATGCATGCCTTATGGCTTTTAGGGCGGCATAACACACATACTGTTCTACATAACACACGCATATTGTTCTACATAACACACGCATCATGTCATGCTGTTCGGCCTGCGTATGCAGTAAGCATTTTTTGGAGTGCATAGGCAGGCTGTCCCTGCATCGTGCATTCAGTGCTGCACTATATAGTGGTATATATGTGGTGGCAACATCCTGCCAAGCCGGCAGTGTCCAGCTGGTACAGGTGTACATGTGCATACAAAGACGCGCGTCTTGGTTGCCGCATGTATTGTTTCATTTCGGTTCTCCCTGCATACAACACTGGGAAGGTGGCGCTGTGAGGCTGGTGCAGCTGTTCCCCTTTTCATGCAGTACAACATGTGCACCATGCACTCCTGCTGCTCTCCTGCAGGACGCAGTGCGTTGCAGACTGATGCCCGTGATGTTGCCGACTCCACCGACAACACCGACTTACATGTATTATGTGTTTCCGTCATGTGTGCGTGTATTTGTGCTGTTTGAAGTGTGTGGTGTGTAACGAGCGGATTCAGAACGTAACGACTGGCTGCAGAGTGACTGCAGAGCCTGCAGAATGTCTGCAGAATATTTGCACTCTGCAGAATGGCATGAAGAGTGGCTGCAGAGCCGCTCTGCAGCCACTCTGGTCTGCGTTGGTCAGAGTAACGAGCGGATTCAGAACGTAACGACTGGCTGCAGAGTGACTGCAGAATGTCTGCAGAATATTTGCACTCTGCAGAATGGCATGCAGAGTGGCTGCAGAGCCGCTCTGCAGCCACTCTGATCTACGTTGGTCAGCAGCTGGTGAGCCCTAAGCCTAATCAGCAGCCCACAGCTGTTGAAACGGTGCATCAGTAGCATATCTTGACGTATATGAGGGCTGCTGGGCAAGCTGCCCCGTCTGTGGTGCTCCTGTAGGAGTGGGGCACAGCTGCCACAGGACTCAACAGCATGGGCGCACAAGGGCCCAAGGCTCGAGCAACCCCCGATGTCACAAACGTCGTCTCAAACCCCTCAGATAAAGTTTTAAATGCATAAAAAGTAATCGTAGACATGCAGCACGCGTCAAGCTGACAGTGCCTTATCCTCGCTGCGACGGTGCAAGTCACTGATGCTTATTCTATGGATGTTCAGCTTGTTCACATCGTACATGTCACGAGTTGAGTGCCGCCCTAGCGTGGCGCCGCTCTTGAATGCTGGGCACACTCGCGCTCAGGTTGCATTACTTGGGTTGCCCTGCTTTCCTACTAAGTCAGAGTATTGCTGCTCAGCACAAACATCGTCATTATCATCAGCACATTGCCATGCAACTCCCAACACCGGCACTGCTGACCCTACGACTACGTACCCGCCGAGCTGCCGCTGAGGGCTGCCGCTGCGTAAATCGCGATCGTTACAGATATTAGACACAAAAATCTACGCCAGGCCGCCTTGCTGAGTCGGCCCACTCACCGGAGGACGCTGCTTCCTATATAGGCGCACGAAATCCTCCCACAGCTTCTTTAGAGCTACTGCAACACCTACGCAAATGGCCACGATCGCCGAGCCATTGCCATTGCGCGAAGAACCAAGCACCGCCGGCACAATAGCAATACACAGTGTTCTACCGTTACACCGTTCACTAGGCTGCAAGGCTCTAAGGACGGTATAAGGGGGTAAACGGTGTATCCAGGGGTAGTGCGGTTAGCGGCCTCGAAGCGGCCTGGAGGACCGCATAACCTACTGTGCTTGTTACGATGTTGGTGCTGCGCGGCAGGGGTCCGTTTTGTTAATTTGTGCTGTAGGCCAAACGTCATCCCTTCGACACACAGCCTGTTTTTGACCATGCTGGCTCAAGCGCAGCAGCAGCAGCTGCTGCCACCAACAGTGAACAGACACAGCAGTTCTGCAAAGTGCATAGTGGCACCACATGCACCATGACGTCCTGGCAGCACCACAGCTGCACTGCAGTGCAGGCACACAAGCAACCAGACACAAGTGGCAGGCCTAGCCTGTTCTTGCCACGTAGCTGAAGATGGGTTCCTGGCGCGCCCTGTCAATGCGCATGCGGTTGAGAGCATCAGCAATGCTGCTTGCAGAAGTGCGCATAGCAGGGCTCACAACGGTCACAGGGGCATCCCGCATGAAGGTCTGCAGCACAGCCAGTGCCTGCTGCGCCTCCTGCAGGGTCTAAGCCTTCGCAGGCTCCACATCATCAGCATCCCCCTCCGGCACTGTCACACCAGTTGCTGCTGCCTGAGCCTGCAGTGCTGGACTCTGGACCGCTGACCTCAGCGCAGCTCCTGGCTGAGGCACTGCTGCACAGACCAGTGCATCAGTTGTCAGCTGGCCCTCCACCACATGCTCATCTGGATCATCTAGGAAGATTTGCCATGA
Organism: Scenedesmus sp. NREL 46B-D3; assembly: GCA_014080715.1. Classification (NCBI taxonomy): domain Eukaryota; kingdom Viridiplantae; phylum Chlorophyta; class Chlorophyceae; order Sphaeropleales; family Scenedesmaceae; genus Scenedesmus; species Scenedesmus sp. NREL 46B-D3. The sequence goes on from JACERP010000055.1 coordinate 20,435, forward strand.
AACAGCGGGATCAGACGCAGAAAACGCAGGATTTGGGCGAACCGATACACCGTTTGTCAGTGAGGCCAGGGCTCAACGAAGGACGGTAACACAAGGAAACGGTGTATCGGGGCGGAAAACGCCCTGCCGAGCTCGTTTGCACAGGCTAAAGGACGGTATAAGGGGGTAAAGGGTGTATCGGGCAACGGTGTAACGGTAGAACACTGTACAACAATACACCTACAAAGGCCCGCACCTGGAGTACACAGACTGCATTAGCACCCCTGGCCACAGCACCACCGAAATTCTGAACCCGACCCGTCTACACACGTCAGCACGCACCCTATTACCCAACCAGCCCGAACCTATCACCCATTCACAGCGGCCCAAACCTGCGGTTCATGCAGCATGAGGATCATCATCATCATAATACCCATTCAAGCCATAGCATCAGCGCCCTCGACGCGCCGCTGCTGCTCAAGCAGCCATACATTGAGCAGCTGCCTCTTGTCGACACTGCTTGCTTTTGCTGTTTGAACACCAGCTGGTGGCGCCAGAACAACGCAATAAGCTGTTCCAGAGCTCGTGCACCTGCACATTGCTGCAGGCTGTTGCAGCCCTGCACAGCTCCAGCCTGCCAGCCCATGCTTGCAACTTGCGTTGCTGTGAGGGTTTTTTTCATGCAGCACTCGCGGCACTGCACCACCGCCTACCGCCTGCCACGCCGTGGGGGGGTGCTGCTGCGGCTGCTGCTGCGCCCGCTGCTGCTGCTGCGGGAGCTGGATCGCCCACGGCCCCTGCTGCGGCTGCTGCTGCTGCTCCTGCTGCGGCTGCTGCTGCTGGTGCTGCCGCGGCCCCTGCTGCGGCTCCTGCTGCTGCTGGGGCTGGCCGCCCGGCCGCGTGAGGCCCGCTTGGGTGGCGACAGGTTGCGCCGCCCAGGGGGGCTGCGGCCCTGTGGGTCCACCACACACACACCAGGAGGCGGCAGCAGCACACAGTGAAGAGGTTGCTCTACACCGAGCAGGCGATGCAGCAGTGCGCGCCTCAGGCAGCTAGCTATGCAGCCAGAAGCGAGACAGACCCAAGAGCAACTCGGCAAGTGGTCGAGTCACATCTTGCGCGACCACTCATTGTTGTATTCACGCACCTGCAGGTGCTGCCTGCCTGGTGCGCTAGTACCTGTGCAACGGCGGCGCTCCCGTGCCCTTCCATGTCCACTGCCCCGGCAGCCGGAAGCATACAAGCAAATCTGACCGCAGCACGGTTACATGTCACGCGACACGCGCTCACCCTTGCAGGGACGGGGCTCCTGCGCCGCACAGGGCTGGGGCTCCTGCGGCCGCCCACGCGCGGTGGCGGGCTGCGGCCTGCGCCCCTGCCTGGTGGGGAGCGTGAGCGGCGCCGCGGCGGGCTGCGGCCGTAGCCTCCGGGCCTGCCCACGGGCCTGCAGCATGGTGCAGTGATTGCAGAGTTGATAGTTTCAGTGGACCTCCTGGGTCAGCAAGGGGGGCAGAGCTGCTCGGGTGTGATGCCTGCTGCGTGCCACTGCCGCTGCACAACTGCTGCCTCCTGCGTACCGTGCGAGACGCACAGCTGCATCCACACTCGCACACCACACGCACCTGCAACCTCACGCTGACATGGTCAACCATGGTGTCTCACACTCCGAGCAAAACACGTGCAAGCTCCTGTGCAGCAGCTGCAGCCCACAGCAAGAACCTGGCGGCCAACGCCGATGCCTCTGCCCAGAAGCTGCAAGGGGAGCCTCACCTGCCGCCGCCAACTCTTGGAGGTGACGGGTACCTGCCACGCTCTCCGGCCCCAGACCTGAACCCTGGCGAAGCGTCCCTGCCGCCGGCGCGCCGAGCATCTGCCCGCTCCCTGTCGCCGCCGCCCCTGCCGCCGTAGCCGCCGTCTGCCCTGCCAGGCGGCGAGCGGCCGCGCCCGCCGGGCCCCGCCCGCTCGCGATCACGGTCCCGCTCGCGGATGTCGCGTGCCGGGGCAGCGGCGCCGCGCTCGCGCTCGCGCTCACGGTCGCGGTCCGCGAGGCTGGCTGCTGCTGCTGCGCGCTTGCGGGGGCTCTCGGGCGGCGCCGGCAGCCGCGCGGGCAGCTGCACCTCTGGGCGCTTCTTGGCGGTAAGCACGAATGCCACCCTGGCAGCAGCAGCAGCAGCAGCAGCAACGGTAGCAGCAGCAGCGGCGGCAGCAGCAGCAGGGGTGGCAGCAGCAGGTGAAGTCGGTTGATACAAATGACAAGGAAGGCAGGTCAACCTCTTGCCGCTTGCAGTTGGGAAGCACACAGGCTCAACATGGCTGGGACAGGCTGGCAACAAGGTAGCATGTGTGCCGGGCCGCAAGACAACCAACTCTGACCAGACCTGGATTGGCCGAATGCAGTACGCACAGTACACAGCACAGCAGTTCTGTTGCCCTGCTGAACGGCCTGCAATCTGGGTAAGCACGGCTGCGCTGCAAGCACGGACTGAGCTATGCAAGCTGTGGTGCAGCAGCAAGCAACAGCTGAATGATGGCTACTCACTGAATGATGGCTCCGTCCAGCTGCCCGCCGTCCATGTAGTCGCGAGCTCGCTCAGCCTCCTCACGCGTCTCGTACTCGACCACTGCGGACGGCAGCAACAGCAGCAGCAGCAGCAGCAGCAGCAGCAGAGCACTACTTGAGGTCCAGCCACGCAAGCTGCATGATGTTGGTGCATGGACCCTGTGTGCACGTGTGTACATGCTTGGATGATGCAGCTGCTGTCCTGCTGTGTACCTGGCGTGTCAACGCATCCCATCACACGCCAGCCTGTGCTGCAGGCACATACCACACATGAGCTTGGCTCAGTTGCACAGCTGCACTCCGCACCAACTGCATCGTTGCCGACCATGCAACATTCTGCAGCAGAAACCGTGCTACTGCTGGCTGGCTGGCTGGCTGACTGACTGCTGCTGCCGGCTGCTGCAGCATGTGCATGCCTCACCTGCATAGCCCTTGGACAGCTGCACTCGCTCGTCCATCGCCAGCTGGCACGCTGTGACGCTGCCATAGTGCGAGAAGATCTCGCGCACGTGCTCCTCGCTCACGTTGCGTGTGAGCTTGCTGATGTGCAGCTTGCGCGGCAGCTGCTCTGCGCCCGAACCGCCAGGCTCAGGAGCCTTGGCCTGCAGGACAAAACAGATCGCCGAATACAATGCCGCTGAGCAAAGGCGCACTGAAGCAGGCACGCACGCGTTGCTGGTGTGCAGCTTCTTCTCTCGGTGGCAGCTTGGCGCATGCACCGCCGTCATCAGTCAATGGAGCCTGTAGGGATGCTGGTCGCGTGCAAGGCGCTGGACAGCTGGCAGTGTCGGGAGGACAGTGCTGCTGATGCTTGCACTTGCAGGCTGTTGCTGTTGTTGCTGAGCAATCGTCATTGCTGCGTCTGCTGCTATGCTGCGGCCTGCCGCTGCTGCTACCAGCCGCTGTCACTCACAGGTGCTGCCTTGTCATTGTCTCCTGTGCCCCGCTTCAGCTCAGTGCGTGGCTTCTCCTCAGCCTCGACCGCTTCAGCTGGCTTGCCACGCTTCAGCTGTGCTGACGACCTGACGGCTGCTGGGGACCTGCAGCAGCATCCACCAGCAGGATGAATGACAGCGCAACTCCATCAGTCACACCCTGTCCCCAGCTGAAGGTCAAATGCCTGCTGAAACGTGATCAAGCCTGACATAGGACCACGGATCACGCTACAGATGAATGATGTGAGCCCGTATGGCAGCACTTGCAGCACAACGGATAGCCCACACGTGATGAACAGCAGCAGGTACACACCTCGACCTGCTTTTGGAGTCACTGGACCCGCTGGATCTAGAGCTGGAGCCGCCAGATGACTTTGATCTGCTTCCCGAGCGCTTTGACCCGCTAGGTGAGGAGGACCGACTCCTGGATGGCGTGCTCTTCGCCATGTTGCTGCGATCTACTGGTGTTTGAATGCAAGCCTCATGCAGCGTTGATACAGAATTAACGCAAGTTACAGAAGACCAGGAAAGGAAAGCAGACAGGCGCTGAAGGGGGCACAAGTGCGAGGAAGCCCCTCCGGAGCAGCAGCTGCGGCAACAAATTGTCACTCACGGCACACTAAAAGCAGCATACATTATACAACGAGATTCAGTTTTGCTTGAATTTATGATGTTAAATGTCACTACACTGTGACATGACACGCTCAAAATTGCTGCTCCACTACTCACCTCACTGCTCCTCAGCGTCACTGAGCACGTGTTTCCAATTGTTTTGCTGCAGCGTGGTACGCAGCCACGGGGTGACAGCACTGCAGCACTACACCCCAGCAGTACGCATTCATTGTGCATCAGCCACCCAGAGAAGTGCCAGGAATGGCTGGACCGCAGGAAAGTGGCAGGGCTCTGGCATGCAGCAGATTACAGAACTCCAGGGTGCAGTGGACAGCAGGCGAATCCAGCAGCTGGCCCCTGTCCTCACAGTGAGCAGCAGCATGCGCTGTGTCACCTGTGCTATCTTGCTTGCAGACGCTGCAGCCAACACATTGCTTCTGCTGTAGCTGCAAGAAGTGCATCAGAGGCTAGCTGGCGGGGCCGCGGACCAGCAGCGAGCACAGCAGGTAAGTGCCAACCCATTGGACAGCCTATTCTCCCTGCGGCAGAGCAAGCTGCAGGAGCAGGTTGCAGAGCAGGTTGCAGGAGCATGCCTGCCAACATGAGCACCTTCCATGTGGCACCTTCACTCATATGTGGCATGTTGCAAGCTTGTTGGTGCAAGCATGCCACCTCACTTTACACCAGGCACATTGTGTGCTGTTGGTGCTCAACCTCACTTTGCATGCAGGCCAGCCATCCCATCCTGAGTCCACTGCAGGAAAACAGCAGCAAACGTGCTGCTGCAGCAGCGGCATCACCAGCTGTGCTAAGCAGCAGCAGTGACCCTGATGTGCCAGAAGGCGTGAGCCCGTCAGCGTGGGCAGCGCTCCTGCAGACGGCAAAGGAGATGGACTTGCGAGGTGGGCATGGGTGCTCAACGGGGTGCTAAACTTGAGGCAGGTCTGGCAGGAGGCAGCAGGAGGTTTGGTACCTCCTGCAAGCAACCCCTGCAAACACACACGCTGTATGACAAATGGCAGCCATGCTTCGGAATGTGCGCCGCAGCAGCATCGCAGTTGAGAATGCAGAGCAGGAGGCAGCAGGTCACAGCGCCGCGTCCTGCAAGCAGCAACCTGGCATGAGCATGGCATGGCATGCATGGCAGGGAGGCAGCACCGCACATGGCATGTCCTGCAGGCAACGTTGCAGCTCAGCAGTGTGGGGCATGAAACAGCTCAACAGCAGCAACATGCCATGTTCTTATGTGCAGCAAGAGGTGAGCTGAATGTTTTCTGCTATACGGCAGGTCCCGGCCGCAGCTGCGGCCATGCAGCAGCAAACCTGTGTGCTGCCAGGCAGGACGGGCTGCTGCTGCCTTGCACTGCGCTGTGACGGCTTGCCGCAGGTGTGTTTGACCCGGCAGTGAACAAGCTGCGCAGCAGCATGATGCAGCAGGTCAAAGTCTTCAAGCAGCAGCAGCAGCAGCAGCAGCAGTCGGAGCAGCAGAAGAAAGCAGTGGCAGGGGCTGGAGCGCACTCAGCAGCTGCAGGAAAGGTGAGGCGCACTCGAGGCTGATGTGCCATCGCGGCATCTTCACATTGGCAGGCCATCATCAGCTGCCTGCTGTTCCTGAGCCTGGCAGGCTGGTGCAAGCCTGCGCACGCAGCTTGCATTTCAACCTCCAGGCAGCCATTGCTGCTTGCAGGAGGCCATGGCAGGGCCTAGCAATGGGTGATGGGCGTAATGCACTTTGTATACCAGCCAACCACCCCGATGCACTGCACTGCCATGCGCGTACCTCAAACATGCTGCCAGCAGCCCACAACAGCAACAACAGCAGCAGCAGCAGCAGCTTCCCTACAGCAGCTGCTGGACACTGGCTCGTTAGCTGGCCGGCTGGAGGCATCGTGCCAGCAGGTGATTGCCTCACTGCCAGTGCTGCACAAGCCGCCACGGCCGGCAGCATCCGTTGCGTCAGTCACCTCCGGGGCCACACACCAAACAGGGCGGACCAGCAGGAGCCACAGGGCAGGCACAGCAGCAGCCAGCGCCCTTGCACGACAACGACAACCGCATCACCTGGCACTGCAGCAGCAGGAACAGCAGCAGCAGCAGCAGCAGCAGCAGCAGCCAGGTGCGGGTGCATTGCAGGAGCAGGGCAGCTCCAGTGGTGCTGCAAGCAAACTGAGCAGGAGTGCGCTGCAGCAGCTGGAGCTACACGCCGCACCCAATGCATGCACAGGTGCCGAAGATGGCAGTAATGGCAGCTGCAGCAGCTGCAGGCCAGCTGCTGGTGCAGCTGCTGATGGGACAACAGCGCTCACACTCGGTGTGCTTGCGTGGCAGCAGCAGTCAAGCAGCAGCAGCGGGCGCGATGCTGGCGTCACAGCAGCAGGCTCAGGTATAGCGCTGGGGCCTGGAGCGAGCAGGACTGGCTGCTGCTGCCCTTCAAGGGCCCATACAAGCGGCGGCAGCAGCAGCTGCTGCACTCCTGCCGCGGCGCTGACTCAGCACACGGTCAGCAAGGCGCTGCAACAGCAGCAGCAGCAGCAACGATGCCAGCAGCGCCTGCAGCAAGTACAAGAGCATGATGCAAAAGGTGCGGCCGCTGACGTAAAGCATCAAACAGCACTCACAAGGGTATCAATCCAACAACCATGATGCTGCATGGTGGAAGGCTTGCTCCTGTCTTGATGCAGTTGCATGTAACAAGCAGAAGCGCTGCAATTTAGCAGGAAAGCAAAGAAAGCAGCTGCAGAGTCCAGACCGCGCATGCACACGTAACCTTGGCACCACCCACTGTGCTGCTCTGCTGCATGCACAGATGGGCACAGAGAAGGCACCCAGGCGTCCAACCTACATTGGTGGTGGCCAGACATCATCACAACATATGCTTTGCTGCATCTTGCCTGCCTTGCTGCCTGTAACAAACCTTCAGATGGAAGGCACTAGAGTCCAGCGGTGTCATCATGTGTGGCATGTGATGCGCGCAGGTTTGCAGCAGCACAAGCGGCCGCCGCAGCTGGCAGTCCGTAAGAAGCGCGGCAAGAGCCTCGCTGACTGCGTGGCTGAGCTGGCAGCAGCGGCCAGGCCCAGCACCCCTGCCGACCAGGCTGAGGAGTCAGGTGCGCCTTGCTGTGGGGGCTCGCCTGTTGCGCCGCTGCCCCGGCTGGATGTGTGCTGTGTGCTAGCTGTGGGTGCCTGTGGGCGGCTGGCTCGCTGCGCAGCTGTGCGGTTGCATGTCCCCCGCAGCACCAGGCATGCGCTGCTGCTGTGGTTCAGGCACACGCTGAGCACATGTCGTTTGAACATGCAGCTGCCGATGCACTTTTTTCTTGAAGTGCATTGCACATCATCACCCCGCGACGCCCTGCTGCTGCCACGCTGCGATGCCTGCAGCGTCAGCTGCTGTGCAGCAGCGGCTGTCGCCGGTCGCCTGCGAGGCCTTCCAGCAGTCGGTGGCTGCAGCAGTCGACAGCAGCCTGCGGCTCTACAGGCAGCGGCTGCAGCAGGCCCAGCAGCAGCTGCTGCAGCGGGAGCTGGGCGGTGCCGCCCAAGGTCGAGACAGCAGCGCCAGCCAGGCTCAGCAGCAGCAGCAGCAGCAGGCGCCTGCAGTGGCACAGGGCGCTGGCAGCGGTTTGGCAGACGCAGGCGCTGGCGTGGCTGCTGCTGGCGCTGGTGTCCTGCAGGAAGGTGGCGGCGCAGGCGATGCTGCAGATGCTGCGGTGCTGACGGTGCAGCAGTTGGTGGCGCTGCTGGCGAAGCGTGACGCGCAGCCTGAGCAGCAGCAGGAGGGGCTGGAGCCTGGCAGGTGGGGCCGCAGGCACAGGCAAGGCATCCCTCCTTGCCTGGGTGCTTTGTGACAGCACCGCATGTGTGCAGTCACTGCATCATTGGGAGGGCGCTTGTCCTCCCCCTATTGTGCTGTGTTGCAGGCGCCATCATGTTTGCATGAAGCTGCAGCACTGTGACCTAGCAGGGGTGGGGAGCATAGAACAGCAGACTCACAAAGGGCTGCGCAGGCTTGCATGTGTTGTGCGCGGTGCTTGCCGCTGCATGACATAGCGCATGCCCTTGCTGTTGTCGCCTGTGCTGCCTGCTCAACAACTGCCACGACTTGACCACCTGCATTGCCTGCAGCAGCAGCAGCAGCAGCAGCAGTGAAGCAGCGCCAAGCAGGTCAGTGCAAGCAGGGAGTGCCACGTCAGCAGTCAGCCACAAGGTCGCAGCAGCGCAGACCATGTCGCAGCTGCTGCAAGCTGCTGGCGAGCACCTGCGCGCCGCGGCGTTGGAGTTTGGGGACCCCGCTGCTGCAGCGGCTGGTGCGGGCGGCAGGCACAGCTTGAGGTTGGATCTCGGCAGGATCGCAGCCGTGCATCAGATGGGCAAGGCCTGGCAGAGGACCGCGCGCAGCAATGCAAGCGCGGCCGGCAGCAGCAGCAACACCAGCAGGACTGGAGGACAGCAGAGCACGGCGGCCACCAACCGCAGCGCTGGCGACAGCGGCAGCAGCCGGCAGCAGCAGCAGCAGCAGCAGCAGAGGGTGATGCTGCCGCCTCCTATACCCGTAGCACCTGGGGAGGCTCCGGTTGGTGTGGCGCGTGTCAGCTGTGGGTCTGCCGGCGGCGTGGCGCGCGCAAGCAGCGCTGCCACGGCTAACCCCCAGCAGCAGAGAAGGACATCGCAGTGTACCCCACCAGCAGCAGATACCAGCAGCAGCAGCAGCGTCGGCCGGCCCCCAGCAGGCTTCAAGGTGCCCGCGCCGCGGCTGCAGGCTCCCACAGCAGACGAGCTGGCAGCGGTGCCGCTGCCGAGCCTGCCGGGGCTGCTGGATGTGGGCCACGAGCCCGCCAAGCTGCTGCAGGCGCGCCTGGCACGCGTGTGGGCGGCGCTGCAGGTGCCCCCCGCGCAGCAGATGGACATGGTGCTGCGGTGAGTCGCCTTCATACCACCCTGGCATGCTGTCCCAGTGCACTGGGCGCACGCAAGGCGCACACTACGAGCATGGACAGCAGGTGCTGCACCCTCATTTTCCCTTCTGCAAGTACCTGGCAAGTGTCTGCATGCCCAATTGACAGAGCACAGTGCCAGCTGAAAGGGTGCAGCAGGTTCAAGGGTGGGACGGCAGTGGCAGACAGGGGCGGGGTGCCGGGGGTAGCAGGTTGTCGGCTGTTGTAGGGACTGGTATTGCTGTTAACAGCAGCAGCACTGTCACCGAACGGGGAAGCAAAGCAAGGAAAGCAGAGGCGCTGTAGCCTTTACTTGGACGACCGGGGCCGCCAGGCAATGCTCGTCTGTAATAGGCTGTCTCGTTGCTGCACAGTTCGTGCCCTCACTCCCGACGTGTTGGCTGGCTGCTGCTGTCGCGCTTGCTGCCTTGCAGGTACACCTCACGTGCTGCTGCCTGCCATTTTGAGGCAGCCGTGTCGGCCTGGGAGACGGCTGCTGCGGCTGTGCTGCAGCGTGAGGGCATATTGAGCCAGCTTGTGCAACTCAGAGCAGCATTGCAAGAAATGCGGCAGCAGCAGCAGCTGCTGCCAACAGACGTGCCAGAGACGCATACAACTCTACTGCTGCTGGGCCTGAATGCACAGCAGGTGCATCAGCTGTTGTGGGCGTTCCTGGCAGCAACTGAGCAGGTGACGTTGGCCGCCGCCGTGCTGTTTGAGGCGACATCGAAGCAGCTTGTGGTAGGGACGGCGCCTTATCCCCGCCAGGGGCTGTTGTGTCAGCTGAGCAGCTGCAGCCCATACTGGATGAGGCTTGGGGGCTGTTGGGTGCAGATGCGATTAAGTGCTAGTACTGACTGGTGTCATGTTGAACAAAAAATGTTCATGGAGTATGTTCTGTTGCAATGCATTGACAGCAAGCCCAGGTGTTTATGGCTGAATGGAAGCGCCCTAATGGCGCTGTGGCAAATATGCCATGGCACAAGTAACACGCAGCAGCATTATAACCTGACTAGAAAAGCCCAGCAAGAGAAGCAGAGTCACCGCGCCCCCTTCATGCAAAGCTGCAGTGGCATCTGTGAGCAATGCTGGCTCTACCCACTGTATTGTGTGCTATTGCCTTGGAGTGCTGCTGTTTTTACAATGAGCTCGCTGGATGCATTGCTGCAGGGAGGGCGGGGGAGTAGAGCCAACACGAAAACAGTTGTATTTCTTGTGGGCAGGAGTCATGTCATTCTCACATCTGATGTTGAGCTGCCAGTGCAACGTCACAGTGTCCTGCCACCTCTGGCCAGCGAGTTGGTCAGTTCAACGAGATTATGTCCCTGCCAGATCACCTTGAGACACTGCACGATGTATGATTCATCCATTAAGGTGTAAGATTTGTGTGTATCATGTTATTTGAAGAATGGGTGATTCTGGCGCATGTCAGTTGGTATCAAGGCATGTAAAAGAATGAGTTTTGAATGGCTCCTGGGCTCCAGGTAAATGCACAGCTGCATGTTGCTGATTAACTTGTGCAGGCCTGGGGTTGAGCGAGACACAGCACTGCATGCATGCTAGGATCTGCGTGTTAGGTGCAGACACATGGGCAGCAGTGCTCCCTCTTTCTTCCGCTCCTGCAGCCTGACGGCGCGGGGTCGATGGCGTCTTTGCTACGGCGAAAATGGGTGACCAGACGATGATGAGCAACCCCAACAAACCTGGCACATATGTGGTGGTGCCAGCGTTGATTGCATGCGCAGCATGCTGAAGGGGGTCGGGTAACTCTGCTTTTCCATCATGGAAGGCTTTGCTTCCCTTTGACTGTGGTGTATCACCTGGGGTATGGTGTGGAGGTCCTCACCATACCCTGGAATCTGATTGTAGAGGTCGATTCAGCGAATAAGTTGGCGTGAGAAGCTAGATGACACACCCAAGAAGTCCCTGCTCAGTCACGGTGCTGCTGCTTATCACAGATTTGCGGCGCTTCGGTGGCTGCGGCAGTGCCACCATGTCCGTGTGCAGGTTGCGATGTCAGACCGACTGCTGTGTCGTCCCCAACCTACGCCTGTGCATGACGGACATTACTGTCTGTTGCAATGAGCCAACGGCATGCGCGATCCATGGGCCATCCATCGCCCCAGCCTCAGCCCTTATCTTGCTAGGCACATTAATAATTCTGACTGTACAGTCACTAACTCTTATTTGTTTCAGTTGGTACTTGATTTACCGCGTTTGCAGCGTGTTCGATACCAAGTGGCGGGCAGGCTTCACCTCCTTACTAACTGCACGCCTTCGCCGAATTCATACACGCGCATATTGAGAGCACACAACATAAAATACTGCAAAGGTGTCACGCTGTATGGGTCATGGCATGGGTCCATTCACATTGGAATTCGCTGATATTAGCTAACCCACAAACCCACAACGCAGAAATTTCAGCATAACTTAACTCTGTTCAACGTTATTGGTATTTTTATCTCATTCTTGAGGCGGTGGAGCACGCGTGCGTGACCGTAGCTGGTCAAAATCCGGTCGCCGGTGATGGCCGTAGGGACTGGGCCACGAACGTGTCAGCGTAGTGGGTAAATAGTTGAATGAGGTATATCGTACGATATATTCTTGTATAGACACCCATGCGTGCTCAAGAAATTGGGGAGCTGACAGGGCTGCTGCCAAACAAGGGTACCAAACGGAATGCCTGCACAAGTTTATATATACTTAGTATGTTTGCGTTTTTGCGTGTCTGAACGCTGTGTTTTGCAACCAGCAAGCACGGTCGGAGAGTACGGGCAGAACGAAGCACGACGCTACGGTTTGGAGACCGGATTACCGAAGATACACGCCGTGCCAAGCAAACGCTTATAAGCTAGAGCAGTCACTTCAAAGTATAAGGTTTCTTCCGCTTACATAAGCAAGTCTCAAGCAACAATCTTCACTCAGGACTGCACCATTATTGCACCAGCCTCGTCATAAGCTGCGCTTACAGAGGATAACTTTACTCCCTCCAACTGATCGGTTATTAGTTGATATACCAGCATGGCTCCTGTTGTCAGCTCATCCATGGCGTTGATGGCGTTGTGCCTGCTGTGCGCAGCCATGGTGAGCACAGCTCGCAAAAGCAGGAATGAGATTGACTCAACACGGCGTATGAAATGACCCTGCGGCATCATACATTGCTGTTTGCTGATTGCACAGCTGACTGATTGGCCCAGAGGTTCGTCACATGTTCTTGTGCTTGCATGCGTCGAGCATGCACCATTGCACCCGCGTAACGTTCTGCGGGCGGTTCTTGTCGTTGTAGGAGCTGGTTCTTGTCGTTATAGGAGCTAATACTCAACTATTGCCTCTCGCGTTGCAAACCCCGTGACAAGCCTGCTGCTGCCTGCTGCACCATCCGACTGCTCGTAGAACGCACATGCCGCTTGCTGCACCAGTGGACAGCCCACTTACAAGGGCAGTGCAGTGAACTTTGTGGGCCTGCCCACATGCAGCGACGGACCTTGCTCAGGGTCAGGGTTTGACTACAGGGGTGCAGGTGCCAGCGAGTCCCCAAACCCCAAGTCATGCTGCGACACTGAGAACGCTGGTGGCTGGACGTATAACCCACCAGCAACCCAAAAGAGTGCCACATGGCCACCCTTCAAGCAGTTCCCCACCAGGTGGCCAGGCACCAGCCCGCAGTGCAACATAGATGCTCCTCGCTACAGGTGTACCATTGGTGGCCAGGTGGGTGCTGCTCTGTGATGCCGCTGCAGCTTCTGTGACTGCCCTGCAGCTTGCTGCTTTTGCACTGCCAGCAAGGCTACGGTCAGTGCAGCGTGCTGCAGCGCGCCGCACCACAGGTGCAGGTGTCCATACCAGCAGGGCTGTTCTGTCAGTTGTGGCAGGTCTGCTGATGTTGGCTAGTGCAACGTGGCACACTTCAGCCTGCATGGTTTGCTTGGTGGTGGCTGCTGCGGGCGTCGCGGTTTGAGGTCTGGACCTTGCGGTTATTAAAACCAAGCTGACTGCTCTGCTTCCGTTATCATTGCAGGAAAAGAAGAACAACATGAACCGCCGCCACCTGATGCTGTGATCACGCAACTGGGCGCGCCCGAAAGAGGGGCGCCCGTCTACCTAGAGTGCTTCAAGTTCCGACGCCGTGGCTGCCAGTCTACGATCGCCAGCTGGCAGCACAGAACGGCCCCTGCAGGCTTGTGGCCTCGTTGTGCGCTCCTCCGCTGAGACCCGGCCCTGCCAGGGCTACTGTGGCAGGCCCTGGAGTAGCGGTGTAGCCTGATTTCAATCGTATGGTGGGGCAGGACGTGTGTTGGCGCAAGATATGTGGTGGGGCAGAGGTGTGCTGGGCTTGCTGCTGCCCTGTTTGAGCGCAGCCGATCACAAGCCCTCGCTTACCTGTTTTGAACATGGGCTGGCATGCCGAGTCACACAGTGTGTTGTTTCCACAACACTTGCACCATTCACTGCCCGCCACCCCTGTCTTGACAGCAGACACGAATAGCTGCTGTTGGGGCGCTTCTGGTGCAGTGCTCGTCGTGCTGCTGACAGCATCACACCGATGCTGGTTTGCATGGTGTTAGTGACCAAGTGACCAGGTTTTGTGTCTGCTGCAGCATAAGCATCATGCAGGCTGCTGCAGCATTGGTGCACCAGCCCTGTGGCCCCCTCCAGGCCCCAGGCTCACAGGTGCTGCACAGAGCAATAACAGGCATGCATGTGCAAGCCGGCTCTTGACGCACCACACGTGCTGCAGCAGCAGCCGTGGCCTTTGGTGTACCTCGGCACATCTTGGCAGTGCATTGCCGACGCCAGCTAGGCAAACCAGGGGATGGAGTGGCATTGGCAGCAGGTGGAAGTCGGTCGGTGGTGTGCGGGCGGCCTTGTTGGCATTTGGCTACCAGTGTTTGCTGACGCAGCTAGCGTCGCTGGACGACTAAACATCCTTGTGTTCAGAATGTCCCAGAGCTTGGCGGTTTGGAAGCGCAGAACATGCTTGATACAGCATCAGGACCACAGCTCCTCAGAATTTTTTGTCGTCTGTCAGGGGTACTTGAATAACAATGGGAGCGGGGGGCAATGCCATGTGCTAGCTCTTGCAGTTGTGGTGGGCGGGCAGGGCGAGCTTGCTGCAGCCACACACCACAAAACAACAGCAGAGGTCTGGCTTTTCAAGAGGTCACTTGGCTGTCACTGTGGCCTGTTGTTCTGTAAGACAGCAGTTGTCACAGCATGTTGAACGCTGGCTGTGTGCTTGCAGCAGTGCACACTACATGCACACATGCGCATGCACGAACTGCACTTCGTGTCACACTGTGGCACAGCATTGTCTGACAATAAGCATCTGAACTTACCAACACGAGCAAAATGTAGTCTTTTGAAATCTGCAAAGTGTGTGTGGCTTGGGGTGCAATCCAGCACCTGCAGGCAGCTGTGTGGGCAGCTCTTCTGCTGCCTGGTGGGGTGTGGCGTCTGAACCCGAAACCAAGCAAGCACATGCAGTGACCCTTCGCCTAAACTGGCGCACTTGCTGTCCTGGCGATAGCTGGTCTGGCCACTGGTGGCTTTGTTGATGTGGTGCCTGCGACTGCGCTGAAATGTGCAGCAAGCAGCTTGCTGTTATGTTTATAGTTGAGGCAGTGTTTGCGTGTATAGGCTGCACTGCATCGGCTGTATCGCCTGCAGCCTCTGCGTGTGACTGACCATGATTGGTGGTGCTGTGCACCTGCCCACACTGTGCTGCGGTGCAGCACTTGGGGGGAGAAGTGTGGAGAACTTTTTTGTTATCAGGGTCCTTGGCTTGCCCGTGTGGCCCTCTTGCGCACTGGTCTTTGCTGACAAGCGGGCTGCCCGTGGCACAGTATCTGCAAGCTTTGCAGGCAAAGTGGGTGCTTCCGCTCGTGATGAAGTTTGGTTGGAACACATGCACATAGAGCTGTGCTTGCGTGCAGGCGGGTGGGTGTCACATTGTGCTGTTATGCAACGTGCAGATGGCCGTGGTGTGACACATGTACAGCATGCCATGCGTACACGTAGCAGAGCTGTGGGCAGCAAAGATGGCCTACTGTCACAAGCAGTAACATACATAGGTGGGCTGATGCACACGTGCGATGGCCGATTTTGTTATGGGCAGTAGTCGTGGATTTGATGTGCGCGCAGCTGTATGCACAGCTTGCAGGCAGTTTATAACAGGTGTGGTTGATGCATTTGCTCAAGCAGCCACATACTGAGGTTGTCAAGATGATTTCACAAGCCTCATTGAGCAACAGCCCTTGCTAGGTGCTGCATGGTAACAATACATGAAGAAGTTGACAGGAGATATGTCAACATGTTACGTGGGAGACATGTTCCCACGATCCATGGTGATCATGAAGAGGCTAGTGACAACTTGCTTATAAGAGTTACTGTATGCCTGGCAGAAGGCAGATGCCCTGCAGCTTTAGCCGCATGCAGCAAGGAGCGGCACCACAACCCAGCAAAGGGGCAACACTGCGGCAGGCTTGCACGCCATTTGTATCAGTGCTGCACCTTGTTACAGTCATCCTCGTCCTCCTTCTCATCATCATCATCATCATCGTCATCATCATGTTGCCCATTGTTACAGCCGTGTGTTGTAGAGGTATAGACTTGAGTGCTGTCGGCTTGCTTACATGTGCAACATTGCATCAGAGGGTTGGACGTCTGTGCTGTCCCTTGCTTTGCTTCCTGTACGCTTCTTAAGCGGCTCCTGGGCTGCTGATGTGCTGCAACCGAAGACTTACCATGTACATCCCATCCAGACTCTAGCGATTCAGCCATTCACTATGGTCAACGGGATGCAGACTGTGCAGAGTGGCTGCAGAGTGGCTGCAGAGTGGTTGCAGAGTGCTGCAGAGTGTGCAGAGTCCACTCGCCAGGACCACTCTTTACGTTCTGTATTAAGTCACTGCCCCAGTAGCCCCAACACCACGCGTGGGTTGATATAATATGCATATTAGTCAGTTACTATCATAATTTACATCCCGTGACAGCATCCTGCACAAACGCTATGGTCCACGTGGATGCAGACTGTGCAGAGCTACTGCAGAGTCGCTGCAGAGTGGTTGCAGAGTGTGCAGAGTCCACTCGCGCGAGTGGACCAGAGTCCACTCGCGCGCCAGGACCACTCTTTACGTTCTGTTTTAAGTCACTGCCCCAGCTGGGCACTACTGCAGTAGCCCCACCACCACGCGTGGGTTGATATAATATGCATATTAGTCAGTTAATATCATAATTTACATCCCGTGACAGCATCCTGCACAAACGCATATGCTTAGCGGGACAGCAGCAGTGCTGAGCACTGCACAACGTTGCCAACTGTGCACAGTCACGTGACTGCAGCTATGTACCGGCCCAGGCAACGTTAATACCACATAATCATGCATATCCATCCGTTCTGGCAAGCCCGCGTCAGACCTCCCCCCTATGCCTGCCCTTAGCTAGGAAAGTGCGGGATATAGGAAAGTTCGGGGTTTGACTGTAACAAACACGCTTGACGCGGTGCCGATTGCCACGAACTTGCCTTGAAACACACTATATACATCTTAGATAAGTGTATCGCATGTTTTTCTCGGGTCAAAGGGAATGCCCGCCAACTTGGGCGTTGTTGAGGCAGAATGGACAACCCACTGTACATCCCGCTGTGTGTTTTCAGACGATCCTAAAGATCGAGTGACCATTAAGATAGTCAAAGAAAGTCTCGATGCTCAGCGGATGGTCAGCCATGTGGTTGATGAGCTCAAATCCAAGCGAGACAAGGAAGAGGACCCGCAGTTCTGGATAGATGGACTAGATGACGATGATGATGGCATAGAGGTGCAGGTAGAGCAGATCATGGCAACAGTGTACTACGGTACAGTGGCCAAGCACTTCCATGGAAATTATAGTGAGAAGACAGCAGCTTCTGGGCCCTTCATCATCATCATATTACCCATTCAAGCCATAGCATCAGCGCCATCGGCCCCGCGCCCCACCGGGACGGAAAGGGCCCTTCACGCTGCTGACATTCAATGTGACCTGGGAAGAGGTCAAGCCCAAGAAGAAGGTGAGCTGGAGCGCCTCACGGGGCCAGGGCGATTCCGTTGTTGAGGAAGCTTAAGGTGCAGCTGCACCGCTGCAGCGCTGCACCGCTAGCGGGTGCCCACGTGAGATGCGCGCCCACCATCCAGTTTGGTAGTACTAAGCGAGCTTACTCAGCACATGTAGATGGAGTCGAGCGAGCCCGTGCAGCGCAGGCGTGAGAAGGTACCAAACTGAACTCTGCAGCAGCAGCAGGCCGCATCGCTGCTCCAGCAGCAGCAGGCTGCTTCACTGCAGCAGCAGCAGCAGAGCGAAGGAGAGTTTGAGGACGAGTTTGGCCGAGGTGACGACCTGGTTGACCACAAGAAGAGTGCTGCACTGATCCTGCTCAAAAGCGGTGACCTCAGCGGTGCCGCAGCGCTGCTGTCTGAGGCAGCTGGAGAGCAGCCATCAGACCAGCGGCAGTTGCAGAAGCTAGATCTGCTTGCAGCTGCAGGTGTTAAAGTAGCAGCCCTGGTGAGCAACAGGCACTGTAGTTAGGGCAACATCGCCATATAGCTAGAGTGATGTATGTGATGAGATGCTCTTCTCCAGTCTGCAGTCTCAGTGCACCACTACGGTTGTATGGTTGTATGTTTCACCCAGCACTTCATCACGCACTTGCACGACGCATGACGCTGCAGAACTCGTGCCTTCAAGTTGTACTGCAGCACTGACACCATGTATTGCCCTACTCGTGTATCTTGCTGCCGCTGCTATTTTCGCTGCTTCTCGGTGCTGCAGGCAGACAAGAAGAGACAGCGCGAGAAGAAAGACGCCCCCAACCATGGCGAAGCTGCAATGCTGGTCCATGTACATGCCGCAGCGCCAGCAGATTAGTGGCAGGGCTCGCAACTATAGTAGCTACCTGTTCAACTCGCCGGGCGGTTTTGACGGGAGATCTGGTTGAAACAACTCCCTGTCCAGCGGCCGACAGTTCCACCCGGTCGAAGCTCATCTGCATGTTCGTAACACGAAGCATTCAGCTCTTATACTTTTACCCATCGATGTGGCTGTGAGCCCTGACTCAGCGGCAACGCCTCAACAGATCTGCTCTAGAGCAGCAGAGTGTAACCGTTGACGACACTACGCCAAGCCACTGATTCAACCGCGCTGATAAGGAGCAGCATCCAACGGCTGTGACTCGCTTTACGGTGCTAAGTTCAGAACCAACAACGGCTCTGGTAGCTTGCATGCGGAAATACTGCTGCTGAGCTGCCAACCGTTGGCATGTTGAGCTGCACTGACGATCAAATGCCAGCAGCAGCGCTGATGGATGCAACCAGCACCTGCGTGTGCCTCCGAGGTGATGCTGCCGCAGGCAACGTGCCACATGACGCTGCCCAAGGCAGCAAACGAGGTCACACAGCACTCAGGGATGGCAGTCTGCAGGACTTCACGCGTGCTCGTCAGGTGGGCAAAGAAACATTCTTTCCACACCTTGAGAACCTTCTCAGGCGTATGCAGCATGCGCCCTTGCCCTGCCCCTTCTAAGTCCATCTCAGTGCACAGGTGCCGCTGGTTTAAGTGATGCAATCAGCTGCAAACATCAGCAAAACGGCTTGTACTTCAGCGCATACCCCGCTTGTGATAAAGACATCCATGATCTGCAGCACACCTGTCATCCATGCATAACATTTTCAGCCATTAACATGACGTCTCCTAGCAGACCACCTAGTGCAATTTCACGGAGTGTCAGACCATTGTGTACATAGGACACAGCACTACATATATGCGATTGAGTCGTGTCTGCACCAGCACCAACGAGTACAAATGCCTGGACCTAGTCCTTCTGTGACAAGCACCGGGCGTGCTGCCACCTCTTTAAAAGAAGCGGCACCACCTCTGTGTAACAGCACCTCCAAGCTACCGTCCCATGCTGGATGTGCAAACATGGAACCTGCAAACGACCCTTACCAGTTGGCCTAATCGTCGCGCTGAGCCACAACCCTGGCAGTGCGGCCCAGCAATCCAACACGTACTGCCTCACCTGCCTCGGTCAACGCACGACAAGCTACCCCACACAGTCCTACACAGCATCCCCTAACCAGCAGTGCCAGAAACACCGCGTGCAAAGCCAATGATGGAAAAATAACAAGATACAGTACAACAGCAGCGCTTTCAGAAGAAGGACGCCTGCACCAGCACCACGCAAGCTGGTGGCTTTTGCATGTGAGCAGCGCCAGCGCAGCTGCATGCGCATGGTGTTGCTGCTGTAGCCAACACAAGCTCCTGTATCACAAGCATCTTTCACCACTGCGTGCATCACATTGCACACAAGTACTCGCAGTCGACAGGTATGCTGTCGCGTTTGCAGCACTGCATGCATGCAGACGCCGCACTCACCGCAACAGCCACAACATGGTGGTACAACTTGGTGGTGCACGTGGCACACCATGTGCATACTGTGCATCATGCCCTGCAACCACCTGCGGCGGCGGCTGCTGCTGCAAGAGCAGGGGCTCACGATCCAGCTGCATGTGCTGCATCTGCCGTCCTCTGTGGCGGCAAGCAGTCAGCCAGGAGCACTCGAGCAGCTCACATGCTGCAAGGTCAGGTGGCTGACATTGCGCAGCGCGCGCCAGTGCAACCGCTGGCCCTGCAACTCGACCTACTGCAACCCACCTCACCCCTATGCGCCCGTTCACTGGGACTGCATGTTCCCTGCACCGCTCCCGCCAGAGGCAGCAGCAGCAGAAGCAAAAGCAGCATTGCCTGCACCGCCATTCACACCAGCAGCGACAGCAGCAGCACCTGCTGCTGCTGCCTCTGCCTGCTGCCGCTCCTTCACCACGGCCTGCGCCTCCTGCAGCACCATGACCACGAGCGCGACCACCTCCTTGTACTCGCTGGCGTCTTTCAGCGCGTTCACCAGCTTCATGCCTGCGCCGTGGATGTAGGGCGTGTCCCAGACCTTGCCCGCAAGCTGCCGCAGGACCTGCGCGGCATCCTGGGGCCCCTGGTGGCTGCGCAGGTCCCCAAACAAGCCCCCAAGGAACTTGAAGAAGCCCACGCAAGGCCAGGAGACGGCCTCCACCCACACCGCGAGCCCCGGCGCGCACGCGCCGCTGCTGCCGCCGCCGCCGCTGTCGCCGCTGCTGCCGCTGCCGCTGCGCGACACGCCGCGGGCTGGGCTGCCGTAGCAGCCGAAGAGGAAGAAGTTGACGCGGTCGGCGGCAAACGTGTCGGGCTGCAGCACCATCAGCGCCCAGTGGCGCCGCATCACATCCGCCATGCGCGCATTGGCGCCGCTGCCCTGGTCCTGGGGCAGCGGGTGCAGCGACTTGTACAGCGCGTTCATGGCTGCGCGGATGACCACGTCGCTGACCTTGCAGCAGTTCCAGGACAGCAGCCCGGCGAGCAGCAGCGCGCCGCCGCTGTGCGCGCACGCGACGCACGCGAGCCCCCGCAGCACCGGCGGCTGCAGCAGCGCCTTGTACGCCTGCTCGGGCAGCATCAGCGGCTGCCCCAGCTGCACCACCGCCGCGCCTGCCGCCGCTGCCGCTGCCGCAGGCGCTGCTTGCGCGCCTGCTGCCGCGCCGGCGGCGTCCGCCGGCGGGCTCGACCGCAGGTACGGGTGCCGCAGCGGCGGCGCGAGCGCCTCGTTTGCAGTCTGCTGCGGAGGCGGCGGCCGGCCGTCGGCTTCGGCTGCGAGCTGCGGCAGGTTGGATGCGTGGCTGACCAGCTCTGCCAGCAGCTCGTACAGCGGCGCGACGTCTTCCATGAGCATGTCCTCGTCTGGCTCTGCTGCTGTGACAAAGGCTGCCAGGATGTCGGCGATGTCTGGCACGACCTGCAGCACCTGTGGACGCGCGAAATGGCGAGGTCGTGGCAGGGCGGTGGCAGCAGCAGCAAGATCACGCATGTGCTCAGCACACCTGCAAGCGCATGTCGCTGAAGGCACACACAATGCCAGCCGTATGCAGGCACATGCACACCTCGTGGCAGCTGCTGGGATCAGCAGTGTGTCTCTATGCATACATGGCACGCAGCCGGAACGGCAGCAGAAGCAAGAGTGGCGGCCTAATATGAGCAGAGCGCCTGCTGCAGCACTGCAACACCACCACAAGCACTGCAGGATGCAATGCGCCAGCCAGCACACAGCAACACTGCCCTGCATGCATCCGGATCCCTCGCTACTATCCCGCAGACGCGGCGCAGCACACCGCAACAGCACCACCACCACCACAGCAGGCTGCTCCGAAGACAAACAAAACCCCCAAGCAGACCAAGCGAGCAAGCCCTGCCACCCACCTGCATCAAGTGTGCCGCCGCCCAGGGTCCCAGCGTGGCGTACTGCAGCAGCACCCTGGCAGCATCGGCGGGGATCTCCGGCATGTCCGGCATGAGGCTCCCGCCGCCCGCGCCTGCTGCTGCGCCGCCCGCGCTGCCGCCGGCGTTGCGCTTGGTGGGCACGCAGTCGCGTATCAGCTCCACTACGCGCTCCACAAACGCCATCACGGCCTGCGCCAGTGGCGGCTGCTGCGACCGCAGCGCCTGCGCGGCGTCCGACCACGCGGCCGCCGGCAGCTGCTGCTGCTGCGGGGGTGCCGCGCCCCCGCCGCCAAAGATGCCGTGCAGGCGCAGCATCTGGTCCACGTACTCGGCCAGCGCGCGCGCGCAGCGCTTGCCTGCCGCCTCCAGCACCCAGCTCAGCACGT
The DNA here is from genome assembly GCA_014080715.1 of Scenedesmus sp. NREL 46B-D3. Taxonomy (NCBI): domain Eukaryota; kingdom Viridiplantae; phylum Chlorophyta; class Chlorophyceae; order Sphaeropleales; family Scenedesmaceae; genus Scenedesmus; species Scenedesmus sp. NREL 46B-D3. The sequence continues at coordinate 42,171 of JACERP010000055.1, forward strand.
CCACCGCCCAGCGCTTGGGCTGCAGCGGCACGTCCGCCTCGCTGTCCACCAGGAACAGCTGCAGCCAGTCGGGGTGGCTGACCTGCAGCTCCAGGAAGAGCTGCACCACGCAGCGCAGGCAGCAGGCAGGCAGCATGGGCAGGATGCCTGTCAGGCACAGGAAGGGCTGTGTCAGGCGCCGCTGGGCAGACAGCAACACACCGGCAGGCATGGCCAGCAGAGCCTCTGCCACGCAGCGACGAGGTCGGCAACCGCCGCAAGCGCCACATCATACGGCAGGGCAGGGCAGTAGTGGAGTGGACGAAGCAGCGCCGCCTGTGCAGGGGCCAGCAGTGGGCGTCGGCACCAAGCATGCGCATGCTGCGAAGCACACACACAGTCCACATGCCATGTGCACTACCGCCCACAGCCCAGCGCACAGCCGCCGCCGCATGCCCCGTGTGCAGCTGGATCTGCCCGGCCCCCCCCAGCTGGGCATACACGCTACATGCATCCATGTGCTACACACGCACCTGCATGCATGTGCTGCTGCTTGGGCCGGAGCCCATCAGGCTGGTCAGCGCCTCCGTCCAGACGTTGCTCTCGCTGCGCAGCGCGTCGTTCGCGCGCAGGTACACCTGGAACTGGAACAGCACGCCCAGCCGCAGCAGCGCCTGCGCGGCCGCGCCCGCCTCGTCCCCGCGCCTGCTGCTGGGGCCCGGGCTGGCCTGCAGGTCGGTGGGGGGCGTGAGCACCAGGCCGCTGCTGTGGCCAGCTGCTACTGCTGCAGGGCTGCTGGCGGGCGGTGCGCCCGGGGCAGGGGAGACGGCCATGGCGCAGGGGCTGGCAGCGCCAGCCACAGCAGCGCTGTCTCCGGCGTCCACCACCAGCTGCGGCTGCTTCTGCTGCTGCTTCGCAGCGGCCGCTGTGCCGCCAGCCGGCACATCGCAGCTCATGCTGCTGGGCATGCGGCTGCTGCTGCCAGACCCGGCTGCTGCCGCTGCCGCCGCGGTGCCTGCAGCCGGCCCTATTGCTGCAGCTGGCGCGCCAACGCTGCCGTCCCGTCTGCGCGACTTGCGGCTGCTGAGCTGCCCCAGGTCCCCCCTGCTGTCCACCAGCTGCCTGACAAACCTGAAGTAGTCCTTGTCCAGCACGTGCTGCTGCCACATCAGGCTGATGTTGTGCTCCATGACCGTCTTGTACAGCCGCAGCGGCATGCTGTAGGGGATGCCGCCAGCACCTGGTGCCACTGCAGCTGCGGCCTCGCCAGCAGCAGCAGCCTCCTCAGCAGCGGCTCTACTGCTGGGGCTCGCAGGTGCCATGGGTACATCCCCATCTTCCTCCGCGGGCCCTTGCTGCTGCTGCAGCTCCGCAGCGCTAGCGCTGGCGGCCGCATCTGCGCCAGCCGCCTCCGGCTGCTGCTGCCGCCGCTCGTAAAACAGCATGTAGGCGCTGTGCGCGCGCTCATACTCGCCCCTCACTGGCCGGCTGCAGCGTGAGTCGGAGTCCTGGCTGGGCTTGCCGCCAAAGCACTCCAGCTCCAGGTCTTTCACGCCCCACTCCGTGACAGACTTGTCGTCAAACTGGAACCACCTGCCGGCCGCAGCTCCCTGCGGGCTGCTGCTGCCTGCTGCTGCTGCTGGGCGCCGTTCCTTGATGAAGGAGTAGTAGTGCCCAGTGAACGCAGACCCAGAGTGCACGACAACACCCATGAGATCATACATGTAGGCACTGCTGTTGCTGCTGCCGCCAGGCTTGCCAGCTAGCACTTGATGTGCAGTGTCACTCAGCTGTCGGGGCAGAGGCCCGCCGCCGCCGCCGCTGCTGCTGGTGCCGCCAACGCCACCATCCTGTTGCTGCGACAACCCGCTCCCCTGCCTCTCCAGTGGCTGCTGCTGCTGCTGGTGGTCGCCCTGCTGCTGCTCCGCAGCTTTTTGTTGCTGATCTGCTGCTGCAAGGCCGTCCGCTGTGTACTTGAACATGTCAATTTCAACAGGGAACTCAAAGCGGTCCCGTACCTGCGGAAAGGCAAACCGCAGCCAACAGAGCAGTTGGAACTCCCAGTAAGCATACCACAGCCAAGGTATGCAGGCAGCCAGCAAGTGTCTTGCATGTCGCGTGCATGACATGGAGCAAGGGCGTGTGTGGCTTGAGCACGCAGTGCCTCTGCTTCTGGCATGGCCCTGCTTGCAGGAATTGGCAGGGCCGCAAAGCTGACGCTGCCGCCAGTGTCTCCCACTGTTTTTGATGCATGCACCAATGCCTTGCTGCCATTGCAAGCACATGCCTGCAGCACGAGTGTGCACACACATCCGCATGTGCAGCTGATATCATCAATAAATTGTGACAACGCCATGCCACAACCCAAAGGTGAGCGTGCGGCATGCACACGCAGCTGCGCTTCTGCTGGCCCCACAAGCTGCGATGCGCTCCACACCGCAGCCGGTGCAGCTGACCTTGTAGCGCGTCTGGTTGTGGTAGTCGAACTCGAAGCGCTTGAGGTGGATGCACAGCATGTGGGGCAGCGCCTTGATGGCCGCGCGCTTGACGGCGGGCACGCGCTTGCCCAGCTCCTCGCAGAAGTAGGCGTTGTCGCCCTCCATCAGCTCGCCCTGTCGGCAGGAAACGCAGGCAGCAGGTGGTGCAAAGCGAAATATGTGTTAGTGCCGGTGAGAGTGTGCAAGGTTGCCCAGTGCCTCTTCCAATCGGCGATGCAGCCCGCCATAGGCCCACCCTGTTGTGTGGCAAAGTGTGGCCGCGAAGTAGGTGGAGTGCGTGATTGGCGGCCGGAAGTGCAACAGAGCATGGCTGCCGACCACGTAACTGAGGCGGTAGGCGGCATCACTTTTGGACGGATGACCATGCACCATGTTGAAGCTACGTGCAGAATGTTACACTGTTGTAGCTTACGTGGCATAAGCAGTGTGCAGCTGCGGCGGCGACCACTGACGCTGTGGCAACACACAGCCGGATGTTAACTCAGGCAAGGACGCACCCCTCAGCCTGGGTGCCGCCCCCGGACTGAGACATATCTGCGGAGCCTCCGCTGCCGCCCGTTTGTTGCGTTCCACAGTATCGCTAATAGACTGTGACAGCTACATGCCACGCCAGTACACCCTGCAATTTGTTGTGAGTATATATAATAGTCTGTCAAAAGCTGAGTTTCAACAGGCTCCGCCAAACACCAGAAAAGATGCCTCAAGACCCCTCACCTGGACCTAGGAGTCATCCAGGCCCCTTTCCGAGCTGCCCAAGCCCGTCGCGCCGCGCTTCCCGCAGGTCTTTCAGCAGGTGTCACACTCGCCTGGTGGTGAGGTGCAACTCCGCTCCCAAGCCAACCCAGATTCCACAACACCAGCCCTAGAAAAGGGCTTGCTTGTCTAGCTACAAGCTGCCACAAGCAACCTCCGCCGCACCTTGACATAGTCGTCCAGGCTCTTTTCCAGGCTGCCCATGCCTTTCACATCCACGCTGATCTGGTAGAAGTCCTCCTCGCGCTCGCTGGTGAAGTCGTGGCCCCTGCAGATGATCTGCTGCACGAAGCGGCCGCCCATCACTGGCTTGATGGCTGGCAGCTGGCTGCTGCTGATCAGGTGCTGGTCCACAAAGTCCTGCAAGCAGGGGACACAGCAGATGCACGTCATGCAGCTGCACGTGCCAGCATCTGCATGTGGGGTCCATGCACATACACAAGACATGCAATGGCGACCTCATGTCAAGACACCTGCACAAGACGGCCAGGCAAAGTTGCGACAGGCCACTAACCAGGGCATGCCACCTCGATCACATCCTACAGTGTGAATATGCCGGCAGTGTCTGTGTGACAAGGAAGCCACGTGTGTGCAAGCCTGATGTCCCCTGCACGCCTGCCTGCAATGCACACTCATATCTGCTCAGGCCCTGGTGCCGCATCCAGACACATCACACACGCATACAAAGAGGCAAACCCACCTGCAGGCGGGTGAAGAACTCGTACGCATCCTGGTGCTCCTTCACGTCGATCGGCGAGCCGTCATAGTCTTTGAAGGCAAACCAGAAGTCGCGCGGGATGAAGAACATGGTCTTGCCCAGCGCCATCATGGCAAACATGTTCTGCGGCGCGGTGCGGCAACGCATGCAGGCAGTACAGTCAGGCGGTACCGACGAGCAAGATCCAAGCATAATGCCTGAATCATGCCAGGTGGTCAGCTCCTTCAAGCAAAAGCTCAGGCGGTCTGTTGGCAGGCAGCATGTGCATGAGGCAGGCGTCAAGCCAGGTGAGGAGCTCAGCCCAGGCACTACACTCGGGCCATACGCTGATGGCCGAGGTAGAAGTACGAGCAGCAGGCATGCTCAACCAGCACGTGCCATTGCCTGTGCATGCTGCTGCCCCGCTGCAACAGCACCAGCAGGCAGCTCCCACGGTTTGAGCCAGCCACGGGCTCACCTGCAGCTGCGCAAACACGCTGTCTGACGCTTCCCCAGGCTCCACGGCAGCAGCGCTCAGCACGCCCGCGCGGATCTGCGGCTGCATGAACAGCTGCTGGAACACGGCGTTCATGTAGCACGTGGCGCCGCCGTTCTTGAGCCCCATGTACTGCCCTGGTGGCCGCAGCAGCCGCGCCGCCATGTGCCAGCCGCGCAGCGTCTGCTGCTGGTAGTGCAGGTCGATCAGCAGCCCCACGCCCTCCTCCAAGCTCCCAGGGCAGTCGCCCATCAGCTCAGCAAGCAGCTCGAGCGCGGCCTTCCTGCAGCTGGTGCTGGTGCAGCGCGGCTCGATCTTGGCGGCGCAGCTGGGCAGGTCCAGCCTGCCGGCAGCGGCAGCCAGCTGCTGCACCGCTTCAGGGAACAGGAAGTCCTGCAGCAGCAGCCGGATGAGGCCGCCCTGGCTGTCTGCACCCACGCTGCGCCGATCGAGCGTGCGCACCAGAGCCAGCACCAGCTGCAGCCGGCCCTGCAGCAGCATGCATGCTGCAGCTGCGCTGCTGCCGCACCCGTCGTCGTCGCTGACGGCCTCCGCACTTGGCGCAGGTGCTGCTGCTGCAGCACGCAGTGCGAGCACCTCGTCGTCCAGCATCTGAGCTGCTACGGCGTACAGCTGCTGCGGCAGCGCACCCCACGCTTTGCCCATGCGAGCAACCATAGCTGCCAGCAGCTCGTAGAACTCCTCGCTGCTGCCAGGCAAGCTCTGCGCAACCGGCCGAGCTGCTGCCAGCTGCTGCAGCAGCCACAGCAGCAGACGCGGATGTGTCTCGCTGCTGACCAAGCGCTCTAGGAGCTCTGCTGCTTGCCGCCGCACCGGTGCATGATGCGGGTTAACCAACACGGCGCTGATCAGCGGGCTCTGGTCAACGTCTAGCAGCAGAGCCTGCACCAGTGCTGGCTGCTGCTCTAACAGCCGCAGCAGCAGCTGCAATGCGTCCTTCACTACCGCAACATCCTTGTCCAATGCTTCATCATCCGACAACTCCTCGTATCTGTTGTTGTCGCTGGTGCTGCTGCTATTGCTGGCTGCCCCATACACCTGGCTGACATCAACTGCAATTTGCAGCAGAGTATCAGCCATCAGCTTCAGCGCAGGGCAGCCAAAAGCAGCAGCAAAGTTCTGTGCTGCTGCTGCCGCCACATGCCCAGCAGCCGGGTTGCCCCCGCTCCCTTGAGAGGCTGCTGCAGCTGAGGGCGGCAGCGGCGGGAGGTCGCCACCTCGCTGTCGCTGCTGCTTTTGCTGCTTTGGTTGCTGCAGCTGCTGCTGCTGCTGCTGCTGTCCGTTGCTGGGCTGTGGCGAACTCAAAGCATCTTCCATAACAGGACTTCCGGGCTGTTGCTGGACTGGCTGCTCCCCTGCTTTGTTTGCGTGTACTGCTGGTGCAGTGTTGCTAGGCTGTTGTACATCGTTGTTGGTGCCGCAGCCCGCGCTGCTGCCGCCGTCATCACCCTGCTGCTGCGTACCGGTCATGGTAAAAAAGCCGCTTTCGCCCGGCGCAGCTGCCACGGCCGCTGCCCCTGCCCCGCTCTCTGCGCCACTCATGACCTCTGCGGGGCTGTCCACCCCTGCAGCCTGGGCACTCCAGCTGTGTGCCGCGTCCACCAAGTTGTGCAGCAGCACCACCAGCAGCTCTGAGAGCTGCCGCCGCAGCTTCAGGTCGCTGCTGCTCGCGCAGGCGGCCTTGCGTGCAGCGCCCAGCACCACTTCCAGCCCGCCACTCTGCAAGAACTCCTGCTGCTGCGTTTCCCGGTGCTGCTGGATCTGCAGAGCGGCCGCCGCCGCGGCCTGCGCTGCTGCCTTTTCTGCCGCGACGCCCTTCTCTGCCTTCTCAGCAGTTGGGCTTGCACATGCAGATGCTTCCGCTGTTGCTTCGGCATCTGCGGAAGCCTGCAGAAACATTGAGTCATCGAATGTGGGAAACAGCAGGGCACACAGGGCCTGCAGCGCGTACAGCGTCTGGTGCGGCACTTGAGCTGCGCCTGCTGCTGCTGCTGCATCTGCTGCTGCAGCTGTCCCGTCCTCCTCCATGCTGCTGCTGCTGGCGTCCAGTGCTGCTGCCAGCTGCTGCTGCTTGTCAGCGCCGTCCAGTGCTACTGCTAGGCGCTGCGTGAGTGCTGGGTACGTTGGCATGAGTGACAGCAGCTGCAGAGCCATAGGGGTGAGTTCGTGCGCAGCTGGGCTGCCAGGGCTGTCGATGAACTGCAGCAGCAGGGAGTAGATACCCTCCTGCGAGCAGAAGCAGCAGCCGCAGCAGCAGCACAGAGTACAGCGAGACACGTAGCAGGAGACAAGCACATGAGGGAAGTCAGCTTAACAAGCACCACAAAGAAGGGTGGGTGCGCAGCACAGGAGGAAGGAAGCGGCCGTTCAAATCACATCCAATGCGCCTCATGCACCCACAACACAAAGTAGCGCAGGATGCGTGCATGTGACCTATGCATGCCTGGCAGAACGTACGCACCAATGTGCACAGCCTACAGAGACACAGCAAGGTGGCCTCAACCAGCTTCACATTCTACCCGCCGTGCACAATGCACATGGTGACAGTTCCCGCCCAAGACCTCGACGCGCGCCTGCCGCAGCACAGCCCCCCCACCTCTTGCGCCAGCATCCAGGAGACGCTGGCCTGCTCGTACACCGCCCTGAACTCGGCAGGCGCCAGGCTGTAGGCGTTGGGCTCCGGGCTGACGACGGCGGTCACCACCGCACGGTTGGTGGCGCTGACCACTGTGCGGTTCTTGCTGTCCCAGACCGGCAGCTCCAGCGTGCGTGCGTCATTGCTCAGCTCGTGGCCTGCGGCAGCGCGGAGCCACAGGCACGCGGTGCGCACACAACTGCAACTCAGCAAGGCGCGCTGTGGGCAGCCTCGGCCAGCACAATTGTGGACAACGTGTTGCTGAAACACCATGGCCTGCAGCTTGTTGGAACGTAGCAGGCTGGTGCGAGCAGGCAGCACGGCAGATCACGTGCCTGGTTGCTGCTTTCTAGCCCCAGACCCTGGCGCGCAACAGGCGTGTGCCACACATGCTGCCACCTCTGTTGTCGCTGCTGCTGCTGCCGCCGCCGCCGGACGCCTGGTGCGCTGTCACCCACCGAGGCAGAACATGCGCACGTTCCGCATGCTGCAGCCGATCTGCTGGGCCAGACGCTCGCGCAGCAGCCCCACGTACTCGTTGCTGTGGCTGGCCAGCCGCAGCCGGCTGGCGCCGTCGCGCTGGATGTCCAGCACCCAAGGCGTGCCCCGCCAGGCCAGCCGGTGAGCCGGCACAGGCGGCATGGTGGCCATCTGCAGGCGCGCACGGACAAACACCAGGCCGGAGGTTCGGGCGCGGGCAAGCAGGGAGGAAGCAGGACAACAGCTGCGCAGTGGGGCACACGCCATGGTGGTGTGACCGGCATCGTGGCGGAATGAGCAAGCACTGGACAGTCCCCCCTGACCGACGGTTGGCTCCAAGGTACAAGCACCCTCCCTCACCGCTCCCATGGCAACATATATCCGCACTCAACACTGGAGTGTTGGCAATGCGGCTTCCACACACACCACGCTGCAGAGCTTGCCCGGCAGCCGTTCAGCCTCGGCTTCTAGCCTGGGGACGCACCTCCTTGAAGTTGATTGCCTCCAGGGCCAGGGTCAGACAGCGTGAGACTGCCCTGCCGGCAGCCTCGCTGGCAGCTGCATCCGCGCCACGCAGCGCTGGGGCAGCCTCGTGCATGAAGGCTACCAAGCGCCTGCAGCAGCATGCACAGAAAAAGCAGCAGCGCACACATCCAAACACCGAATAAGTTGGTCAAAGCGACATGTGGCACCCTGTGCGTCATCCAGATGCAAAAGTTTGCATGTGGTGCTGTCAGTCACCGCTGCCCCACAACTGGCCAGCAGTCATCAGCGTACGTGCAACCTGTTGACACCATGCACAACGTCATCCATGACCAACTGTCTGACCGCACCACACAGAGCACGGTTTGTTCTGACTGTGAGCAGCTGCTGCCACGCGCGCAGACCACCCACCCGATCAGCGCGCGCTTGAAGCTAGCGCACTTGACCTGCAGGCTGCTGCAGTGGTACAGCCACAGCAGCTGGTTCCTCAAGGTGCCCGCGATGCGCTCGTCCGGGTTGCGCAGGTACACCTGCCAGATGAAGTCCAGGCCTGCACAGATGGCAGCAGCGCACCGGACACCACACGTGGCAGCACCGACCAAGGGTCGTGGCAGCAGACATGCAAGCGAAGGATGAGGTTGCTGGCATCAGAGGGAGCAGCGCACAGAAGCATCGACAGAAACAACAGAAACATCAGAGAGAGCAGCGCACAGAAACAGGACAAGGCCCGCAAGGGCAGGACGCAAGACAGCGCAAGCACAGCATGCTGGCGTGGCCAGCACTGCATTGTCTGCTGCAACATGTATGGCGCCGCGAGATTCATGCGCCACCAAGCTCGGCACAGGTACCGCAGGTGCCACACCTCAAGCCCCACATGCCCGCATGTGCCGTCGGGCACAGCGTGCTTACACAGCAATGCCACGCAGTCGGCGGCGCAGTGCACAGGTGTGGTTGTGGTTCCCTGCGGGCGTGCGCCATGGTTCAGGCAGCCGCGCCCTCAGCCTCACCCTTGATGTCTGCCAGCTGCAGTGCCTGCACAAAGGTGCCCTTGGCCTTGGCCTGTGGCAGGCTCATGCTCTTCGACTCCAGGTTGACCTGCACAGCCAAGAAGCAGCAGCAGCAGCAGCAGCAGCAGCAGCAGCAGCAGCAGCAGCAGCAGCAGTCACCCCAGTTATGAAACAACTGTACCAAAGGTGTGGGACATGGTTGACTGAAGATCCCAGCTACTGGTGCTGTTCTGCAGGATGAGGAACACAGGATGCTGAGTTGCAGGGTAAGGGAAACAGGGTGCTGTTTTGCAGGAAGAAGAATGAATGTTTGTTCTCAAACCTCCCTCTCATTCGGTTTGCATGCTGTAGTCCTACATCAAACATACATCTGACCCTGACCCTACACATTCATCGTCCACACACACACACACGTTCCATCTGTGTTGGGTACACATGCAATGCAGCAACGCCACAACGCTGGCACAGCAGTGTAAGGCGCATTCGCCCAAGGGCTGCTTCGCCATCTCTCAAAAGTGCCGACAGTGCACCCTCATGCACTGCAGAGGGTAAGGCAACACGCATCATGCTCGTCACCGTCAGGGACGCGCCTGCAGGTGCCCGCACCTGCTGGAAGATGTCCACGAAGAGCCGCGCCGCCATGTAGCCCAGCTTGGCCGGGTTCTGCAGCACCATGTGCTTCTCCAGCAGCCCCTGCTGCGTGGACAGCTCAAACAGCTCCGCGCAGTTGGTGGCGCCCTGGAAGCCCGCCTTGAAGAAGGCCTGCACAGGCAGCGCAGGCTTGCGGGGTAAGCCGCCACCTCGCAGGTGGAAGCGCAGCAGCCATGCACAAGGCTGTGGTACTGGTGAGGCAACCACCCTGTGCATCAGCCTAACACAAAGCAGCACAAAACAAGCAGAAGGCTGTCACGGAGGCTTGCACTGTATCAATCGACAATGCAGCCCGAGTTGGCTGTCAATGCAGGTGGCTGTCGGTGCAGATTTTGACCACAACCATCAACTCAAAAACGGCAGGCAGCCATCCATAAAGAGCACGCCAGGCCGCGCCAGATAGTTGCCGTGATACATACGTCAAGAACAGCCACTGCTGATCTGTCAGCACAGAGTGCTCAAACAAATCACCTGCGTTGCCGGCAGCGTGTCCTCCTTGCAGGGCGGGTCGACCATGAGCGTGTCCCACAGCCGCTCAGCCAGCCGCCCATCAAAGTACGAGTTGCTGTGCAGCGCCACCTGGCGCAGTGTCTGCAGGTACTCGCGCAGGACATCAGGGTAGCTCCAGCAGCCTTCGCGCAGGGACTCCATCGCTGCTTGCTGCAGCACCTCCTCTGACAAGGGCAGCACGGCAGCCCCTGCTGCTGCAGGCGCGGCAGCAGCAGCTTCTGTCCGTGCAGCTGCGAGGGCTTGCCGCGCCTGCTCTACGCGGCGGCAGAGCCTGTCGACCAGCGCGGTGCTCAGCGCGTGGCGCTCCTCGAGATCTTCAACTGCGCGCTGCATGGTTGGCAGCTTGCGGGTCTTCTGCTTGATCGCCTGCATGTGCAGACAAGTGTGTCGAAGTGGAAAGAAAAGATGTGCCATGATGCAGGCGTGACGGTTACGAGAAGTGCAGTTTGGCTGCACGTCAGCATCCCACAGACAAGCTGAACAGCCCTACACTGACTCTTTGAATTCATGGCAAGTCTCTGAATGTCTGCCGTAACCTCCTGCCCACAACCACCATCACATGCCCACATATCCCCCCCCCTGCAGCGGCAGTTCAAAGGCATGGCAGGCATTGCCGCATGACGCACCGCTTCGTCAGGCAGCAGGCGCAGCAGCTCCCGCATGCTGCGCAGCAGCGGCACCTGGCCGCCAGCACAACCAGCAGCTCCTTGCAGCACTTGCTCATGTTCTCCACCACATAGTCAAGGGCTTCCACCAGCTGGACAGGCACACAAGGGTGGGCAGCAGCACACCGGACACGGCAATTTGGCTGCGTCAGTGCCAAGCAGCGTAGGGATAGGTAGGCAAGACCATCACGCCATCCAGGCCTTCTCTGATCAAAGGCACAGGACGGGACAGCAGCGCCAGTCATACCCACACTTTGATACTGCGCAAAACAGCAATAAAAGCAGTAAGACACCAGAGACCTGCACATGGACAAGGCCAATGAGATAACAAGGTGTGCCAGGCCGCTTGAAGACACCACTGCATACGTGGCGGCTTTGACCTAGTAAAAAAGGGTGCATGTATGCCACCGTGGCACCTGTGACATGCTCTTACGCCTGTGTTGGCCACACCCTGTGTCATGCTTTGTCAGCTGAGCAGGGCAAACAACAGACGTCACGTTGAGCAGACACTCGGTGGTGGCGCAGAGCCGCCTCAGAGCCGTGCCGTGCAGCGCGCCCCACCTCCAGGTGCGCCTTGTATGCCCTGACCACGCTCGCCAGCGCGCCCAGGTTGACCACATCCGGGTGTGCCGCGTCCGACATGGTGAGGGCCCACACCATGGCCGTGATCTTCTCACACATGTTGACCTCCTTGTCGCTGGCTGCCAGGTGCTGCAGCAGCCCCAGCAGGCGCTGCGTGTCCTGCGTGCTGCGCTGCTGCGCGTTCTCCAGCTTGGCGAACAGCATGTCCAGCTGGTTGGGCAGGAAGCGGGAGGCGATCTCGGCCAGCAGGTCAAACATGTGCGTCTTGACCGCCTCATACGTGTCCTCCTGCAAGCACGAACCAAACAGGCCTTAGCGCGCAGCAGACGTAATCCCGCATTTACGTTGATCAGGCGAATGTTTGAAGCTCAAAGAAACAACAGCTGGCATGAACAGTGCCAGCCAGCTGCTTGCTTGCTTGGCGCTGCAAGGGTCCTGCAGGCAGCCACCAGGTGGGCAGAAGCAATGCCAGCTGTACAAAGCTGCAGGATTGAGCCACGTGTGGTGCAGCGCACAAACAGGCAGGCCGCATCACACACGTGCCTCAGTGAGACAACACCGTCACCAACGCACCTTCTCCGTCACCGCCCACAGCATGTCCAGGTGCTCTGGCGCCAGAAACTGGTTCACGGTCAACGTCACCATGATGCCTTGCACCTGCAGCAGGAAGTACACACACATGCACACACACAAGCAGTTGCCACATGCATGTCGCCGACCCCAGATGCACTGCAACCGCAGCACCAACGTACACAATGCCGTCGGGCGGCATCTGTACATGCCAACACGCGACACGCATCACTGGCAGGGGCCCGCACGTCATGGTTGCGCCTTCAGCCAACGCAAATCATATGCCTGCTTCCTGCAAGAGTAACATCGTCGAGCCGCGCCTGTCATTGTGTGGTGTGCATCGTGCGGCTCCAAAGCACCACGCACCACATGCTGCCCAATGGTGAGAGACGCGATGGCAGCGCCAACAACGCCGTGACGAGATGCGGCACACCTGCCTCAGCAACTGCCGGCACAAGCCGACTGTTCGCTGCTGCTGGGCTTCGCTACTTGTGGGCAGGCAGGACTCACCTCCTGCACGTACTGCCGCTGGTGCAGGTTGGTGCGCAGGATGCGCTGCACGATGCCCTCCTTGGACATCCAGCCGACCAGCATCTGCAGCAAGAAACAGCGCAGCCGCCCATTTGCACATAAAATGGGGCATGGCTGCAAGAACGTCGACAAAATCTTAGGACAGAACCACTCTGTAAACCAGACGGCGGCCGTTTGGTAGCCTGCATGCAGACGGCTTTCCGCACCCTTGCGCCAGGCACCAGCCTGCTGTGCCACAGTGCTGCCCGCTGTTCGGCTGATGGATCTGAGCCAGCATGCATGCAAAAGTACACATGAAACACGCTACTGCACGCGAACTCCTGGGCTCCTGTCCCTGGCTGTCACCTTGAGCGTGGGCCCGCACTGCCTATTGCCGTCCCTGGCGGCGTTCACCAGCATGCGGTTGCACTCCCGCACGCCACTCAGCAGCTTGTTGAAGCTGCTGGACTCCAGCATCTTGGACACAAACAGGCACTGCACCTGCGCCAGCTGCACGCCGCAACAATGGCAGCGGGAGCAGCAGTAACAGGGACAGCACAGCAGAGTCCAGCCGCACACGGAGATCAGCGCTGAGTGATTCAGCGAGTAACTACGCAAGGCTGTGGCAGCATCGCTACCAAAGCAGTTGCGAGCGCAGCACTGTTGTAGGTTGCTCTTTGCAGTAGCCGCGCACAGGGTCAGTCCAAGCAGAGGTACCACCAACTGCGCACAACTGGGCCACACGGCCAAAACCACAGCCGCAGGTTGTGGGAGCCTGCTGAAAACCCCAACCCCAACACGACCCCAACACCGACCTGTAGCAGCACCGCCTGTGGATCCGACCCGTGCACAATGATGCGCGGCAGGTTGGTGTTGACCAGGCACTGGAAGATGTTGTAGGTCCTGTCGCTGCCATGATCGCTGAGCCTCTCGTTGCCTGTGTCTACCAGCTGCTCCACGTGCTGCATCACAGGGCCAACGATCTGCAGCACGTGCAAAACATGCAAGGATTGAATGATGCTCAGCTAGGATGTGGATGCATGCTCCCTGCTGCTGCTGCTGCTGCTGCTGCCAATGCACCTGGCAACATGCAAAGTAGAAGATATGCATTTGCAGACATAACACCTTGTAACTAGTTTTCCACTCTATGCAGATGACAGTTGACAAATGATTCACCGCTGCTTTCAAAGAGTGGCTGCTATCACATGTTGAAGCAAGCACTGCTGCTGCGCTTACACAGTGGCAGGTGGTGTGCTGCAGCTGCCATTGATGTTGCTGCCACCGCACATGCAGCTGCAGGCTGTTCGCTGCCCATGAATTGGCCAGCATTGTACACAATGCAACTGCAGCCACGCCAATGTTGAGCTGCCCCAGCTGCTGCAGCTAGACGCTGCATGTTGCACTGCTCTTGCTGCTGCCCTCCGCCGCCGCTGCTGCTGCTGCTGCTGCAAGTGTCGCTGCTGCAGCAGCTGCTGACCTCGTTGAACTTCTCCTTGGCTACATCTGTGGCGACATCCACCACCTGGGCGGCAGACATGCAGACACAGAGGATGCAGCAGATGCAGCAGTTTGAGATGGAACTCGATCAACATGTAAGGTCAGCCAGCTCAGCAACCTGCTGGCATGTCCGACAAGGGTTAATGGCAACCTCCTACAGGGTGATCTTTACTATGCAACTGCTTGCAGGCAGTGTTTGCAGGCATCTTGGCTGGCATCTTGGCTGGCAGCGCAGGCACAGTGCATGCGTTCCTCTGCTGCAACGTCGCCGCTGCTTTGCCTTACAGCTCTGGTCCACACCTGCGCCAGCACGGCTGTCATCATGTTGAGCAGTGCAAAGCTGACTTGGTCCGCTCTTGTAGCAGCTGCATTAGTTGTGACAGAGGCAACACAGCAGACTGAAGCAGGTACACTCTAGTATAGACATGGGGTCTGCGGTGGCATGCCTGCAGAAGTTCAACAGTGACGCTTGCAGCATTTCAAGACCTGTTAAAAGACAAGCATGCCTGCAACGGCTCACAAAAAGCACTTGCAGGACCACTGCTGCAGTACGCTGGTGTGCTGTATGTTCAGCAGGGTCGCTGCTGCTCATGCAATGCCCCTGTGCAACCGCTTTTAAGGTCACCTTTGCAGGAAGCCACCACTACCACTGCTGCCACAGGTCTGCGTACTGCTGCGATGCCAACCTACCAACAACCTAACCACTTCTTGCGCTGCTGCTTGCAGCCCCAGCTCATGCCAACTCACCTGCAAGATGGTATCAAAGCCGTGCAAGTACCCAAAAAGATTGATGAGGTGTACCAGCCAGCGGTTGCGCTCCAAAACGGGCTCCAGCTGCTCATCCTCCTCTTCTACTGCTGCTGGGTCGTCATTGTCTGCATCTGAAGCGAACTGCCGCTGAGCCCAGTCCTCTGGCAAGCTGTCGGCATACTCAAACAGCTTGGAGGATGCTGGCACCTCCTCATCCGCAAGTTGCAACATCAGCGGCCGGTGCATGTTGAAGAGGTTGAGCATGCACTGAGCAACAGGCACCAGGTCACTGTCCAGCTCTGCTGTTGCATCGCCTGGGGGCAGACAAGCCCGATAGCTGAGCGCATGAGCTGCAGTTGCCACCAGCAGCTGCAAAGTTTCAAGCAGCACGTCCTCCTGGTCCTGCAGTGGCAGCCTGCTGCTCTGGTGATAGCTGAGCAGCTTGTCCACGCTCAGGAACAGATCATCCCGGAACAGGCGCCTGACACAGTCCAGGTCGGCCTGGCGCATCCTGCAGGATTCCGAACCTATCTGTGAGATAGTGAGAGTGCTATAACACGGCTGCACCAGCTGCATGGCACCTACCTGCTCCTGGGAGAGCCCCAGCGGAGCATGCCACAGGCAGTGCGTAGGCACAGGCTGAGCGCGTAGATTCCATGGCTGCTGGAGCGCAGGTTGTTGATTTGATTCGTAAGCATGATATACTCGTCCGAAGGGTAAAGTTTGCCCTTTGGCATCCCCTGCTCAGCATCCATGGCATCCCCATCCTGCTCTTCAAGCAGCTCGGAGCTGGCCTGCCCTGCATCGTCTGAGACGCTGTTGCTAACTGCTTCGCCCTCCATCGACAGACCACTACTGACGATAGGACTTCATGGGCTGTGATCAGACGAGAAGGGCAAGCAAACAGGCTACTTCATGTACAGCAGCATGGTTACCAACAGTTTGAATTCTCGGGACGTACAGATGTGCTAACCAACAAAAACAGCAGCGGTCATGCACGATTCCGAAACTACATGTAACAGCTGCGCGTCCTTCCTAGCACCAGTGCTTCCTAGGGGTTAGTGGCGTGGCATCTGTAACAGTGCAATGCAGGCCTTGACATGATTGTCTGCCTCATGTTGGATCATATGATCCTAAGTTGATTTGATGGTGTTCCGCATGAGCTTTCTAACAGCGGTGGAGCATGCACTGCACTTGAAAGACGTGATATCCAGGACAATGTCAGGTTGGCACAGAGCACGCCAGGCAGCCCGCCCAACACAAGCACCCAGCAGTTGCTAACGTGCTTTTGCAAGACATCATCAGGTATTGTTCTTGTCTCAGATGTGAGCTCGCCATCATTGCCCTACTCAATGGTGAGGGGGCAGTGACTTCGTCCAGAGTTCATGCATGCCATGCACTAAAGCTGACACAGCATGCAGCTGGCAGTTAAACAGCGCAGCACCTGTTGGTCAAGAGTTGCAGGAAAGCAACACTCGCAAAGCAGTTCCAGATGATTGGGCAATAACACGGCTACATGCGGGCCCCCATCACCATAGCTGAACTGTCCTGCCTGTTGCCAGTACTTTACTGAAGTAGGTCCACACTGAACTTCCTACTTGAAGTAGGACCACACCGGGTGCACCCACTAGCTAGTAGCTGTAGGGAGCTGTACAAGGGTATTCGCAGTGTTCTGCATGCTAGTGCCGTGTCCCTTTACAAGGCTCATGGGGTCCAACACATTATAAACACAACCAATTTGCATAACCCAACTCATTGCAAAAACATACGTGTAATTGATTGATTGATTGAACTCATTGCAAGGCTTGCACCGCATTATCCTGCTTATTCTGGTTTTGCTGGCTTTGTTTTTGCTTCTTCTTGCTAGTTCCTCTGAGTTTTCTACTTATCCGTTGTTGCCACATATATATTCAACTTCGTAGAATTCAGTCAATGCATGTGTAAAAGAAGAATAGAACTTGCTTCAGGTGGTTGCACAGCTGCATTCCTCACGCGATGCCAAACAAGGAGACCCCCGCCCAAGCTCCCCTGCCAGTGGGAGCACCGGTGCTCCTACTGGGCCGCAGCGGCTGCCATGCAGGCAGGCACGCACTCTGGCAGCAAGGTGTCAACACGTGACATGCTATGCAGTACCTGTAGTGCACAAGAAGTGTCAGCAAGTGCATACTTGCGCGGGAGCCTCCCTGAGGCACCCGTAACACCTGCGCATCACCCTAAAGTAATCCACAGTGGACTCCACAGTGGAACCCACGTCACGGTCAAAGCCCGTCATGACAGTAACACTTGCAGCAAACACAACAGCAGCACGAACAAGCAATCAGAAATCCCTGAGAGTTGAAGCATGCAACAGCAAATGTAACAAGCAGCAGCCCCTTAACCCATATGTTTTTCACTGTGCCGCAGCAGTTCTGCAGCGGGCACTCTGTGTGGCTCATCATCATCATCATCATATTACCCATTCAAGCCATATCTGTGTGGCTCAAACAGAGGCCAAGTTGGCCAAGTACTCCCCACAGCTGTACTAGCATATGTGACATGCTGCGGTGCTGCTGCTCATTGCTTGAGCTGTGCCGCTGCTGCTGGACGACCATTGATAAGGGTTGCAAGAAGACATGTATTACACATTTCAATGCAGCAAATGCGGCACTCACATGCTAAAGTGGGGGCCCCCATGACTGCTGGTACCACCCCGTTGCAGTCCACTGATGCTGTCATGCCTTGAAGCAATGGCTGCCGTGTCTGCGTGGATTATGAGAGGGACCGTGTGGCTCTGCTTTTCCTTGCTTCGCTTATGTGCTGCTCTTAAACATAAAGGCAATAATGCCGGACATGGGCTGAGAAGGTTTGCAAGAACATGGGCTGCTGCTGCTGCTGCTGCTGTCCTGTAACACACCCAAGCTGGTGCTGTGAACCAGGGTTCCGTCATGCATGTCATATGTTACAAAAACTGTTGCTGATCATGTCAACAAGTGGCGGAAACTGTGTGCTGACTACAAATGACCCAGAGGACGCTGGGTCATCTTGCTGATCATGAGCCCATAGTTCAAGCGCCTCAACATTTCAAAGACAGAGATATGAACGACAACATCTCTGCACAGCAGTAAGACTTATGTAAACACTGACCTCCGTTGCACAATCTTGTTGGCAAGGCGCCTTGCACGCTGCGGCTGTACCAGGCTGTTGGCTGCACTTGTTGCAAACAACTTGTTCAGTGCATAGCACGCCAGAGCAGAAGTCATGCATATGTGCTGTCTGCCACATGCATGCGTGTCATCCAAGCCGCATCCACACCCAGCGCACAACAGGAACCAGCCCCTGAATTGTATAGTTCGTTTCCTCGGCAATTGGTGTCATTGCTTTTTAGCAGGCTGTGTATGACCCCTCCGCAACGGCACCGCTGGTCTTGACAGCACAAAGAGCAGGGCAACCAAGTGATGCAGCAACTACGCACTCCTGCAGCAGCAGCTGCAGCAGCCGCGCACCACTCCTGTGTGGGCAGGCACTGGCAGACCACCTGCACCAGCACCTGTGCTAACACAGGCACTGGTGCAACGCAGACACAGCTTGCAAGAAGCACACAACAGGTACACCATGCAATGGCCAACACTCATTATCGGCACGCTGCGGAAAGCCCAAGCTACTACAACATAGTACCACAAGCAATACATGCTACATGCCTCAGGCATCCAACACTGTAACCTGATGCTTTGTTCAGATAATATGCTGCGGAGCGCATTCAGCCAGGACCCAGCCAGGTCACAGGGCAATAAACGCAGCAGAAGCCATGGCACATGCTGCAGCTCATCACAACGTCCACTGCTGCTGCACCAACACACACACGTGCTGCAGCTACAGCGCTGCTCCTCATTGGCAGCAGGTGCCACTGCTATGACAGCAGCAGCTGGCATCAGTACACCTTTCGGCGCCAGCTCTTGCTCGTTTACTACCACTGCAGCCTTCATTATGCTGCCGCTGCCATTGCTGCGGCTGCTCCTGCAGCCACTGGTGGTGCTGCTGTTGCTATTGTCCTGCTCAATGCATGCCCTTTATGCCGTCCTTGATCTCGCCCATAGAGATCGTCTGGTCCTTTCCTGCAAAGTCGTTGTCCTCTGTCAGGAACAACATGCAGTGGCACTCCTGCAGAACAGCATGACCAGCACAAGCGGCAGATGCAGCAGCAGCGACATCAGACACGCAGGGGGGCAGGGTGGCCTCAGGTCATGCAAGCCATGCATGGCACCCAAGATGGTTTGCGCAGCTGCTTGCTGGCGCATCATGCGTGCTTGCTGCTGCTGCTGCGTGCACTCCTTCAGCAAGTGCCCACTGCTTCTTCTTGCACCTTCCTCAGCTGGCTGCTGCGTGTATCTGGCGAGCCTGCGGGCACGCTCCTGCAAGCACAAAAAGCTGAGCAGCTGCTGCTGCTGCTTTGCACACCTTGCGCTCACGCATGGGCACGCATGGGCAGTTCCAGAAGCCCTGTGCCGCCTCAGCCTCCTTGTCGTCGTAATGCCTGCAGGGGCAGAGCGGCGCGCCCAGCTGGTCCTTGTGCTCTGCCAGGCCCTGGATGACGACTGCAGTGACAGACTTGTCTATGCAGAAGTAGGTGCCAGACCTGCAGCGGCAGCAGCAGCAGCAGCAGCAGTACTGAGGCATGGAAGGTTGCAGGAACGCAACAGATGCCATTAAAATAAATTGTCTTTGGTGCTGGTGATGGCTTGCTGCTTAACGATGCCGTTACGGCAGAAGTACTCAGATGAGCCTGTGCTGTGCCGAGCGCATCAAACGTGTACCTATGTTGGGGCAGATAACTCTGTGCTGAAACTGCCGCTGAAGTTGACATACATGGCTGATGTTACTAGTTGCTCAAGCCTGACACTGCTGTGCCCATTGTATACAAACACGGGATTGCCAGCGACCCAGACAGCAGAAAGAGAGTAGCCTAACGAGAGTAAAGTAACGTTTGTGCTGTGTGGGCTGCAGCATATGCATGCAGCGCATCTTGCATTTACGCTAAGTGCTGCTCCAGCAGGCTATGAAACTCCATACGCTGCAGCAACACGTAATCACCTTTTGGCATACTGCTCAGAAAACTTGCGCATCACCTCCAGGCTTTGTGACTCTGTGGCCACTTGCTCCCCTGCAAAGTGCACAGCAGCAGCGTGCAGACTTCGGATCATGAGTATTCTTACCCTGCAACGGCTTGTAGCTTCTACACCTTGTAACCAGCTATGAAAGAGGCTAATCGGCCACCAATGCAAGGAAACCACAGACCGAAAGTGCCGAAAGCACCTCAGTCGCACCCACCAGTAGCGCGCACCAGCGCGCATCTGCGGGCAGCTGGCCTTCTTGCTGCTGGGCATGCAAGTCCAAAAGCATGGCGTGCGGACAGAGCCATGTTCACGAGTAGCAGTGCTGTGATGAAGCAACGGGGTGATAGTCCTGCAGTAGTAGGCACTTCAAGGGTGACAGAACAATACTGAAAGCTGATCGGCCAGCAGTCAGCAGGCAAATACCATGCAGTGGTGCCTCGTCCTGGAGGTCTAGCTGAAGTACACGTGTGACAGTTATTTGAGCTGTGCATTGGGTTTCCTCTGGAATACAAGCATTCCTTGTAAGTTCGATAGGTATGTCAACGTGTAATGCATAGCGAGTCGTGCTTGGCAGTACAGACGTCTGTTTTTTGACCGTGGGAACCAGCTGCTTGTCGGCCAAGTCCTTGCTGGTACTTGAGCGACCAAAGTATTTATATCTTCTTTAAAAACTGTTTTGTCACAGCATGTCCGGCAAGGGGCCTCTTGATGGCTTCTACAAGGATAGCTTGCGCATGGGCAACCTCAAGGTCCGTGACAGAAAGCCAAGGCACAGCAGCTGCTGTAACATGCCTCCTGGTACATGGAAACACCGGTGTATGGCCTGCTGCTGCAGTGCTTCAATCATTTCAGCCTTTACCTGAAGGGCAGGGAGGAGCTGGTGGTGACTATCTACCATGGTCTGCTGCCAGGCACCACACCACCACCCATGGCACGCCTGACAACTCCAGGGTGAGCAAAAAATTCAGCGCGTTACATGTAGTGTGGCTGGTGGAGGGATGGTACAGCCGGGAACGACTACAGCGACAGGCTCAACTGGCATCAGTTGTTGTACATCTGCTGTGGTCAGCCGTCTGGGCGTGCTGGACACTGCAGCAACAGCGCCCATGTGCAACATGGATGGTGCAGTACAGGCAGAAATATGCAAGTCATTGCAGAAGTCGTGTGGCATATTGCCTGCAGCAGGACCATCACTGGTGCATGCTCTGATGCTGCAGGGGTGCCGAGCAAGCTTTGCCACCAGCCAGCCCAGCATCGCATGAGTCAGATGTGAACAACCCTGAGGTGAGGCACTGCAGACATCCATTACAACTGAATGGCAGCTGCGTGCATCGGCAGGCATGCACAATAGACAGTGAGCATGCTGCACAGCAAGGCGCCCATCTCATGTGATGCTGTCAAAAAGGTCGCAACTGCGCGAGACAAGGTTGGCAACGCCATGTATCCAAAGTCACGCAACCTGCTAACACCTGCAAGCACAGCGCAAACTGGAAAGTGATATGGTGGTACAGAGCATGCTGATCACTGTGAAGACACAAAGAGCAAGCTTCCTGCAAGCTGAACGCCTGCAATTGCGCTGGTGCAGGTGACCGTCTTCCTCATTGGTGCTTATGCCAAGTACAACTGGCCCTATGTGTGGGTGAGCATACACATACCTGTCAGACCACGGCGCCAGTATCTGCTCCCAGCAGAAAGCGCTGCAGCTGGCCCAGCTGCAGACTGCGGCCTACTGTACTGTCCAGCCTCTGCGCTAGAAGCCACATGATGCCTGTCCTGCAGTCACCACAGCCGTTGGTAGCAGCAGATCCCAAGGAACAGCTAGTGCACTGTCTCATAAGCAGTATGCTGACATTAAATACGCATACTGTTGTGTCCATTGCAGCTGCGCTCCTTCAACAAAAACAACCGGGGCACAGACATTGATGCCCCGCTGGACCTACCGAGCACGAACCAGTGGCACGACAAGGGTGAGAGGGCAGCAGCAGCAGCAGCGGCAACAGCAGAGGCGGGGTGCCTTCAGCTCACTAGGCAGGCGCAAAAACGACGCAGCTCCTGCACAGCAGCTGCTGCACAGACAGCCAGGTGCTGCAGGCGGGAGCCAGGTCACGGGTGCAGCAGCTGTGCTTGCGGCACCTGCTGTGACAACATGTACAGCACGCCAAAGCAAACGCCAGACTGCGGCCCAGCTCAGCGTCGGATGGCTGCTGGTCGCCCCTTCTCCCGAAGTTACGGGGCTAGTTTGTCGAGTGCCTTAGAGAGAGTTCTCTCGCGCCCCTTAGTATTCTCTACCAACCTACCTGTGTCGGTTTCAGGTACAGGCAATGTTTATGTTTTTCTCCCGGTTTCACCTTGCTGCCTCTCTGTCGCTCTTCAGGGCTGCGCGTGTGGCACATCGTGGAGGAGCTCATCAACATGAACATGTCGCCGCCACCTCACAACCCCTTTGCTGTCAACTTTGAGGCGCTGGCACAGATGCCCATGCTGGAGCGTACACTGCAGGTGAGCCATGCAGCAGCAGCATGGCATACCCAGATTATGCAGAAGCGTATCAGTAAGGTGTTTGACCTTGAAATTGAACCAGCTGTAGTGTATAGCGCTCCCTGCAGCAACACAGTAATTAGGCTGGCAGGCTGGCAGACGATGTTTGGCCTTTCGCTAGCAGCCAGGTAGCACCCTACAGCATGATGCTGCCATTATCAGTTGTTATGCACCAAGCGGGTCACCACGCTGCAGATGCAAGTGGAACCTTGGGCACACAGCTTCATGCAGCAGATGCAAAGGTGCTGAGGAGTTGCTGACGTGTCAGAGGAGCCGGGTCTTGATCTTGAGCTCACCTCCTAGGTGAAATCGCCTGAGTCGTGCACATGTGTTGCGGCTGCTGCAGGCTGGTGCCACGGCAGCCTTCCTTCGGGAGCTGCTGCTCAGCCCACTGTGCACAATGCCAGCAGCGGTAGAGGCCGACTTGCAGCGCTGCCTGGCGATGCACTTCAAGGACATGCCGCAGCTGCTGCCTGAGCAGCCGGGCAAGCTGCCGGCCGACTGCCTGGAGCGCCTGCAGCCGCAGCCAGCAGCCAGCATCAGGCAAGTGGCAGCCTGAGACGGCCTGCGCAACGTTCACGTTCACATCCACGTTCACGCTCAGATGGTATGTGGGAGACTGGACATGTGGCAAATGCTGGTGTGTGTGCAGCTGCAGATGCGTGTGTTGCCTTTGCATTTTGATCGCACCTTGGGCTCAGCGCAGATGGCAACATGTACAGCACTACAGACTAGGTGGGTTCAGCCAGGTCAGCGCACGGACTTTGACGACCCGGCATTGCAGTGATAAGTGGCACAGCAGATGAGGCAGCTGTCTGTCCAAGTGCTGGCTCTGCTGCCTGCCAGACACCCCAGTGCATAGCCAGGGATGGCACCAAAGGGTGCTGCTGTGTGGCGTCGGCACTGCGAGATGCTACAGCACGCCACGTCAAGTACATGCTGCAGCACAAAGCGATATAGGTTCCTGCAGCAAGCTATGACAGCTGTGTTGACATGCATTGTGGCGTTGTTGTCAGTCAGATCAGTGCTGCTTTTTTTGAATTTCCTGGCTGGCCTGAAACTCAATATCATTGATCAATGCTTCATGAATGAGTGCCGAAGCCGTGGTAGGCCTTACCAAGGTTACAGCTAGATGCTGAGCAGGGGTTGCGGCTTCTATTGATGCACAGCGTGCAAATGCAGGGCATGGGCCCATAGCAAATGCACTTGCGGATTGTTCACAACATGGCAGGATGTACCCTGGAGGTTGTGTGTGTCTGTGTGTGTATGGGCATAGGCCATGTGACGCCAATCAATCAATCATTTACACGTTTTAGCAAGAGTGAAGCACCCAAAAAGGGGAGCCGCTCCCAAACCACCTTCGGTGGTTCCTGACTGGTGACACCACACAGTTCACAGTTTTACAGATTGTATGTTAGACGACACAATGCTAACGTCCCCTAGAACTTATGGCGTCAATGCAGTGCACTGCATGATGACTTGTTGCTGGTGGTCTATGCGGCCGACCATGATGACATAACATTGTATACTGGTACATATTTTCAAGTCACTTACCTGGAACTATACATCCATTGCTATTCGGCAGCACTGCCCGTTAAGCCAGTTGGTTCACAATTGAAGCAAACGTTCCCAACGCTTCAGTTCATATAATGACCAAGCAGCAAAGCTTCGATTGCTGGCAGCCTGCTTGCTCTTCAAACGGCTTTGCAACCCCTGCTCTGCCAGGCTGGGTGGCCGTGTCATCTCCATTGCCATGTCTAGTGCGGTGCTTGCTGCTGCCATGCACATTGCAGCAACAGCCACGAGAGTGTCATCACCGTCCTCCCCACTGCTGCAGCAGCTGCCCAGTCACATATGTAGTGTGAGATTTGCCGTCACGTGATTGATACACACACTTACAGTCTTTTCGTTGAACACAATCCGCATCGCAAACTTCAAGCACAGAATCACACAAGGGTGACTTGTCAGCAGCTGTCAGAGCAAGGCTTTGCCTACACTCGTGCCGGGAACCTGATTCTCTGTGGGCCCCATGCCACACTCACAGATCTACAAACACTGTCAATGCCTTCAGTCCATACCATAAAGACTGTTGCCTCAGAGGGATAGATACAGGATGCTCTAGCTATGCACACACAGCGGTTGCATGGCACAGGCTGAACATATTGCTTCTCATGTGGCACGCCACTTCTCTCCCCCCTCCCCAAGGGAAGCCTGTGACAATGCAACAAGCAAAACAAGCAAGCTGCCAGAAAAATACTCAGTATCCCTCACAAAACCTGAGGAAAATGACAACAAGCCAGGGCGCGCTGACATACATACAATCAGCCGAGAAATCACAGACATACAGCACTCAGGGGACCAGCCTGAACACGCATGCAATAGCAATGGTACACTGCAGCTGGTCTGGTCACCAGGACAATGTAACATAGCGCACCATAACAACCAGGCCGTACACGAAAGCACAACGCGCTGCCCGGAAACAACAACAGTTGGTGTATATGTCCAGAGGCTGACGCTGGAGCCACTGACAAACTAGGCCTTCCTAGGAGAGGCCTTCCAAGGGCCAACAAACCCAATTAGAGTGCCATTTAGCTGGGGGTGGCGACTGTGAACTGCTACATACCCAACAATAAACCCATAGAGCCGCCGGCGTCGCAAACACCAGAAAAAACACACCACCGAAGAGGCTGCGGTCACCAGCAGCCTATGAGTGGACATGCTGGCAGGCCAACAGATCTAACACTGTCTGTGACACAAGTCAACGCCTGACAGCAACCCACACAGTGACACAGATCGCATGCTACATAATGTAGTGTGAGATTTGCCGTCACGTGATTAAGACACACAGTCACAGTCGCCACCCCACTGGCACAAGGACGCAGAGGGGCAACTGCATGCCACACCCAGACTGCAAAAATACCAGCGTCTGCTGCTAGTATGCCGTACTGATAGTGGAAGGAGGCCATACTTCAGGGAAACAAACCACGTGGCATGGCTAACGCTGCTGCTGCTGCTGCTGCTCCAGCCGCCAGCTCCAGCGCCTCCAGTCTTCACTGCCACGATGTTATCATTGCTGTTGCTGGTACTGCTGCTGCCACTGCTGCTGCTAGTAGCCAGCCATCACATATTACTGTCAAGCCAAGCAAGCAACCAGCCAGGACTCTGCTGCTGCACCGCGCTGCTGCTGGCTGTGGGGTTTCTTCTGCTGTAGGGGTATCGTTCCCTCAATCTCCACCAAACAAGGTGGGGAGATTGAGGTGAAGCCACATCTGGCCTAGATATAACCACAAATACTGACAAGCCAAGCAAGCAACCAGGCAGAACTCTACTGCTGCACTGCGCTGCTGCTGGTTGCTAAAATACCTCTCTGCTGCGGGGGTATCTCCACCAAACAAGGGCAGAGGATGCAGGATAAAAAGCTAATGCTCCCCTGGGACCTGGGGTTGGTGCGAGAGGTCGGGGGTATCGTTCCCTCAATCTCCACCACAAAGATTTGCTTCCAAGTAAGCACGGGTTGTTCAGCTCGTAACCGCAGACGCGCGTGTAGGGGTTGGGTATTGCCAGATACTTTTCGCTATTTCAAGAAGGCGGCTCAACTGCAAACGCTACGAATGTGCCACAAGTCTAAGTTCAATTAAATCTAACACCCAACTAATGCCATCGACTGTTATAAAACCTTCTGCGATGAGCTGCCATAACTGCAGATCATACCATATTCTTTCTCTGCGCTGAATCCGGCTCGGGGATCACCGTGTGCCTCACTTGGGCACCACGCCGACAGGGAGCCTGTAACACTGCTCGAGAGGACACGCATCAATGGCTGCCTCAAGCAATCATATCTTTTTTTCCCATATCAAATTTTGTCGTGCTGCGTGGCCGCATGTGGCTGCTAGCTGAGCTCCAAACGAGCTGAAGCTATAACGGGCTTTCCCGAAGCTGTAACGGGCCATCCCGGGGTTGGTCTTGTCCACACACCACCGAAGAGGAACACACCACCGAAGAGGAACACACCACCGAAGATGAACACACCACCGAAGAGGAACACACCACCACCGAAGAGGCTGCGAGCACCAGCAGCCTACGAGTGGACATGCTGGCAGGCCAACAGATCTAACACTGTCTGTGACACAAGTCAACGCCTGACAGCAATCCACACAGTGACACAGATCGCATGCTACACATAGTCATTCATGCGGGCCTCTGGCTTGACAATACGACCTCTCTGGGGACAGGCTGCTGCCTGCGCAACTAAGCATCTCGACCAATCTCGACCCCATGAGCCTTGTTTGGCTCCTTAGTGGGTGGGCCTGTGGCCCTACTTTGGTATTTGGTATTTGGTATTTGGCATCTGCTGTTGCATCCCCTCCACTGCGTCTGCCTTTGTCTGATTTGCTGCATCCTTCATCTCTGATGCAGTCTCGTTTCCCCTGCTCCTGCTGCTGTCCACACCGCTGCTGGTGTTGCTGCTGTCCTTGCTGCTGCTGCTGCTGTTGCTATCAACAGCATCATCTATTGCAGCATCTGCACCTTACACATAATCCTTCATGCGCGCTGCTGGCTTGGCAGCACAACCGCTATGGCGGCGCGCAGCAGCAGGAGCTGCTGCTTCTGCATCCTTTGGGCCGCTGCTGCACTTTTCAATGCTACTGCCGCTGCTGGCTGAGCTGCGGCTGCGGCTGATGCTGGAGACACAGCTGTGGCCACCATCACAGTCACTGCCTGACCTGTTGCGTTTGCCCCGGCTAGTAGCATACCGTGAGTCACGGTGTGCTGCTACTGTCATCGTTGTTGCAAACCGCAGCGGCACATTGCCCTGCAGGTGTTGTGGCGCCAGCCGCTTCTTGTTCAACAAGATTGACAGCAACAGCAGCTCGAGCAACTGCCAGCAGCTCTGCACTCAGCCGACTGACCTCCCTGCACAGCAGCCACAATTGCTTCAAGCACTCGCACGTCGATGCGTTGCTTGCATGTAATGCACCTGCTGAAAAGCCTGCCCTGGCCACATCTTGACACCACGCACCCACACGCAGCGATTCATTTACTCATGTGCCATCTGCTGCCTCCGCTGCCTGGCTGCTGCTCTGTCAGCCTGCAGCCGTGGTGTCCTGGGTATGTCATGGCTGCCCTGGGCTGCCTTGGCAACGCTGTCCTCCGCCATTCAAAAGTTTGGGGCCGGTGACAGAGGGCCAGCCCCTGCTTCAACATGTACAGCTGCTTACCTTGCTGCATCTCGCTCTCTGTCACTGGCCCATCACTGTTGAATACATCACACAGGCAGGCCTTCCGTCACCCATAGCTCTCGTGTAATGCTTCAGTTGGACACAAGCCTGCTTTGGACCAGGTCCATGCTGCCCATCATCCTCTTGACAGGCGTGGTAATCCTATCGGACATCTCTGATGTCCTTCCATAATGCTGGTCATTTGCAGCACCAAGCTGCACGCCATTGCATGGGATGCGCATGCTACTCCAGTTGCTGCCACTGCCACTGCTGCTGCTGGCGAGCCAAGGCTGCAGCAACGTGGCAGGCTGCGTTCAGCAGCAGCATATTCATTCAAGGACAGGAAGACCCTGTACTGCTGCAGCTCCTGTACATGTACTGCTGCAGCTCCAAAAACTGGTAGCACTTGGCGCCATTCAGCTGTAGGTAATGCTGCCCAGTCCAAGGCTGCAGTTGCAGTGCTACCTCAAACGTGAGGGACACAACCCGCCCAGTGCCAGCAGCAAAGCTTTCTGGCAAAGTCCGAACCGAGCAACACCCTAGGGTGCTGTAGCATGCAGTCCGCCAATGGTCTGCCAACGTGCAACCCAGAGCTGTTCTGCGACAGCTGCCGTTGCTGCTGCTGGTAGTGTTAGCGGTGCAGCCTTCAGCCCAGATGAGCACATGCAGCAACGCACCTCCTCAAGCTCTGAGCGCACCACCAGCATCAGGCGGCGCAGATGGTGGTCTTGCTGCTGAAGGTGCTTCAAGGGCTCGCGCTTGAACAGGGGTTGGTGGTTGTCATGCAAATAACGTTTAGCCTGAGGCAGACCACGGTGTTCTCCCCCCACTGATCAGACTGACTCATGCGCCAGTAGGTGGCGCACCACGGCTGCGGGAGAGGGCACACAAAGGGCACGGGCAGCTGGGGATGGCATACTCAGCACACAGCAAGGGCTACTCAGAGCCTCTTGCTGTGTGCTGCGTATGCCATTCCCAGTCCTGTAGGGAAACCGCAGGGTGTATTGACACCTTGCAAAGGCAAGAACCACACATCCAAGCAAGACTCGCAGCGACCAGTTGGTGAATTCGACCATCCGTCGAAAGGCCTTGACCAATGTCGACGAGGTGGGCTTCAGCGGGTGTGTTTCGGGCCGGCAGGTTCATTTGGCGGGAGATCTGGTAGACACACCCCCTGTCCAACGGGCGATGTTTCGACCAACCGGTTGAAGCCCATCTTTACATATCGTAAAACCGGAGCCGTCAGCTCGTGAATTTCGGCCAGTCGATGTGGTTGCGAGACTTGCATCCAAGGTACCCAGTTATAACGCTCACTGGCATTTCAAGCACGACGAGCAACGCGCAGCACCATGCACCCAGATCTCCCCTTCTCCTGCCAGAACCAGCACCCATCACGCTGCCCTCAGCGGCTGTGAAGGCATATTCACCACAGCGGCTGTGGTGAATGCGCGGTCACAGCCGCTGTGGCGGCCATGCATGCGCCGCTCGAAGCCTCGTTCTGCCAGCACAGTCACCGCGACAAGAACATGAAGTCTCAGAGTAACAGCACAGTATCAAACGGCAGCAAGAACAGCAGCACTGCACAAGAAGCAGCGCGAAGCGCCATTGAAACAGACAGCAGCAGGACTGACGTCAGCAGCAGCATGGCCGGGCAGCCACAGGCAGTTGTAGCCCCTCCCCTTGTTTTGAACAAACTCGAGTTCCTGTGGGCCTGCTCATCACAGCTCTGCGGGCCTGCTCATCACAGCTCTGCTGGCTACAGCAGCTAAGGGGTAGTACTCAAAAACACCCCTTAGCTGCTAAGGGTAACCCCTTAGCTGACTAAGGGGTTTGCCTGGGTAGTGGTGGGCCTGCTCATCATACACTGCTAGCTCTGCTTGCCTGCTTCGAAGCTGAAGTCAGTGCTGCAGCACTGCTGCAGCTGCAGCCTGCCGCAGCAAGTCGCTATTCAGCAGGTTTGCATCGCACGATCCGGCAGCGACCAGAAGGTGAATCAATTGCAAGGGACAGTGAACAAGCCTGCACTAGGTTTATGTACAGAGGCTGCTGGCACGAGCAGGCGCGTGCTGGATAAGCAGGGTGAAGGTAGTATTGATCTTGCGCTCTGCTGTCATGTTGACAACGTCTAGTCAGACAACATGAGGGCCACCGTTCATAGGGTTAATGTTGCACCAGAGCACTTCATGAGCCTAGTGGATTTCCGGAAATGTGAAGGGGGCCATCCTAGCCCTTCACGCCGCGTGTAACAGGTTTTTTCTTACAAAAATATTTTTCTGATACCACCAGCATGGCGATCGTGGTCACCTCACTGGAGGCGCTTTTGCACCAGGACGGTCAGAGCACCGGTGGATCGTGAACCTGGGATCGTGCGTCTTGTTCAAAAACGACAGGGATGAATGCTTTGGGTTAGTGCGCGCCTTCTGTACGTCTTCAGACAAGCTGTGGGGCCCGCTTCAGGTGCTGGAACTGGCCTCAAACGTTCTGTCCGTGCAACAATCAACAAAAATTATCAGAGTTATGAATAGTTATGTGTTTGCTAGGGCGCAGCTGTGCGTTCTTCTGGCTGTAGTGTGGTCACTGTAGATGTAGCACACCTGCTTTGGGGACGAAAGGGCCGTCTCGATGGGCTTCAGCACTTCCCGAACATAGTAACTCCTATACTAGTTACGATCGATGCTTGCCGGGGCGTTGCAGCGCCTTCAACACGTCAAAATCGCCGGATTGAACCTTCACGCTCAATGCAACCTCCCAGTAGTGCACGGTGGCCGTCATGCTGGCCAGGCACCTGCGCTGTCGTTGTCGGACATAGTAGCAGACTGCAAGGTTGTGTCTCCTTGACAATACCGTAAATACGGTACACTCTGAAAAAGTTGTACACCAACTAGGGTTGATCCGAACCCCAAAATACCATAATAGGTGACTGGACGGTACGTAGGGCCGCCCCGCTGTAATTGCCATTACCATAGTAGGGCCACCGGCCCACCCACTAAGGAGCCAAACAAGGCTCATGGGGTCCAAGCATCAAAAACTCAAATAGAAACCTCAATCGATTCTGAGTAATCCTCAAAATACACAACTACGATACATATGTCGTTTTGCATTTACCTGGAGCCCAGGAGCCGTTAATCCGTTCTTTTACATATCTAAAAATCGTACTTGAACATACATAATTTTAATCTATCATCTTCTACATTATAATGTATGATCTCTTATATAATCAAAGATCATATTCCATGTCATGAGACTGAGCCAAGAACAGAACACACAAGAACACAGCTGCCCAGTGGGGGAGAACAGCACTAAAACGTATTAGATCAACCCTGGCTAGGCAGGGCGAGGGAGTGCACGCCTGCATGCACTGGCCAGGGGCCAAGTGCTGAGCAAAGTGACAGACCAGTCATCTGAGATGACACAAGGCCGCGGCATGCCGTTCAAATCTGCACCAAAGAACACAGAACACGCACCAGCAAGGCAACCAACTCGAGTTGAACATGGGAAGCTGTTAAACTGTATGATATACAAACTTTAAAGGCTTGTCTCTGCACTCTTGCTTGGTTGCAACCATGCGACACTGGCACATGTTGCTTCCAACAAAATTACTGATCACATATGGGCGTTCAGAGTGCTGCTATTCTTGACATATGGGTACGCTGTACAAGAGCCTGAAATGGTAGCCATACGAAAGAGAGCTCAGGCGCTGCGCAGGGAACTCTTCCCTGGCTTTGCTGATGCGTCCCCACCACAGACAGCCTGGCAAGTGCAATTAGAGCATGCACTGCTGGCAGTGCTGCCGAACACAATCAGTGTGATACTGACTGCATACATGCACAACAGCATCCCGCAGCAGGGTGGCAAACAAGGCAGGGGCCAGCCCAACCAAAAACACATGCAAGGTGAAACCATCACAGGTGATACATCGCACACATGATGTTCTGTATTCTGCTGATACTGAGAGGCACAGTCACACAGGACGGGGGGCAGCTGTGACACCTGTGATGAGAGCCAGTAGGCTGCCTGCCTGCCTGTCCATGCTGCCAGGAGCTCACCCTGATGCTGCTCAGCACACAAAAGTCGTGTCGCAGCACACAACTGCTGGCCGCATGTTCAGCAAAGGCACAGCTTGTCCGCACGATATCGTCGGGCTCACAAGGTCAGCACGCCACCCACGGCACATCCCGCAAAGCAGCCGTCATTCCCAAGGTGTGCCACACCGCAGTGTGCATGGCACTTGTTCCACCTGCGCCGCCCTACGGCAGCTACGACACTAGCAAGTCGTCATCAGTCATCCGGCATGAACGCGCATCTCGGCCAGCTCACCAGACAGCCAAGCGTGTCAGTGCCAAGCTGCCCAGCAGCAGCCCAGCCCAGCGTGACAACGTGCCGGCAACGCGACAGCCTCACAGCTGCGCTGCCTGGCGAGTTGAACTCCACAGCCGGGTAGCAGCCGGCGCTCCATATGCAAGAAGAGAACAGCGGCCCTACGCAAGTGCACCAGTGCCGCTGGTGGCCAGGTTGCGTGCCGGCGGAAGCTCTGGCAGCTCAAGTGCTCACGATCATGCCCGGCAACAGCCATGCCATTGCTGACCAGTCAGCAGTACTCACCAAGCGCCAATCAAGGCACCGGCAACTCGTCCACATCCTCGCTGGACGCTAGTCAAGAGGGTCATTGCACGGATCAAGGCTGTGCCACCGCACGCACATCAGGCTACGATGGCACATGCGCTGCTGTGCCTGATCAATCAGGTCTCAGTGGTCAGTGAGCTGGCAGACCGCCACCCACCATGGTCGTTTGAAGTGCAAGTGCTTCAGGGCAGCACACAGCTGCAGAGTGAGCTGCGCCAACACACCACAGCTGCAGAGTGAGCTGCGCCAACACACCACAGCTGCAGAGTGAGCTGCGCCAACACACCACAGCTGCAGAGTGAGCTGCGCCAACACACCACAGCTGCAGAGTGAGCTGCGCCAACACACCACGTATGCCAGCCAAACGCGCATGGACAGCAAGCGGCAGCTGCGCACGCCTCAAGTGCCACGGCCTATCACCCCCTGCTGCTGCATGCAAGCAGCAGGCTGCCACTGGCAGCAGCGAGCGGCATTGCAACAGCAGCGAGCCCCTCCGCTGCGACCCTGGCACGGCACGTGACGCCACCTGAACCAGCTGCTGGTGCCCAACCTGTGCCGGCGCCGGACAGCTGCAGTCGCCCTCAGGAAGCCCACCGCTGTCTCCCGCAGCAAGCCTAGCAAGGCCAGCACGCTGCAGTACTGCTGCTCGGCGGGGCCGGCTCACGCAGCTGCACAGCTGCCGTCTGCTGCCTCGTCAGCGCTGCATGCGCCCGCGCCGTCCGTGGTCTCCTGCAGGCAGCGACGCAGCAGCACGGCAAGGGCCGCCCTCCATTGGTGCGCAGCAACGCAGCTGTCGTGAGGCTGCATGTGCGCCCGCACCTTTGGCAACACAGCACGCGCGCGCTGCAGGATATTTTTTTGCTCGTCTCTCTGGCGCAGCTGTGCACATGCGGCTGCCCACTGCTGTGCAGCGTGTCACGAGATGCAAACGCAAGCAAAGGAAGGCAGCGTGCCCACACTTCATGCTTTGCTGCGGCGCACTACCACCTGTACCGTGCTGCTGCTGCTGCTGGTTGTTTCTGCTGCTGCTGCTGCTGCCACCAGCATGCACGACTCACGTGGCCGCCCAGCTTGCACCTGAACCTCACGGCCTCTAAGTGGCACGGCTGCCCAGTGCCCGCCTGGTTCTCGGGGAAGTTCTCGTCGGTCGGCCACGGCCACGTCTTGCCGCTGCCCGCCGCGGGGTTGTACTTGAACTGGCCCAGGTTCTCGATGTCGCAGCAGCTCTGGGGGTTTGGCGACTCGTAGGCGCCTTCGCCGGTGTAGCTGAAGCCGTCGCCGCTGCATGGGCCGTCGCTGCATGTCGGTATGGGGATGACGCCCAGGAACCCGGAGCCCTCGTAGGAGGGCTGGCCGCTGGTGCAGCAGGCAGCGTTGGCTCCCTGCGGTGCCAATGTGGCGCAGCGTGCAACAGCAAGGACGCCCCAACAGCGCAATGCGGGTTGCAGTGGCGGTGGCAGTGACGAGCCTCGGATAGTTTCCAGGGTGTGCCACTGTTCACTCCTGCGAATGCCTGGGCAAGCATGCGGTGCATCTGAACGAGTGGATGCGCACATGAGCAGTGCCAGACATACGAGTTGCCCGTGTGCTGGGAAGGCGTGCAACGCACACACAACCTGTTTTGACGCGCAGACAGCCTCCTCCCTCAGACGACTTGAGCTGTGCCTGCCCACATTCCAGCAGGGCAGCAGGCATGCCCCTGGGGTACAGCCTGCCCTGCGCCCGCTGTCCAGCTGCCTCCGATCAGTCACAATGTGCGCCTGCCTAGTTGCAAAACAAACGTGCATGGCCTGCTGAGAGCACATTGTTATGCCTGGACTCTGCAGCCACGCACCAGAGCCCAGCTGCACAACAGCAGCAGGGGCACTCCAAGCAGTGCTGGTGCCTTCCGAGCCATCCGTGCCCCGCCAGCGCCTGCTGCAAAGGTTTCTGCGTCGGAAGATGATGCGAATGCGCCCGGGGATCACTTTTTGCGCTCAAAGCGCGATGCGCCAGAGACGGAAGCAGCAGAGGTAAGCGCACTCACCCGGCCCGATAAGCTGCACTCCGTATATCGAAAACCGGTAAACTGGCTGGCAGCAGCGCTCTGGTTAGTACAGATCTACGCTGTGCTGACTGATGAGGCTGGGATCAATGTGCTGCTGGAAGGTGTCGGATTCTCTTTCCGCACATCTGACGGAGATTTTTTGGGAGGTTTTAGCAATACAAGTGATCATTGGTTGCTTGAAGTGTCACGTAGCTATTGTACGCCGTGTCAATGAGCGCAGCACTGGCAATGGATCAGCAGGGTCACCAGGCTCAACTTGAACATCACTGTCAGATCATCTTCCAGCCACTCCGCCTTCTTTCACCAACTGACCTTGGTTTTGCACGATGTCAAAGCATGAAAAGCAGTTCACATGCTCTACAGCATTCCATGCATTCTCCTCTCGTTTTTGTTTCGGGTTACACCTACCGGCAGGTGGCGCCAGGCTGACCATGTACCCAAACAGTACATCACAGCCGAGGCTAGTGCAACTGACACAGCATGCATTCGCGTACGGACAAACCCTTGAACACACAAAAGCAGGTGCTTGGCCGGGAGGCCGTTGACGTACAGGGCCATGTATGTGAGGGAAAACTGTTGGGCAGAAACAGCACAAATGGTGGCCTGATGGGACTGCAGGGGCATAATGAACGGTACACTAACCGCTCACGTGCTTGTGAAGCTGCACTCAGTTGAACTGGTAGGTAAAAAGACTCCGGAAAACCTAGCGGTGCTAGTTGGAATTCTCGCCCGTGCCAGCACTGCTGATCAGTTGTCGCCGATGGGCGCAAACGAACGAGCACCAGGACGGGCTACGTACCTTACTTAGAGCTGTCAATCTTTCCAACCGTTTACAGCTGTCTGAACTGCTTTGACTATGCCGCGTCCCTGACCATCTGCCGAATCTGTTTCTTCCCATCTCTGCTCCTCTTGTGCCGTACTTTGTTCTAGATCAAGTTTTGATTGGTATTGTGTGTCCGAGCATCGTCGTTACAAACACGTCTGCTGCTCTCTAGCAACAAACCGCGGCTGTCTCCGAAGCTTACCGAGCATTTTTATTCAACTGCAAAGCAAATAGCGATGGTTTTTGATCGCACTCCATCACTGTTCGTTGCTGTGGATGATGGCAAACGGTGAGCTTCTGGACCCCTGCTTCCACCTGTGCAGCAAGCCCACTCAGCACAGCACGACCACAGAAACAGCTGCGCACGCGTACGACTATTTGACACAAACATATTTGGGGTTGGTGCAGCAAGGCCTCACTGTACCTCACCCGAGCGTGCTGGTAGCCACATCTGCATGCTCTGCTGCTCCGCCTGTTTCCTTGCACGTTGGTCAGCGACACAACCTGAGCATGCAGATTCAAATAGTCACATTGCATGTTCTATGCCATCCACAGGTACCGCTTCTACATTGGCAGGCCCATCTGCTGCAAATGTGGCACAAAGGGCCACCTGGCCAGTGCGTGCACGACACAATACTGCCGTTCCTGCAAGCGGATGGGCCACGCTACAGGCGACTGCCACCTGGCGTGTCCCACCTGCTATAAGGACCATAGTCGGCCCAATTCCTGCACACTGAAGTCTGCTTGCCGGGGATGCCGCCTGTGGGGCCACACCGTGGCAGGTGGGGGCGTGCAACACATGCATGTGCAGCTTGCACATGCCAGCTGCTAGTGGATTGTGAACCACCTGCATCACTGCAAACCATGTGCAATGGAAGTAAAAAAGAGGAAGCAGAGTGGGGTATGATGCTGTGCCTGCAGGTCAGTGCAGACAGACACTGCGGTGTGTGTGGCTTGCACACCCAGGAGACACACGCAACTGTATGCTGCTGCCAGGCCAGGGCAGCGCATACTGACAGTTTCAGCCGATCGCCATAGAGCAAACCAAAGGTATCTTGTGGGGTCAAATCGTAGTTCACGTGCGCATGGTTGAAGCTTGTATGTTGGGGCGACAAGCATGCCTGCACTTGCGTTGGATGCGAGACTGCTCCGCTGACTCAGGTGTGTGTGGCCCACCTTGGCTGCCTACCTGCAGACTGCCCGTCTGAGCTGTGCACAAAGTGCAACGCGTACGGCCACAGGAACAGGGACTGTGCCAGCCGGCACCAGGCCGTCCTCGCTGCATCAGCC
Organism: Scenedesmus sp. NREL 46B-D3; assembly: GCA_014080715.1. NCBI lineage: Eukaryota > Viridiplantae > Chlorophyta > Chlorophyceae > Sphaeropleales > Scenedesmaceae > Scenedesmus > Scenedesmus sp. NREL 46B-D3. The sequence goes on from JACERP010000055.1 coordinate 78,585, forward strand.
GACGCTGCCACCAGCACAGACCAGCAGGCCAAGGCCCCTGGCAACGCAGCTGAGCCCGCGAGCCGAGCCCCTTTCCAGCTGAGCGACTTCATCCCAGCCGCCAGCACCAGCGCCAAGAGCCCCTTGCATGCACGCATCGACAGCAGCAAGCGCGTGCCAGCAGCAGCCTCGGGAGAGGCTGCAGCACGCCCTGCAGCGTCGTCACCCCCCGAACCTCTCCGTTGCAACGATGCGCTGGCGCCTCTCCCACAGCCCTCAGCCAGCCGCGCAGCAGCGCCGCCCCCAGCCGCAGCAGCAGTCTGGCACCCATGCACCAAGAGCTTTGCAGCTGTTGCTGCAACAGCTGCCGCAGCAACAGCTGCAGCGGCAGCAGCAGCAGCAGGCGCCGCCGCGCCCAACTCACACAGCAGCCCCCCGACCCCAGCCGCAGCCCCCACGCCACCCTCAGCGCCAGCAACGCCCAGGAAGGACGACCACACCGGCGGCAGCAGCACCCTCGACGCAGCAGGCACGCGCCGGTGGGCGAGCCCGACTGCCGCCCCTGCGACTGCCACAGCAGCTGCCGCGCCTGGCGGCAGCGGCGTGCGTGCCGCGCACCTCCTGCAGGCTCTGGAGGCAGCCAGCCTGTTTGACTACGCTGTCTCGCTGCGCGTTCGCAGCAAGGCCGCTGCCGCGAAGCTGCGCGCGTTGTGCAGCCTGGCGGCTGCTGACCTGGCGATGGTGCTGAACCAGCCGCAGCCCGAGGACCTGCTGGACATGATGGCTGACCGGCAGCAGCAGCAGCAGGGAGCTTGCGATGAGCAGCAGGACGTATGGCCGCAGCAGCAGGAACTGCGGGTGCACGTGGCCACCCCAGCGCACTACACCAGCCCTGCGGCACCTGCTGCACACGATGAGGCCCGCCCATCCCACAGCACCACCAATGCCGTTGGTGGCAGCAGGGCGCCCGCCGCAAGTGGTGTGCCAGCTCACGGCCTGAGCGCAGCACTGCAATGCGCACAGCAGCGGGCATGTTCCACCAGCGAGGGTGCGTGGTGGTCACCCGCCGTCATCGACCCAGCCGCCATGGGAGGCGCCGGCATTGGGATGTATGGTCACATGGCAGCAGCACCAGCAGCAGCAGCAGCAGGGGGTGGGGATGACGATGACGACCTGGCTTCCATGCTGTCCCTGCTGGGTGTTGTAGCGTGAGGCGTCGGCTTATGAACGTGCACCGGTCTTGTCGTGCCTGCCACTTTGGCCTGTTGAACGGCAGCCGCAACGGTGTTTTGGTTGAGCAGGTGTTGCCTGCTGAGTGCTCAGGGGGCCTGGCGTGGGATGCGTGCCATGCGTGGCCACTGGCCGGTGTGTGGGGCCGGTGTAGGGCCATCATCATCATCATCATCATCATCATCATCATCATCATCATCATCATCATCATCATCATCATCATCATCATCATATTACCCATTCAAGCCGGTGTAGGGCCATGACGCTTGTCTGTGCCCTGCCGGGTCGGTGCGAGGCACAGCCGCACTGGCTGAATGCTGATCACGTGTAGTTAGGGTGCTGCTGTGTAATCACGTATTCCGTGTCGTCACTGGCGCTGCTCAGGGGGCAGTGCACTGATCAGGCAGTCGGCAGCGACTGTTGCCTGCAAGCCACGGGCAAGGCGGGCGGCGTCGATTGTGCTTGCGACGCTGCAGCTTCATCACCATCATAGCATCCACGCCATCGGTCCCGCGCTTCACTGGGACGGAAGCTTGTCACAGACACCACATGCACAGCACATGTTATCTTGTACCAACCATGGCATCCCTGGTATGCGATCGTCCTCTGTACAACAATTTTATGGTTTTATTTCTCAGCATGCCGTGCGCTTGACTTGCTGGTTTCATTCGCTGCTGCTCACCATGCAGCGCCTTTTAGCACGTGACTGCCGCATTTGCTGCATTGTGCTTTGCAAAGTGTGTCTCCTGCAACCCTTCACATGCTGCTTTCTGCTTGCCTTGTCATGCTAGAGTGCTTCTTATTCTTCTTCACATGCAGCGCTCTCCAGTCTGTTGACCTTTGCAGACAGTGTTGCTGCGCCGTGTAACCAGTTTGACAGGCATAGCATGGCATCCATGGATGGGTGGCCAGCCACAGCCTGCTCAGGTCACTCATTGACCTGCAGTGCAGGCTACATGTCGCAGTTTGGATTTTACAAGACGGGAATATCGCCCCGTGTTTCCAGCCAATGACAGGCTCTTAGGGCAACCACTAGATCCATCAACCTTCAGTCTAAGCAAGATTCCACCGCGTACATGTCGAGCGATGCCAAAGCAACTTTGCATGAGGGGGCCGGGTGACTCTGCTATCCTTCGATTCGCTCTTCGCTGGCTCTGCTTCGGAAAGCGCTGCTGCTTGTTACATGCCTCAGCTTCGACTCCGGCTGGGTTGGCGTGCTGCTGCCTTTTACATGTCTGGCGGTTCAATGGTTGACGGTGGCACTGCAGCCAGCACTGCTGCGTGGCAAGGAGAAGCAGATGTGCGTGTGGCATCCATAGCGTCCGGGCGCTCTTTGAAGCCTCTTTGAGCCCCGTGGTTGCTGTGCTGGGACACGATGTCCCAGAATGGGCAGCAGGCTCCTGCCAGAGCAATCATTGGACCGGCCAACATTCAGCAGACGTCTGGCTAAGGCTTTCTTTGAATTAAATAGATTATATTAATCGTACTGTTTTGACTGCCTTAAACGGCGAACAACGGTCAAATCGGATATGACAACGACTCTAGCTTCTGGTGCTTCAGCCTCTGCATTTTCCTCTACGCTGTGAATGTGTGTGAGTGCGTTCCCTTTTTCGGTGTCTAAGTTTTTTCCCTTACACATCTGTGTTCCTATTTTTATCTTGGCTTCTTCAGACACTTTCGTCACAATGAAGCCTCAGACAAACGTACAACGCATATTAATGGTAGCTTTGACATTAGTTGGCATGGTACATGGCGCTCGGATCGGCCTGCAGGTGAGTTGCTGTTCAGCCTGCAACACTGCGCGGAGCTTCCGTCCTGATCACCTGCCTGCCTGATGAGGCTTAGCTCTGCTTATCACCTTCTGCAGTATTGTTCGCACGGTCTAAGCGCATGCACAGCTGTAAGCATGCATATTCCGCTCAGGCAGCAAGCCTGGCTGTGCACCAGCCAGCTCTTCATGGTGCTCCGCCCAAAGTTGGGACCAACAACAGCCGTCGTTGCCCCTCACCAGCCGCCTGAAAGCTATACTCACAAGCTGTGCCCTGCAGGAGCTCCAGCCCTCTCAGCACAACCAGCACCACTCAGGCCTGCAGGCGCAGCAACCGGCAGAGGCAGCATCAAGCAACAACGACTACTACCACTACCAGGACGAACTCGCGCTGTCTTCGACGCCGGGAGGCGCCCTAGCTCCAGAGGAGCTGGAGCAGCGCAATGCGTATGTTGTGGAGGACCCCGCGACTGGCCGCACGTCAGTGATTGAACAGGAGGCCAGGCCCCTGCCAGGTGGAGGGCGGCTGTTCTGGATGCGCAAGACAGCACCAGGCGCTGAGAGTTTAACGACCGTCACCTCCAGCAGCGGCAGCCCTGCACGAGGAGCAGGAATGGCAGCGATGCTGGGCGGCGCCGGCGAGACAGCGGGCAGCGGCTGGGGCTCGGCACAGCAGCTCACGCAGCACATGCTCGGTGGTGCCTTCAGCAGTGCCTTTGCGCCGCTCAACGACCTGCTGGATGCCGTTGATGCACAGCAGCAGCGGCTCGGCAGCATGATGGTGTCCCGCTATGTGCAGGCTGCAGCAGCAGCAGCAGCAGCGCAGCCTCATGCTGCTGGCCACCATTACCGCCACCCTGCGGCCAACCAGCAGCACCACACGCACCACAGCAGCGGCGCGCCTTGCCCCAGCCACCAAGCACTCATGGCAGCAGCAGCAGAGGCACATGCCAGATCAGCAGCATTCAGCCAACCCTATGACCAGCAGCAGCAGCAGCAGCAGCAGCAGGCTGGGGGGTGGCAGGGGCTCGACAGCCTGTTCTCGCAGCAGGCACGCCAGCAGCTGGAGCTGGCGCGTGCCCAGGCAGAGCAGCAGCTGCTGCAGGAGGAGCTGGCAGCTTCAGGGCTTGCGCTGTCGGCGCAGGGGGCGGTGGTGCCGTTGATGCTGCAGCCCCTGCCCAAGCAGCAGCAGCAGCAGCAGCAGCAGGCGGAGCCCGGTGACGTGCATGCAGCGTACGCAGAGGATGAGGCGGCGGCAGCCGCTGCCAAGCTGGAGGCGTTGTACGACACGACAGACGACGATTACGCGTTTGTGCCCACTTCACTGGATGGCGTCATCCCGCGGCTGCACGACACCCCCAGCAGCGGCAGCGGCAGCGGCGGCAGCGGCGTCTTGGATGGCGTGGACGTCGACTTGGCGCTGCTGGTGCTGCTGGTGGCAGCAACAGCCGGCATGTGCATGGCGTTCCTGCAGAGCCTGCTGCAGCTGCGCGAGGCGCTGCACACGCAGCAGCAGCACCCGACCGCCGCCGCGGGCGTGCCGCGCAGGGGCAGGCGCGGCCTGGCTGCAGCGGTGGCGGGCGCCCGCCACGGCCCCAACGGCAGTGCCGCTGACGGCGCCCAGGCTGAGCTCATGCAGCCGCTGCTGGTCAGCCCTCACGACCGCGAGTGGGCCCACGAGCAGCAGCAGCAGCAGCACCAGGCTGCCGGGGCAAACACTGCCGTGCAGCGCTTTTACAACCCCCTGTGCTACCAGCAGCTCCCTGGTGGTCGGGTGTGAACGGGTCCGGGCCAAGCATGCTAGGTCGATGGGCATGAGTGCCACACGCTTGTGGGTGCGCACTGGATGCACTGTGTACAAACGATGTAGGAAGCGGCAGCACTGCAAGCCAGCAGGCGAGTTCAGCAGAGAGTCACTCGGGCCACCCATGCAAGGCTGCCCATGCATAGGCACCGCTGGCACCACGCAGCGGTGGCATCGGCCACAGTTTCTTGGTGCCCGTGCTGCTGTCGATGAGTACCGGAGCTTCTAGCGCTGGGTGTGCTGCGCTGTGTGGGGAGCTGGGCGCCGAGGGTGTGCTGCGAGCGCTGGAGGGGCCTGCACTGCAAAACAATGCAATGCCAGGTTGCGTGCGTGGCGGGAGTGCTTGTGGGAGATGGAGTGTGCTGTCCTGACGCTTTTGACGGCTGCTCTCGTGCGAGTTCACTCGCTGTTACATGTGTCATATGCCATTTTGGTCTTGTCCCTTTGTACTGCTGGGTTAAAGCGTGCACGTGGCTGTGCCACTCATCTATGTAAAAGGACACAGCACTGCATGCATGCAGAGGATGTCAGCAATGTACTGTACATCATGCCGCTTCTGCGATTCTTAGCGTTGGGCAAGTTTTTTGAGCTGTTCCTTCTGTTGCATGTTGGTGAAGTGCAGGGCAGTGCACTTTGGATTGTATATTTGTTTGGCCCTATTGCCCCATGCAGGCTGTGGGGGCTATGTTGATGCAGCAGTATCGACTGCCATGTCCTCCAGGAATCTGTAACAGCGCCGGACGAAAGAAAGGACCCGAGGGGAAGGCCCATGCGCGGAAAAGGCATGCTGTTTATGCTGTTGTAACCTAATGTTGGTGGCATGCACAACATTTGAGCAACATTCAAGCCTCAGAGAGTTCCAAGATCTGCTCTGTGATGCACTGCCTTCGGGTGCATGCTGGCCTGCTGTACAGTGGTGAAAGCCGGTGAACCTGCAGCAAGTGAGGAGCACCAGCAGTGAGCAGCGGGTGCTGCAGGCAGGCTAGTGCTGTCAGGACTCAGGCTAGCCTGACACGCATGTAACAGTTACACCATAACTGCAGCACCCCACCGAACGCTGCAGCCAGCATTAGTTGTGTTGCACTGCAGTAAATCGACTATTGACGCTTTGCTTTGCAGCTTGTACAGCTTGCTGTCAGCAGGGCGAGAAGATGTCGGTGTGAGTGGCAGCAGCAGCAGCACAGGCAGCAGCAGCAAGCATGGCTGGCAAGAAGCGGCCTCCCGCGTCCGAGGAGCCTGTTGTGGCTGATGAGGAAGAAGCGTTTCCTCGCGGCGGGCGCGATGAGCTGACGCCGCTGGAGAAGAGGCAGCTTTCGCAGCAGGCCGAAGCGGACTTCCAGCGTGAACAGCAGACAGACGCAGATGGAAGGAAGGCGAAAAAGAAGGCAAAGCGTTCAGCCAATCAGGTGTGTTGTGCAGGGCTTCAAACGACGCCTCAGCCTTGGCTGTACTAATGGCGCAGTCACTGCCTACTTTGGGGCGGCATGTACGCCTGTCTGTGTGGCATATGGTATCATGGCTTGAATGTCAGCTGTATAGCCTGTCTAAAGCTGTCGTCACCTTGCAGCAGCAGCATCAACAGCAGCAGCAGCAGCAGCAGCAGCAGTCTTTGCACTGCGCTGCTGCTGCTGCTGCTGCCAGTGACTGGCAGTACTGCCCTGCCCATGTCAGCAGCATACCCAGCACTACGCACACTGGGCACTGAGCCGCCAGGCACGTCCGTCATACCTGTGTTGGCGTCGGGAAGCATGCATTACGCTCCGTGCTGCATGCAGTGTGCGGCACAAGCGCGTGGTGTCACCTCCCCTGCCCAGCGCCCTCCTGCAGACATGCCGGGTGTTCCACGCTGCCTGGGGTGACAATAAACCACAACACCCCCTTTACTGCTTGCACTAGCCTGTCTGAAACCGGATCCTGCCTCTCTTGCTGCTGCTGCTGCTGCGACCGCCAGGGTGATGCCGAGGGTGCCTTCTTCAGCAAGTCGGCAGCAGCGGGCAAGGTGCAGCACGTGGAGCAGCTCAAGTACAAGGTGCGGTGCAGCTGGTGCTGCCCCTGAAACCGAACCTGCGGCGCCTTTGCACTGAGCCTGTTGCTAGCAGCAACAGCTGCAGGAGCAGCAGTGCCAGCGGCAGCTGCTGCGGCTTGCTGAGCAGCACCTTGAGCAGCTCACGTGCAAAGGGTGACTGGAACCACGTGTAGCTACTCTGTTGCTTAAAAGTGTGCAGCAGTTGTGGCTGCCCTGTGGTAAGGGCAGCAGCAGCAGCAGCAGCAGCAGCAGCAGCAGTGACCGCAGCAGCAGCAGCCGCAGCAGCAGAGGTTTAGCTGCGCGTGTTGCAGGTGCCAGCTGCGTGGGTTGATGTGTGAAGCCAGACAGCGACACCAGCGCCTGAAGATGCACTAGTGCCAGCAGCAGCAGTCCTTGCAACCGCAGCGGCCGCAGCAGCAGCAGTGCTCGCCAAGTGGTTCAAGTGGCAGCAGCAGCAGCAGCAGCAGCAGCAATCTGCATGCGTGTTGAATCGGCAGCAGCAGCAGCAGCAGCAGCAGCACTCAGGGCGCAGTGGCACCAATGCACCAGGCGTTGGCCTTGAGCAGGAGCATCAGCCAAGACACCTCTATGCAAGTGCTAGGACTTAGCGACCGTAAAGCAGCAGCGGCAGCGGCAGCAGCCACCTTGCACCTGGGATCGGTCAGGCAAGCTCCGTAGCCTGTGCCGCTGCTCAGTCGGCGCAGCGCATTGGGACACTATTTTTCCGGGAGCAAGGCCAGCCTGAATGTGGCAGCCGTGCCCCTGAGCACACCCACCCACCCACACACACGCATACCGGCAGGGGAGCGGCTACTGATTGGCAGTACACACGCAGCTGCAGGCTTAGCCAGAGAGAGCGAGAGTAGTTTCACGCGGGCCAGTCACCATTTGAGACGGTGCCAGGCTGGTGCCGCTGGCAGGCCTGCCTGCCGTGCATATGATGATCAGCAACGACCAACCCTCATTAAACCCTAAACCATCGTCTGATGCTGCTCCTGTTGCTGCCCCTTGCTGCCGGCCTACCTGTGGCCGTCCATACATTGTCAACCCTAAACCTCAAAATCTCAAAACCCCAAACCAGAACCTGGCCGTGGGCATGAAGCTGTGGGGCTGTGTGCTGGAGGTGGCGCGGGAGGGCTTGACCGTCAGCCTGCCACATGGCCTGAGGGGGACGGTGGCACCAGCAGAGGTGGGGTTCAGGGCTTCGTGGTTTAGGACTCTAGGGTTTACGTAATCTGTTAACACATCTAGTGTCATGTTTCAGGGTTTTTGGATGGGAGGTTGTTCTTGACGGCCCTGGATTGTTAGCTTGCCACATGGCCTGCAGGGCAGTGGGATGTCAGCAGGCTTGGGTGGGATGCAGCATCTTGTTAGGCTTTTTGATTGCGGTTCAACTTTGGGTTTAGGCTGGCGTGGTCCAAGGTACCATGTGTGGGGCAGGCGCTGCATGCCAGGCGGCAGCACCTGCAGCGGCGCTCAGCCTGCTGCAGATTCCAGACAGCGCCGCTGCCCCTGCTGGACGTGCTGGTATCTATCACTGCGGTGCCCATCTGCACTGCTGCTGCTGCTGCTGCTGCTGCTGCTGCTGCCGCCGTGCAGGCCTCGGACGTGCTCGCGCTGATGCTCGACAGCAGCAGCAAGCGCGGGGCGGCGCTGCGTGCAGCCATGCCGGGCGGGGCACCCCCCGGCCTGCCGCAGCTGTTCTCTGTGGGGCAATTCGTGCGCTGCGTGGTGGCGCAGCTCACGACAGCAGGCGCAGCAGCGGGGGGGCCAGCGCAGGACGAGGCAGCAGCAGCGGCGGATGCTGGAGCAGGTGCGAGGCGGCACGCCTGTGCTGCTTGTGTTACGCAGTCCCAGCGAGCCGGGCTTGGAACGAATGACGTAGGCTCAAACAGGCAGCAGGTCTGAGGCAGCAGCAGTGCATGCCTTCCGGCTGAGCAGCAGCAAGACGTCTGCTGCACTGAACTCAAACATATACATTTTGTTACAACTTGTCATTAACATTGTTATGTCTGCAGGCGGCTCCCGCAAGGCTCGTGCGCCCTCAAAGCGCATCCTGCTGTCGCTGCGGCTGAAGTCCCTGCTGGGCAGCGGCAGCAGCAGCAGCAGCAGCAGCGGTGCTGCTGGCCTAGGGCCTGAGGCGTTGGTGGCTGGCCAGGTGCTGCCGGCAGTGGTGAAGAGCGTGGAGGATCACGGCTACAGCCTCACATTTGGCATCAAGGTGCGCGGGACAGCATGATTAGGGTTTTGGGTGGCTCTCGAGTTGGCTAAACCCCAGGTGCAGCCGCATGGAGCGTTGTGGCTGTGGCAGCAGTCCTTGAGGCATCAGGGGTGCCGTGAGGCACGCCTGCTGCTGAGGTGCCTGTTGGAGTCGGCGCTGCTGCCGGTGCAGGACGGGGGCTGCAGCGTCACACTTGGCAGCAGCAGCAGCAGCTGTGGCATGTTCTGCGTTGCCAAAGTATGGCGGCCCAAACAGCAAGCATTGCAGATTACAGCAAGAGGAAGTCACATTGTTGCGAGTTGTCCAAGTCTCCTGCTCCTGCTGCTGCTGCTGCTGCTGTTGCTGCTGCCGCTGCCTGCAGGGCGTGACAGGCTTCCTGCCTGCCAAGGACTACGCCACCTACTACGGCGCAGATGCACCGCTGCTGCCAGGCTGCCTACTGGATGTGGCAGTAACAGCAGCAGCAGCAGCAGGCGGCGGCAGCAGCGGCAGCAGCGGCGTGGTGCAAGTGTCTGTGGCGCATGAGGCCGTGTCTGGGGGGCAGCTGCAGCAGTGGGAGGGGCTGCACATGGGCAGCCTGCTGCCTGGGGCCCTGCTGTCCTGCAAAGTGCGCCAGGTGAGTAACATGTGACAAATGTGTCAGTGACGTGTCATACTGTCATTTTCCTGCTGGTCGCACCGCAGTGCTGGCGAGGCGTGTGTGCATCGGACAGCGGTTCTGCGATGAGCACGGGTGCCCTGGAGGTTGCGGCTGTGCTTCAGCTTCAAGGCCTGCTGCTGCTGTTTGGCAAATTTGCTGCCGCTGCTGCTGCCGCTGCTGCAGGTGTGCCCTGACGGCCTGCTTGTGAGCTTCTGTGGCTACTTCCATGGCGCCATCGACCACTTCCACCTCGGCAGCCCCATCCCTGAGGAGGACTGGCAGGCCAGGTGAGGCGGGGTTTAAGCACGGCTGGGGTTCAACGGTGTGTCTTTGTTCTGCATGCAGGGTTCAGGGTTCCCTCAGGGTCAGGGCTGTCAAGTGGAATTCTGCTTGAATGGTGCCAGTTGCCGCTTTCACATCGACAGCGGCGCTGCAGAGGACAAGTGGCGGGCCAGGGCAGGCGTCGTCGTGTGTTTCAGGGGATGTACCAGGTGTTAAGGCCTTGCTGGGTTTTGGTCAATAATGTTTAGGATGGTATGAGTCTGGTTGCAGGCAGCGCTGTATCGTTATCTTTTATGGAAGCTGTGCCTACCGTTGCCTCAAGTATCCACTAACACCCCAGTCGCTGCTGCTGCTGCTGCTGCTGCTGCTGCTGCTGCTGCTGCCGCCGCCGCCTTGACACCTGTGTGCAGGTACAAGCCCGGTCAGCGGCTGCAGGCGCGGCTGCTGTTTGTGGACCCAGCCAGCAAGCGCATCGGGCTCTCGTGCCTGCCCCACCTGCTCAACTGGCGGCTGCCGACGGCCGTACCAGCCATGGGTCAAACCTTTGACCAGGCGGTCATAGCCCGCGTTGACCAGGGTTTGGGGCTGCTGCTGCGGCTGCCGGCTGAACCCGAGCCGGCTGTTGGGTTTTGCCACGTCAGCAACCTGGCGGATGGGCAGCTGGGGAGAGGGGAGATCGAGAAGCGGTTCAAGGTTGGGGGTTTAGTGAAGGGCCGCGTGATAGGGTTTAGGCTGGTGGACGCACTGGTGGCGATGAGCCTGAAGGAGAGCGTGCTGGCTCAGCAGGTGGGGCGCGGTTTTGTGGCGCAGCGGTTTAGGCATGTGTGATGTGTGGTCTAGGCATGTGTGTCGGAGCTGCGCGTTCCACTGCTGCTCCTAACAAGCATCGTTGAGCAGTGCCGATGCTTGCAATCTGTGATTGTGCGGCGCTGCAGCTGCGGTGCCTAGCACGTGCCTCTGTGGCATGGCGGTTGTTCACCTTGAACTGCAGCGGCTGCTGCGAAAACGCAAGTCATGCACAGCCGCGGTGTGACATATGTGGACATTTGTGATTTCAGCTGAGGCCGTGATGCCCGCTGCTGCTCCTGCAGGTCTACTCAGTCAAAGACCTGTACCCTGGCCAGCCTCTGGATGTGGCGGTGCTGGACGCCACACCAGCAGGGCTTGTGGTTCAGATCACCCAAAACCTCAAGGGCCTGGTCCCCAAGGTCCACATGGCTGACGCTGGCGTCCTGCCAGAGGGTTCAAAGCTGCCCAGCAAGCTGAAACCCGGCAAAACCCTGGCAGCTAGGGTTTTGTCGGTGGACCCAGCCACCAAGAGGGTTCAGCTGACGCTCAAGAAGGGTCTGCTGGGATCGAAGCTGCCGGTGCTGTCGGACGTGCGGCAGGCGGCCCCGGGGATGAAGCTGCACGGCGTCGTCACCGGGGTTCAGGGTTTTGGAGTGTTTGTGGGGTTTTACGGTGACGTTTCAGGGCTGCTGCCCAAAGCCCACCTGGACCTGCTGCCTGGCCAGGTGCCTGGGGACCTGTACAGCACGGGGCAGCTGCTGCGGTGCCAGGCAAGTGACAACTGTTATGTGTATCTTATTTTACGCAGCAGCCCAATTATTGCATTTTTCCTAGCCATTCACTGGTGTCGCACACATCACGCAGCATGCGTTGACGGCACTCGCAGGGCTGCGCTTAGGCAGCCTCCAATGTGGTATCATTGCAGCCTAGCGGTACAGCCGTGGGCACAGGGGAGCAGCGTCACGCCTGGTCGGCAGGTGCCGGCAACCGCTGCGCCTGATGGTCTGATGGTTTGGCGCTGCTGTGTGTGGTGCGTTCTCTGCAGCAGCAGCCGCACAGCGCGTGCGCGTGCGTGTGCGTGTGGGCACATGCGTTGTGGGTGTGAAGCAGCGACCCCTGTGACCCGTGCGTGCCAGCCCCTGCAGCATATGCACGCCATGCTTGGCTGCTTGCAGCACACCGATTCCTTTTCCTGGCGTTCCGCAGGTCGACAAACACCACCTGCAGCAGAATGGCCAGATCTGTTACATAACAATGTAACATGTTGCGTAGGGTGCTGGCATTGCGCTGCGCTTACCCACATCTGTTCAACTGCTGCCGGCAAGCAAGGAGTCTTGTACACTCTTCATTCGCAGGTGGCTCTCAACATCAAGAATCCAGTCAGGATTATGTGCAGCTACTCTCTCGGAGGTTACATGCTATATGTTAAGTAACAGATCTGGCGTACTGCTGCAGGTGGCGTCTGTCGACCTGCGCAAGAACGGCCTGGTGCTGAAGCCCTCGAGCAAGAAGGCAGCAGAGGAGGAGGCAGCAGATGGTGCTGCTGCTGCTGCTGCTGCTGCGTCAGACCCCTGGGGGGCCTTGCTGTTGGCTCGCTGCTGCCCGAGGGGGCGGTGGTGCAGCAGGTGCTGATGCGGCCGGCCGAGCAGGGCGGCGGTTTAGTGGAGCTGACAGTGACAGGTGTGTGTTGCATGGGTTTAGGGTCCGGGTCTGTGTGTGCAGGGTTTAGGGTGTGCTGGGACGCCCGCCTGGCGGAGCTGACCAGCAGAGTTGTGTGCAACGTGTTGGGGTGGGGAAGTTGGGGCAGCGTGGCTTGTGGGTGCCGCCATCCCTCATTTGTGTGATGCCTGCAGTGAGGCTGTATGGTGCTTCTGTAGGGTTTAGGATCTGGGTGTTTGCTGTTGGTTGATATGGTAACAGCAAATTTGATGAATGTACACTCGCATCGGCTGCTGTTGCTGCAGGTGCCAACGGCCAGCCAGTGCTGGCCCACATGCCAGCTGCCCACCTCAGCGACCATCCTGGCGGCGCAGAGGGTTTAATGGGCGTTTTAAAACCCGGCCTCACCCTGCCAGGGCCCCTGCTGGTGCTGCAGCAGCGGCGGCTAAACCCCAACACACAGGGCGCAGCCGGGGACAGGTGGCAGGCGGGCAAGGAGGGCTCTGCAGCAGCAGAGCAGCAGCAGCAGCAGCAGCAGCAGCAGCAGCAGCGCAAGCGGGACGGTGTGCCACTGCTGCTGCTGACTCGCAAGGCCTCGTTGGCGGCTGCTGCTGCTGCCGGGCAGCTGCCGGCGTCTGTGTCCGAGGTTGCTGCTGGCGCCGTGCTGCCCGGCTACGTGGCCAGCGTGACTCACGATGCAGGTGCGTTCAAAAAATGAATTCTGAGAATAATATCATTTTGAGAGAGGGTAGTTACACGTGGGTCCAGTCGCCATCTTAAGATGGTATGAGCCACCGCACAAAAAGTGTTGAAAAAGGAGGTGTGCAGACATTCATAGGTGTGGCAGCTTGGGCCAGACGCGTCTGTGCCTGGGGTGAGAAGAGCTCAGGGGCGCGCACATGCAGGGGTTTTAGGGTTTTGCGCCTGCGTGCTAGGGTTCAAGAGGCTGATGTGTGTGGCCCTTTATCCAGCGTGCTGGTCCTGGGCGCACTTGATCAGCCTGGGCCTCCTCCGCAGGCTGCTGTTGCTGCTGCTGCAGCACCCAACTTTGGCGCTGCCCTGCTGTCCCTTCTGCTGCTGCTGGTGCTGCTGCTGCTGCTGCTGCTGCTGCCCAGCCTGCAGTGTGTGTGCGCCTGCAAGCAGCTGCCCTAACTAGGGACCACCTGGGCCACCCACATGTTTTATTGTGCATGACTTATTCGTCGCTGCTGCTGCTGCTGCTGCTGCTGCTGCTGCAGTGTTTGTGCGCTTCCTGGGCCGCTGCACCGGCCGGGCTGGTCTGCCCCAGCTGTCAGACACGTTCGTAACGGACCCCGCCCGTCACTTTTCGGTCGGGCAGTCGGTGGTGGCGGCGGTGGTGGCGGTGGAGGGTGCAGGCAGCGGCGACGGCTCGGCAGCTGGCGGCGCTGCCGTGAAGTTCGCAGTGAGTTTGAAGCCGAGCGTGGTGGGAAGTCAGGAAGGGAGGTTCCTGGCGTCACTCATGAGGTGAGAAGAGTGGGGGCAGCGTCACACTGCAAGGACCTGTCACGGTGGCACAGCTTGTCAGGTATCACACATGTACACGGATGGTTTCCTGCACAGGTTGAGGCAGTGCGTTGCAGCTGCAACATCCTCCGAATCAAGCCGTTGTGCAAGCGCGAGCTTGTCAATCGCACGGCACGACTGCTGATCTCTGCGCAGCTTGCCTGTTTGTCGACGTGTGTTGTTCCGCCTGGCCCCGCCGTCCTTTTCCAGTGAGCGACCCTCAGCTGGCGCGCTAGCCTGCAGCCTCTCCTCACTCTTTTCCATGCCGTGCCACCTCACACTTCTCCGACCGCGCGCCCCCCCTGCCGCAACAGCGACCTGGAGCTGGCGCACCAGCTGCAGCTGGCAGCAGAGGCTGCACAGGGCGAGGCCCAAGGAGAAGAGGCGGGGGAGGCGGCAGCGCCGATCGACTGGTCGCTGCTGCTGCCCGGCTCCACAGTGGGGGGGCAGCTGCACGAGCTGAGGGTGAGCGGGCCGCGGGGTTTAGGGTTTTGCTGGATCATGCTGACCAGAACCCTGACGCATGCTTGGTGCATGCAGGAGCCGCTGCCGTGTGTCGTGTGGGGCTTGGGGTTGCTGCGATACTGTGTGTGCGCGGCAGCTGGTGTGGGTGCCTGAGTGCATGAGCTTGGCTTGACCTGGCCGCCACACTGCTGCTGCTGCTGCTGCTGCTGCTGCTGCTGCTGCTGCTGCTGCTGCTGCCTGCTGCAGGGGTATGGTGCGGTGATCGACCTTGACGCCAACCCTGATGTGGTGGGGCTCATCACGGTGGAGCACGGCGGCACGGCGGACCTGCAGGGTGAGTGTATTACGTGACACTGTTACATGTCACATGACAATGTCAGTAACACCTGCGTGTGTCCAGTGCTGGCGCTGCTGCTACATGGCTGTTGAGTCTTCTTGGCTGGCTCCTACGTTGATTAAAGGCAACATGGCATCGGTAGGGCAGTGTATGCACATGATACAAGTTGTTATGCATGGCAGGCACAGTAACAGCGGTTCAAAGGAGTTACCGCCCGTCAACCTTCTCTGGTGGTGCTGGATGTGCTGCTGCTGCTCCTGCTGCTGCTCCTGCTGCTGCTGCTGCTGCTGTAGGTGCCGGCCACATCCAGCCCTGCATCCTGGACGTGGTTAAAACCCAGGGCTTAGTGGAGCTCAGCATGCTGCCCGAATTGCTCGACATGCAGCAGCTACCAGCAGCACCAGCACCAGCAGCAGCAGCAGCAGCAGCAGCTGGCAGCAGCAAGAAGAAGGCCCCGAAACGAGCAGCAGCCGAGGCGCTGGGTGAGCAGCAGCAGCAGCAGCAGCTGGCTGTTGGGCGGGATGTGCAAGCCATGGTCCATTTCATCAAGGACCACTACGTCGTCGTGTCCATCGTGCAGCAGCAGCAGCAGCAGCAGCAGCAGAAAAAGGCCAAGAAGGACCCAGCAGGCAGCACAGACGCAGAGCAGCAGCAGCAGCAGCAGCAGCAGCAGCAGTACAGTCACCACGGCATCGCGTTCATCGCTCGAGGCGATATCAACAGCCAGGGGCCGGCAGGACGGGAAGCTCGCCGCTTCGCTCGGCACACGGTGCTGGCGGCAAAGGTGGCGGCGCTGCCCTCTGGCGGCAACGGCGGCCGCATCCTCCTGGAGGTGGGATGGGCCGGAACGCCGATCAGGGCTTAGGTTTTAGGGTTTAGGTTTTAGGGTTTGCCATGATGTCCTCAACCTCGTTGCTCAGTGGTAACCAAAACGCTGACAAAGACGTCGGCGGCTCTTGTGCTTTGTTGCTCTTGTCCTGCAAGCCCATGACGGTAGCGCTAGCTCCAGGGCCTAACATGCATTCCAGCAGTAGCTCTCTCATCAACCTCTGGCTGGGGGCTGGTGGCATCAGCTGGCGCTGCTGTTGCATGCACTTGGCCGGTGTGTGGGGCCGCGAGCGCGCCGTTGCCGGCGCCTCAGTCAGGGCATCCTCGCTACTCACGCAGAGCAGCAGCATGCCCCCAGCCCACGTCATCCTTGCCTGGGTGTTGGGACACGACTAAACCCTGTTGTTAACTGATCAGAACACCCGAACCCTGCTGCTGTTGCTGCTGCTGCAGCTGAACCAGCCGCTGGTGCCCGGCAAGGCAGCCAAGGGCGCTGGCGCGAGCGCTGCTGCTGGTGCCGACAAGCCTGCTTCTGGTGCGCTGGTGACGGCCACAGTGGTGGCGGTGCACGAGCTGGAGCTGGAGGTGGCAGTAGGCAAGGTGGGGTTTAGGGTTCTGCGGGAGAGGCCGGGGTTTAGTGGTGGGTGTTGGTACGGGGCGATCGCGCCTGCCGTGCCTGAATGTGACTCGGCCCGCCTGGCCTGATCAACGCTTCCGGCACACCCAGTATGCGTGTTATGACAATTCCGTATCTGCAGCCGGCGTCCACCCTTTTTTAGTTTCCCTAGTTGGCTGTCTGCAGCAGCTTGCAGCAGCTGATCACGCCAACTCCCAAACCCAGCGCCAGCACCTGCCCAGGTTCCCCACCAACTTGTACCCTGACGCCGGCGATGGTTCGCCAACCCCACATCCCAACCCCCAAAACCCCTAAACCCTAACTCTTATCACAACCCTGAACCCTGCAGGCCGCGGCCACGGCCCACCTGCACGTGTCTGAGCTGCAAGAGCGCCTCACCGAGCTGCCCGCCGCGCCCAACCGCAACCCCCTGAGCCAGTTCAAGCTGCAGCAGCAGCTGGCGGCAGCCTGGCTGGGCCACGTGCGGGGTTTAGGGCACAAGCGCGGCAAGGAGCCGCAGCTCAGCATACGGCCGTCCGTGCTGGCGGCAGCAAGGCAGCAGCAGCAGCAGCAGCAGGACGGGCAGGTGGGTCGCGTGCCCCGCATGGCGCTCGGCGGCAGCTTCGGGGTGATGGTCAACGGAAGCCTGGTCATGCATTGCTGCGGTAGTTCAAATCAGGAACATAGGATGAATTCTAGTTCAACGGAGGCAGAGTGCCGCAGCCGGGTGTGGTGCCTGCCACGGGCAGCTGTCGGTGCCCGGTTGCCGCACACTGCCGACCGCCAGCCGGCCCAGCACCTGGTCGGGTCGCGCGTATCCCTCCCCACGAACGCTTCCTCCTTCATTCCTCAGCCGCGACTGTGCTGCTTTCAGCCGCAACTGTGCCGCCTGCCGTCTCGGTGTTGCGCGTCCGTGTGCATGCTGCGCTGCTGCAATCTGTCTGCCGCACGCAGGCCAGTGCCAAGCCCAAGCTGGCGCCGGTGCTGACAGCAGGCGACATCCACCCTGGCCTGAAGGTGATAGGCTGGGTGTGTGGCATGACCAAGGACGCGCTGTGGCTGTCGCTGGCGCCCGAGTTGAAGGGCCGCGTGCACCTGCTGGAGTCCGCCAGCAGCCCCGGCGCGCTCGCGAAAGGGATTGAGCAGCGGTTCAGCATCGGCCAGGGCTTGGCGGCCGTGGTTTTGGGCATTGATGCGCAGCAGCACACGCTGGACTTGAGTTTGAGGGCGGATCGGGTTAAACGGGCAATCTCAGATCCAGCAGCAGCAGCGGCAGCAGCAGCAGCAGCAGCAGGTTCAGCAGCAGCAGGGGCGCCAGCTGGCGGTGCTTTGCTGCCAGGTCGCATTGTGTCGGTGACGGGGTCTGGGGTTTTGGTTCAGCTGGGGCCCAAAACCCTGGGTGTTGTGTCGCTGACCGACATCCATGACACCTGGGTGCCCAACGCATTGGCGGGGCTCAGCGCTGGGGTGTTTGTGCGTGCTAGGGTTCTGCCTGCTGGCGGCGCTAAACCCCGCAAAGGCCACGCTGCAGCAGCAGCAGCAGCAGCAGCAGCGGTCGACCACAAAGGGCGTCTGCTGTTGTCTCTGCGCCCAAGTCAAGGGGGAGAGCTGGCAGCAGAAGAGGGCACAGCAGAAGCAGACGCACTGGCAGCAGCAGCGGCGGCAGCAGCAGCAAGCAAGGAGCAGCAGCAGGGCGCACCAGCAGCAGCAGCAAATGGTGTGCTGCAGCCTAAGCAGCTAGCTGTTGGCAGCAAGGTGAGCGGGCGGGCAACAGTACAGTCAGGTGCTGGTGTTCATGGTGTACCGCCGCTGCTTCTACTTCTGGCGTAGTGCTGATACCTTTCTTGATTCCCTGTGAGCTGCACTCGATGTACTGCCTGCAATTGTTGTACTGCCTGTACCTGGTGTACTGCCTGCGCGTGCTGTACTGCTTGGAGAGCATGTGCATCTGCCTATCCCTCTCACCGTCTCTGCGCACACTCGTGCCACTGCTGACTGATCAGATCCATGCCGACACTCAACTTACTCATCGCTTCACTCTTTTCTCACTCAATCTGCTCATCGCATCACGCTTGTCTCACTCTTCTTTCTCACGTGTCCCTGCAGGTCCAAGGTTACGTGCGCAGCGTGTCCACGGTGGGCGTGTTTGTGGCGCTGGACAGGTGCCATGACGCGCGCGTGAAGCTGTCGCAGCTGTCAGACGGATTCGTGGAGGACCCGGCAGCGGCCTTCCCCGTCGGCTCACGCGTGGAGGGCCGCATCTGGTCGGTCGAACACACCAAGCCGCCGCCGACAGGGGCAGCAGCAGCAGCAACAGCAGCGGTCAATGACGGGCTGCGTATTGAGCTGAGCCTGAGGTCTGGCGGAGGGCAGATCGGCCTCAAGGACATCAAGGAGGGGCAGCTGACGAGCGGCAAGGTGGGCGCACGTGGGTGTGACTGCCGAGGTTTAGGGTTTAGGGTTTGACTAGGGTTTAGGGTTAATGCTCCATGGGGGTTGAGAGGCTGGTGATGGCCTTTGGCAGCTGCGAGTTCAGCAGCTTGGATTGATTGGGTTCATGTCTCTGGACCTGACAAGGTTTGCGTTGGATCAGGTTAGGGTTTAGGTTGCGCTGTCATGTGTTCTGCCTGCCGTGTGTCGCCTGCACATGTCTGCGTTGGTGCGCAACCAAACCCTGCCGCCGCCGAAAACCAAACCGCACTCTGCAGGTGCGCCGCGTCCAGCGCTACGGCGTGTTTGTGGAGCTGGCGCGCTCCCGCGTCAGCGGCCTCGTCCACGTCAGCGCGTGCGGCCTGCCCGGCCCCGTCAGCGAGGCTGATCTGGCGGCGGCCTTCAGGCCCGGGCAGGCCGTGACGGTGCGGGTGCTGTCGGTGAAGCGCGCCACGGGCAAGGTGTCGCTGAGCATGCAGCCTGACCTGCTTGTCGGCAATGACGACGAGGACGAGCGGCGGCAGCAGCGGCAAGGTGAGTGGGCTGAGGTGCCCGACTCGGTGGTGTGGTTGCGGCTTTTAGGGCGCGTGGGGCGCGGGAGGGGATGCTGACGAGGCAGATGCACCCTGGGAAAGCAGTGACCAACTCTTAGCAGTGAGCACGCAGGTGCTGTTGCTATTGCTGCGGCGGGCGGCGGCGGCACCAGCGGCGGCTGCGGCGGGGGTTGTGGCTGCTGCTGCGGCGGTTGCAGCGGCAAGAGTGGAGGCTTCTGCGGCGGTTGTGGCTTCCGCGGCGGCGGTTGCGGCGGCGGCAGCGGCGGTTTCGACAGCGCGGGTTGTGATTTTGGCAGCGGCGTTTGTGGCTTCTGCGGCGGCAGTTGCGGTTGCGGTTGCGGCGGCGGCGGTTATGACTGCTGCTGCGGTGGCAAAAATTGAGGTTTGAGCGGCGGCAGTTGTGGCCGATGCTGCGGCGGTTGTGGTTGTTGCGCCGGCGGTTGCGGCGGCGGCAGTTGTGGTTTTGGCGCGGCGGTTGTGGCTGCTGCTGCAACGGCAAGAATTGAGGATTCAGCGGTGGCGGTTGTAGCCGCTGCTGCGGCGGTTGCGGTTGCGGCGGTTTCGGCTGCGGCGGTTGTGGCTGCTGCTGCGGCGGTTCCAGCGGCGGGGGTGCGCTTTCTGCGGCGGCAACTGTGGTTGTTGCGGCAGCGGTCGCAGCGATGGGGGATGCGTTTTCGGCGGCGGCGGTTGTGGCGGCGGCGGTTGTGGCTGCTGCTGCAGCTGTTGCGGCTTCTGATGCGGCGGTTGCGGTTGCGGCTGCTGCGGTGTGGTTTCGGCGGCGGGGGTTGCGGTTTTGGCGGCGGCGGTTGTGGTTGCTGCTGTGGCGTCAAGAAATGAGGTTTCAGCGGCGGCGGTTGTGGCCGCTGCTGCGGCGGTTGCGGTTGCGGTTGTGGCGGTGGCGACGATTTCGGCGGCGGGGGTTGCGGTTTTGGCGGCGGCAATTGTGGCTGCTGCTGCGGTGGCAAGAGTTGAAGTTCAGCGGTGGCGCTTGTGGCTTCTGCTGCGGCGGTTGCGGTTTTGGCGGCGGCGGTTGTGGCTGTGGTTGCGGCGGCAAAAGTTGTGGCCGTTGCTGCGGCTTTTGCGGCGGCGGTTTCGGCGGCGGCGGTTTTGGCCGCTGCTGCGGCCGTTGCGGTTGCGGCTGCTGAGGCGGCGGTTTCGGCGGCGAGGGTTGCGGTTTCAGCGGCAGCGGTTATGGCTGCTGCTGCGGCGCCGCTTTCGGCGGCGGGGGTTGCGGTTTTGGCGGCGACGGTTGTGGCTGCTGCGGCGGCGGCAAGAATTGAGGTTTCAAATGCGGTGGGTGTGGCCGCTGCTGCGGTGGCTGCGCCTGCTGCTGCGGCGGGGGTGGTTGCGGCAGCGGGGGTTGCGGTTTTGGCGGCACCGGTTATGGCTGCTGCTGCGGCGACAAGAGTTGAGGTTACAGCGGCGGCAGTCGTGGCCGCTGCTGCGGCGGTTGCTGTTGCGGTTGCGGCTGCAGCTGCTGCGGCGGCGGATTTGGCGGCGGGGGTTGCGGTTTTGGCAGCGGCGTTTGTGGCTTCTGCGGCGGCGGTTGCGGTTGCGGTTGCGGCGGCGGCGGTTATGGCTGCTGCTGCTGTGGCAAGAATAGAGGTTTCAGCGGCAGCGGTTGTGGCCGATGCTGCGGCGGTTGTGGTTGTTGCGCCGGCGGTTGCGGCGGCGGCAGTTGTGGTTTTGGCGCGGCGGTTGTGGCTGCTGCTGCAACGGCAAGAATTGAGGATTCAGCGGCGGCGGTTGTGGCCACTGCTGCAGCGGTTGCGGTTGCGGCGGTTTCGGCTGCGGCGGTTGTGGCTGCTGTTGCGGCGGTTGCAGCGGCGGGGGTGCGCTTTCTGCGGCGGCAACTGTGGTTGTTGCGGCAGCGGTTGCAGCGATGAGGGGTGCGTTTTCGGCGGCGGCGGTTTTGGCGGCGGCGGTTGTGGCTGCTGCTGCAGCTGTTGCGGCTTCTGCTGCGGCGGTTGCGGTTGCGGCTGCGGCGGCGGCGGTTTCGGCGGCGGGGGTTGCGGATTTGGCGGCGGCGGTTGTGGCTGCTGCTGCGGCGTCAAGAAATGAGGTTTCAGCGGCGGCGGTTATGGCCGCTGCTGCGGCGGTTGCGGTTGCGGCTGCTGCAGCGGCGGCGATTTCGGCGGCGGGGGTTGCGGTTTTGGCGGCGGCGGTTGTGGCTGCGGCCGCGGCGGCAAGAGTTGTGGCCATTGCTGCGGCTTCTGCAGCGGCTGTTTTGGCCGCTGCTGCGGCCGTTGCGGTTGCGGCTGCTGAGGCGGCGGTTTCGGCGGCGGGGGTTGCGGTTTGGCGGCGGCGATTGTGGCTTCTGCTGCGGCGGCAAGAATCGAGGTTTCAGATGCGGTTGTTGTTGCCGCTGCTGCGGCGGTTGCGGCTGCTGCTGCGGCGGTTGCGGCAGCGGGGGTTGCGGTTTTGGCGGCACCGGTTGTGGCGGCTGCTGTGGCGACAAGAGTTGAGGTTACAGCAGCGGCGGTCGTGGCCGCTGCTGCGGCGGTTGCGGTTGCGGTTGCGGCTGCAGCTGCTGCGGCGGCGGTTTTGGCGGCGGGGGTTGCGGTTACGGCGGCGGCGGTTGCAGCGGCGGGGGTGCGGTTTCTGCGGCGGCAGTTATGGTTGTTGCGGCAGCAGTTGCAGCGGTGGGGGTTGTGGTTGCGGCGGCAGCGGCGGCTGAGGCGGCGGGGTTGCGGTTGCTGCGGAGGAGGTTGCATCGGCGGTGGTTACAGTGGCGGCGGTTACGGCGGCGGCGGTTGCGGCTGTTGCTGCAACGGTTGCGGCGGCGCGGGGTGCGGTTTCGGCGGCCAGGGCTGCTGCCAGCAACGGTTTCTACGGGCCTAGGGGTGGGTGCTTGTTCATGTGTGCACATGCGCTCGTGCCCAAGGGCATTTGTGATGCGACACCCTTGCTGCTGCTGCTGTTGCTGCTGCTGCTGCTGCCGCTGCCGTGCCTCCTGCAGGCGCGCCCAAGCAGGGCAAGGCAGCAGCAGACTTTGACGAGGAGATGGTGGACGCGATGGAAGCTGAAGACGACGCTGACGAAGAGGGTTCCCAAGGAGGTGGGGGGTGCTGCTGACATCTGCTTGCGCAGCGCTGTGTGCATGCACTGGTGTGTGCACTCGGTGCTGCAGATCTGACCTGCTTTGTTGCCTTTGCTACACGTCACAGCTTGCGATGCGGCAGCACTCACTGTCATCCACCTAATGTTGTGTTTGCTGTTTGCTTGAAGGTAGCTGCTGCTGCTGCCGCTGCTGCCGCAGGCTCGGATGATGGGCTGGGCCTCGACGACATGGACCTCAGCCAGGACGGGGATGACACCCAGGATGAGGAGGGTGAGCTTGGCAAAACATAAATAAAATTGAAATCAAAGCAAAATGCTGAACCATTGCATGAGTTCACGTGTGTCGTGGCTGTGGCTGTAGCATGCGTGTCTCTGCTGCCCAAGCTGCACCACCGTGCTGCGGCTGTGTCGGCTGCGTGGGTGACAGCTCAACATCGCTGGTGGACAGCGCCGCGGGCCTGTCTGTGCTGCTTGGTGGTTGCTGAACCCCGTGCTTGCGCCACGGCTGCCGCTGCTGCCGTTCCTCTGACGTGTGCCTGTTCAATGGCGGGTGTGTGTGACGCTGCGTCACAGGCGACTCAGAGCAGCACTCGGGCAGCGAGGAGGAGGCAGGCGGCAGCAGCAGCGGTGAGGGTGCGAGCGAAGACGATGAGGAGGCCGACACTGGAGACGGCAGTCAGGGAGGAGGCGGGCAGCGTGCCGCTGCAGGGCTGCACGGAGTGGACCGGGCAGCAGCGGCTGGCGCTGCTCCTGCTGCGGCGGACTGGGGCGAGCTGCAGCTGCAGGATGCAGCAGACGGCAGCGGCCCGGCAGCAGCAGCAGCAGCAGCAGCGGCAGCAAACGGGGCTGCGCAGCTGTCGCGTGGCGAGAAGAAGCGCCTCAAGGCGGCGCGCGAGGCGGAGCTGCGTGCCGCAGAGCGGTCGCGGCTGTCGGGAGACGCGTCCGCGGAGAGCGCGGGCGGCTACGAGCAGGCCCTGCTGTCGGAGCCCAACAGCAGCTTCCTGTGGGTCAAGTACATGGCGTTCCAACTCAAGCTGGGTGAGTTTGACCAGGTTTGACCATCTGGGGTTCCACGACGTGAGCTGCCTTTGTCTTGGCCCACCGACCGGTGCATATCCACCTTCCCTGCGCCATCATCACCGCCTGTTTCGTATCCATGTGTTTCGTATCCATGTGTTTGCTGCCCCGCTGCGCCGCTTGTTTGTGTTGCGCGCTGCTTGCAGGCGAGGTCGACGCCGCGCGCAAGGTCGCGGAGCGCGCGCTGGCCACCATCGCCATGACCTGCGAACGCGACAAGTTCAACGTGTGGGTGGCGCTGATCAACCTGGAGAACGCGTACGGGGGCGCGCAGGCGGAGGACGCCGTCATGGCCGTGTTCAAGCGGTGAGGCCGGCACCGCGGGCCTGCTCAGACTGCTAGGCATCGCATGCAGACACCAAACAGCGGCGTGTGTTCTTCAGGCAGCGGGGGCAGCAATTGCGTCGTGGAGTGGGGAGGGGGTCGCCCAGCGCGCAACCCACATCACTGTCAAACGGCCTCCGGTGCGACGACACACGAGCCGCATGGAAGCAGGCCTGCAGGTGGCAGTGCGGTGTTTCTGCCAGTTGGCGCCCACCGCCCTGCACACACCATGCGCCTGCTGCCTGCTGTCGTCTGCCATGCCTGCTGCATGGTGCGGCAGAGCCTGCTTGCCGGCTTTGATCAAGACAAGTACGCTGCTGCTGTGCGTGCTGTGTGCTGTGTGCTGTGTGCCGCAGCGCTGTGTGCTACTGCGAGCCCAAGCCGCTGTACCTGGCGCTGCTGGGCACGCTGGAGCGCAGCGGGCGCCGGCAGCTGGCGAGCGAGGTGTGGCGCACCGCGACCAAGAAGTTCAGCACCAGCTGCAAGGTGAGGGGCGGCTGCAGCGGTGGCCCGCGTGTGGGCTGGCGCCAGCTGCGGCTGCATGGCACACTATCGTACGCGAGGTCCGACACACGGCTGCTGGTGGGTGCTTGATCTGCACAGCAGCGCTGCGGGGCGCACAGAGCAGCCGTCCTGCTGCGGCCACCCGGCGGACGCAGGGAGTGGCTGTGGTGAGGGCGGCACGCCTGCCTCAACAGCAATGCTTGCTTCATTGGTTTATGTACGATACCACCTCGGGTGGTGCCTATGTCTCGACATGACCTGTTCCTATTCCTTACCAATGGACAGCAGTGCTTTTGTCGCTTCAAGCAGCTGTCGGGAGCTGCTGAAGACCTGCCTGCACAGAAAGCGGTACACGGCATGGTAGCATCCAAACGTGCAAGTCTTGCTTGTCTCGGCAGAGGATGGTTGTCCTGCTGCTGCTGTGCTGTGGTGTGGATGTGGCAGGGAGTGGTGTGACCGTCCTGCAAGCAATCCTTGCGCTGCGCAGATCACCACAGCATGTTTCCTGCAAGCGTGGACAGTAACTGTCACTACACCACATGTCGCTGTCATGCATGCCGTCACCACGGTGCATGCTTCGTCGCCTCCTGCAGGTGTGGATGGGAGCGTACGAGTCGGCCCTGCAGGCAGCAACCCGGGCAGCAGCAGAGGACGCAGCACAGCCGGGCGGCAGCGGCGCAGCAGCAGCAGCAGCAGCAGACGGCGGCGCCGCCGCGCGGCAGCTGCTGGAGCGGGCGCTGAAGTCGCTGCCAAAGCGCAAGCACGTCAAGGCGGTGCTGCGGTGGGTGTAGGGCGGCGGCGGCGCGGGGCCCTCATGCGTGCATGCGGTCGCGGTGCAGCCATGGCGCGGCGCCGTGCAAGCGTGGATGCGCCAGCGGCTGACTCGGCACTGGCTGCTGGCTGCCGGCCAGGTGGCCACGAGTGTACCAAGCACTCGACGTCGGTCAAACTTGGGCTGCCCCATGGGCAGGCATAGCAGCGCCCGCTGTCGAGTCACCTATGCGTGTGCCTCTGACGGCCTGCGCTGCCTGCTGTGGTGTGTCCCGCGCCGCGCCGCGCTGCTGCTGCGCAGTGCTGGGCTGGCCGAGTTCCGCCTGGGATGCGCCGAGCGCGGCCGTAGCATTTTTGAGGGTCTGCTGGCCAACTACCCCAAGCGCACAGACATCTGGAACGTGTACATCGACCAGGTGGGCGGCCGGCTGGCCGGACTGTTGTGCCACGGGCCGCGCGTGCGCTCCGCATGCTGGGGGCGAGGTCAGGTGGCCGCGCAATGGCGCCAAGCTCGTGTTGTACTCCAGCCTCTCCCGCACCCGCCACTCGGCTGACATGTAAACAGTGCAAGATACGTGCCAGGAAGTCCAGCTGGATGGACACTGTGAGTTGATGGGAGGCTTGGGTTCCGCGGCGTTGCTGCTGCCCGCCCGCAGGAGGTGAAGGGCGGCGATGCGCCGCGCACGCGGTCGCTGCTGTCGCGCGCCACCAGCCTGTCCATGCCGCCCAAGAAGATGAAGGTGCTGTTCAGGCGCTGGCTGGAGTACGAGCAGGCGCACGGCAGCGCCGCTGACGTGGCAGCGGTGAAGCAGCGCGCGGTGGAGTACATGGAGAGCCAGGCGCTGAGGCACGAGT
Source organism: Scenedesmus sp. NREL 46B-D3 (assembly GCA_014080715.1). Classification (NCBI taxonomy): domain Eukaryota; kingdom Viridiplantae; phylum Chlorophyta; class Chlorophyceae; order Sphaeropleales; family Scenedesmaceae; genus Scenedesmus; species Scenedesmus sp. NREL 46B-D3. The sequence continues at coordinate 104,328 of JACERP010000055.1, forward strand.
GAAGCGCAGCACCATGCAGACAGGCGCATGATGTTGCCTTGACGCATGCCGGCGGCCTCATGAGGCATCGTACAGCGCTGCACCGGCAGTCCACCAAAGCAGCATCTACTGCCTGGTAGGGGTATCAGGGTCTGGGTGGTTTACATTACACCAACAGAGATGCTGAATGTAACGCCTTCCAATGGTTGAGGCGCATGACCAATGCCGTAATGCATGGCTCATGGAAATTTCCGTTAATGATTGTCTTGGGCTGTGGCTGTCAGCAAGACTAGGGTGGCGTGTAGCAGTTGCAGGTGGAGTTGTCCTTCAGCCGGTTGCAGCTGCCTAACAGCAGTCTGCAGGTGCTGCAGCGGGACTGATGGATAGGGAGGATAGGTAGTGTTGTTGACATGTCTGAAAGCCACTGGTTTTGCTGCATGTTAACTTGCCATAACAGTACCATGGTGGTGCTGCTGCGTGTTACTTTATGCGCCATGGTGCTGCCTTGATGAGGCAGTAGTGATGGCGTGATGCCCTGGGCCCAAGTTGATGGCGGTTTGGTGCTTGTCACCGCTTCCTCCTGCCTGCCAGCAGGCCAGTGCCAGACTGGTGATGCGTCACCAGCTGGTGCCTGCGCAGCACACACCACCCCGGATCCAAGGCTACATGCTTATTGACGGTCGGTAAAACACTGTCGCGGATGACGGCGCGTTGGGCTGAGTGTTGGGTGTGACAGTAGCGGGGACGGAGTCCGTCCGACGGACCCAGGTTAAAACAGCCTTCACGCTGCCCCACCCAGCGGCAACTCACATCATCCAGATATGTTTGTGTGTTTGTACGTTTGGCTGCCGAAAGGTGTGTCAGGTTCGCCCATGCCAAGTTTGCCCCGGCGACTCCCGTAGTGCTACGACAGGGTTTTTGATAGTACATACAGATCTTGTACGATATTAAAACGTGAACGGTCCTGGTGTGCGGAAATTGTGCCAGGCAGCCAAACCACAAGCCTCGGGTTGTGCTGACACGGCGGACCTAGCTGCAATGTGCCCTCAATCCCCTGATCTACTGCTGCTATTCTCTGATTTGCTGTGTCTAATGGCCAATATCTCGCTTGTAGAGCACGTCGTGGCAGTGAGCAATGAACAGCCCAGTACACGCGGCAGCCTCTGTATGAAGTTGATTAGAGTGATTATCAATCATATCAATCTGTCGTAGCAACACCGTCGTACGCAACAACAGCCTGAGGGCCCCCCGGTGTAGAAAGCAAACTCAACCATGTTCAGGGCAAACTAGTAATGGTTAATTCTTGCGACTCGACTCCCAACAACTTCAGCTGCCATCAACCAGGCAAGTGGGCCCGCCACTCATGGAGTACGGGGCAGCCACGCCCACAACCCGTAGGGCTCCGCGACTGGGCCGAATATTCATATTGTTTGAGCACAGAACAGAAGCTGCAAGCCGCTCATGGCCTGTCATGTCCAGGAGGCAGGGTTCATGCCCAACTCGACCGCTGGTGCTGATTGGCATGCCCTGCAGGTCTTGATGGCCAAACCACTAAGTGTTGATCACCTACCCGGTGCAGCAGCAGCAGCCAGCCAGCAGGACTCTGACAGGGTCTGCTATGTGCCTTACTACATCCCATATGCAGCTGCCTCCAGCATTGGCAACGCACTGCAGCAGCAGCAGCTGCCGCTGCCTGCGTTGGGTGAAGCACGGCAAGGCAGCCAGCAGTACCGGCAGCGGCAGCCAGGACAGAAGCTGTTTGCGCCAGGAACAATGACTGTCCTGCAACAGGCACTGCCAGCTGCTCCCCAAGCAACTGCAGTGGGCTGTGGGGCTCGCCACTGCAACGAAAATGCAGCTGGTGCTGACTACCAACCAGCTGGTGCTGCTGGGCAGCCAAAAGTGCTGGCAGCTGGCATCGATGAGGCGGCCACCGCCTCATCAGCAGCAGCAGCAGCTGCTGCCAATTCATTCAGCTGCAAAGGTTGGCGCCCAGCTTATCAGCAGACAGACGACACTGGCGTGTGGCAGTGGCACAAGAGCCTACAGCAGCAGCAGCAGCAGCGCACGGATACTGTTCCTGTTGACGGGCCCGGCTCCATGTGCAGCTTTGCAGCGGATTCCCTGCAGAGCACTGAGCTTGTGGCGGTGGGGTGGCTGGGCAGCGTGGCGGGCACTGCTGCCTGCAGCGGTGATGATGAGCCGCAGTATGAGTACGGCTTGGAGCAGCTGGATTCATTGACACCAGCAGCAGCTGAGGCGGCAGGCTTCCACGGCTCAGAGGAGGAGCAGGAGCAAAGCAGTGCCATTGCGATCGCCGTTCCAGCGGCAACCACTGGGGAGCTGGATTCGTTGGCTGCCGTGCAGCTGGTGAATCCGTACGGGGCAGGCGCAGCGGCAGCGGCGGGCGCCGGGCCGTGGCAGGGCTGGAAGGGTGGGCACGCGCCACGCATGGCGGTGACCCTGGAATGGAAATGACATGTTACGTCATTATGTTACATCGTGTTAAATGTGACCTGGGTTTGGGGTTTTTGTTGAGCACAGGCGCAACAGCTGCGGGTTTGTGCAGGCATGCAGTGCAGTGTCAGAGCCCCGCCTGCAGCTGGTCATGGGTGAACCAGCTGGTCGTTTGCAAGGCTGAGTGACGGCTGGGGCATGTTGCGGCGCACGCCCAGCATCCATATGGTGTTGCATGCAGCGGGGGTGTGGCAGGCGGTGAGCCCTCATGCTGCTGCCATGCATCCGCACCGGAATAACAGCTGGCTGCTAGCTGCACCGGGTGGTGCTCTAGATCAGCCGTCTTCTCTTCAGGGCTGGGGCTGTGTCGTGGCTGTGGCGGGCTGCTTGAAGCTGTGTTGCTGTAGGTTGATTGCACAAAGTGTGTGGCTTCAGCATCAGTGTCAAATCATGTGCAGGTGGGATTTGAATGGCTGGAATAGCTGCAAGGCGGGGGCAGGCATGGAAGTGTGCTCTCTGCTGTGGCCTGGCAAGACCTTTTTTTCGATGTGGCCTATCATTGCGTGCCGCGCTGCCCCACACGGGCTTGTCAACGCTGCTGCTTCAAAGTGCAGCAACAAATGCAGCAACATGTGCAATAACTGAATGGTGCGCACTCTCGTCCGTTGTTCCAGCTGTGCTTGGCTCTGTTGAATTGTGTTATGATGTATGGTGTATGATGTATGATGTCTTCACGGAAAACAATGATGGCGTTTTGCTCTGGCATGCAGTCTTTTGATGGCTGGGGCAAATAGCTCCTGCATGCATATGCGGGCTTGTACATCTGTGTGTTCAATGCAGGCATTTGGAATCTGCCCATTCAGAGTCAAAGAGTCCGTCTGCCTAAAATGCCTGAAATGTCCATTCAATGTTCCTTCTAGTCACCTGAATCTGCTTATTTAGGCTTGGGATGCGATGTGCTGCCCACCGCCGGGCGCTGCTGATGAATGCACAATGTGTCAAGTGGCAGTGTGTGTGCGTGCGGTGGTGTGCTGAACAGCAACGCAGTGCGCATGACGAGGCAGGGAGGCTGCAGCAGGCCGCAGAAAGCATTGCAACAGCTGGCCGTCCTGCGACCTTGGTGGCAGGCTACCGCCTCCGGCGCTGCCTCTGCGTGATGAGGAGGGCAGGCTGCAGCAAGGGCTCCCTGCTCGAATGCCATGCTGGCGGGGGGCCTGCTTTGGTCTGTTTGTGTGTGGTTGGGTGATGTAGACACTGGATTGGGGTCAATGAAGCCGCAAAACCTCGTGTGTATGACTGGGGTGTCCTATCAACGCGCTGTTGCCAGAGCTCACGGTACAGAGCAACTTTGAGTTGCAGTCAGTAGAACCGAGCGCTGGGCATTGGCTGCTCAGCAAGTGGCTGTGTACAATGCATCATGCATGTGAATTGGCAGAAAATTCAGCTTCAAGCAGAAGTTCTGCTGCAGGGGTGATAGGATTTGTTGTCAGGAATGGTGGCGTCACTGCTGCTGCATGGCTGCATGGCGTTGTGTTCAGTGGAGGAAGGCAAGACTGCTCTTTGTGCACCCGCAACCGTGCATGGGCTGCTGTCCACAAACAGAAAAAAGTGCCGGGATGCCATCACACAAGGGTTGCGGGTGCTGGCGTGCTGTGGGTGCTGTGTGGCTGCTGATCGAGCCTGGCACCCCATCAACCTGCAAGGCAGCAGCGTGGCATTGGGTTTTGCCGACAGGTTCCAGAGGAGGAGCGGCGTTCGGAGGTAGCCTGCAGCACTGCCTCACCTGGCGAGCTCAGGCGACGCTTGCGCCGGCTGGACGTCGCTGCCTTGGTCACTGCGGTGGTCGTGCTTTGGTCGCGCCACTCATTGCTGCAGTCCTGTCGACGCTTGAGCTGGCTAGCCGTCCGAGCGGCGCTGCGTTGGTCACGCGGTGGCCGTGCTTTGGTCGTGCCAGTCGTTGCTGCAGTGCTGCCGCCACGGCTGGGCAGTCGCGCGCTGCAGCGCTGCATTCAAGTGACGGCGCATGTTTGGAGTCGCCGCATGGGGCGTGACACCGCGCGGCGGGCTGTACAGTACATATGTGCTGCCTCAGGTCAGCCTGGCGACATGGCACATGATGCAGTACACCCTTGGTTTGGCCCCTTGATGGCAACCAAATGAACACAGTATGAGTGGTTTGTGCCGGTGCACGGCAATGAGTCTGGTTGCTTTCACTCAGGCTGCCTGTCGGTGGCGTGTATGCATGATGTATGATTAAGAACGACCAAACACTGCGGCATACTGCTGTTCCACTTGGTTTTGGCAGCGGGACAGCACAGATGGTGCAAGGCAGTTCAGCGGGTTGCCTGGGTCCAAGTGTAGCCATGTGGTGCTGCATTTGCTGCCTTGTATGCAAGCATCTGTGCTTCGCAAAAGGCAGCCATTCAGCCAGTTTTTCACGGAGGGCTCCACCCCCCACTTTACCTTTCATGCCTGCTTGTTCCCCTTACGTCTGCTTGATTTGTATAACAGACCCATGCTGAGACGCAGCCACCACCTGCAGTGGTATTCTGGGTCGCCTGCGTCTGCTGGTTTTGTGTAGAAGAAGAGGGTGTGTGCGCGCAACTAATCCACGACGAAATGAGGAGGCGGCCTGATTCGTTGATGATTGTGCCACTCATGATGGGAGAAACTTCTACCACGATGGCGGTGCCACCTTTGGCGAATCACATGACTCATGACTGTTGCGGAGGCTCTGTGTGGTACACAGCCTGGTGGCTTGTTGTGCATCAAAGTTGTCCACAGCTGGAAATGGCCGAGACTGCGACTTGTGGTGTCGCGATGAATGCTTGTCAAGCACTGCTGAATACGGTGTTCAAGCACTGCTGAATACGGTGTTCAAGCACTGCTGAACACGGTATCCACAACGGCGTGTTGTCGCTGTCTTGCTAGCAGAGGACCAGCAAGCCCGCCGCGATATGTGCAGGCTCTCCGGCGGCACCGTGGTTGCCGCCGCAAGTGGTTCATCAAGACAGAGCCCTCGGGGTGTCAAGCTATTTATGAATGGCCTGTGTTAGGCAAGTTGGCTTCCTCCTATCATATGTGCTGCAAGCAGGCCACTGCATCGAGGCGGCTGTCAATTTCCGGGGCTTGTTAGGGTTTGAAAAGGACACAATCATGTATGATGTCAAGGACTGCATCGCTGCCTTGAATGCTGCTGTGGCTGGCGGTGAGGGCACTGTAATTGTCGTTCACTGCTACATCCTACTGCCAGCAGCCACAGGAAGGCATTTACCCACACATCTATCATAGCTGATGCTATGGCTTGAATGGGTAATATGATGATGACATCTATCATAGTGCTGCTGCCTATTACATCAACTTCAATCTCACATCAACTTCACACCCTTTTTGAGTCAGGCAGGGCACTCAGTACGGTACTTGACAAGTGTAAGATACATGCCTTGGGCTGAGCCTGCCCGTCCCTGGGACTGCCTGCACGTCTGCAACCAACAATGCTGTTGCTGCAAGCTCTGGCAGCAAAGGAATTTATGACGGAATCCTGGGGGGGGGGGCAGGCAGCCTGCAGCTGTGCAGGGCTACGATGAAGCCGCACACACACGCGTGAATGCTCGATACTGCATGCCACTTGAACCAGACGTTTGAACCATGTACTCGGCATGCAGAACGTATGACATGCAGCGCTTGGTATGCTTGCCGGCAGGGTGCACAAGTTTGCTGCTTACGCGAGGTGCTGCCGCGGCTCCTGCTGCTGCTGCTGCTGCTGCTGAGTCATCATCATCATCATCATCATCATATCACCTATTCAAGCCATAGCATCAGCGCCATCGGCCCCTCGCCCCACCACCTGCTGCTGAGTCATCACACGCGGGCCACCCTGCGGCTTGCAGACAGCCTGACGGCCCAACGCAGCTGGAAGGCGCCGGCTGACCTGCTGTGGTCAGGCACGCCTGCTGCTGTTGACGCCAGCGCGGATGTTTGCGGCTGTTCCTGCTGGACCAGGGTGCATGGCAACTAGTCAAAGCACCAGCCTCCGATGCAGCAAGGGCCGGCTAGCGCCACTCATCACCTGGCTCAGCACACTGCTGCTGCTGCTGCTGCGGCGGCGGCGGCGGCGCCCGCACAAGTGGTGCTCCTCCTGCTCGTCCTGCTGACCATGACGCAGTGGCCACAGGCAACAAGTGAAATCGTGCTGCTGCTGCTGCTGCTGCTGCTGCTGCTGCTGTCAGTCTTCATCATCCACAGGCAGTGACACGAACTGCATGACACCCACCCTGGACGAACCCAAGGCTGCCTGCAGCGCAGCAGCAGGCAGCACGGGTGAGGCAGGGCAGGAGGCAACACTCGCATGCACAGTGCAGCAAGCAAAAAGAACCACACCTATCATGCAAGAGGTGCTCACCGGTGTGTGGGGTACTGAAAAGCCCATGACATCTGCAACTGTGCCCTACTGCTGGTGCCCAGCTTGTCAGTATTTTATGGGCCCTCAGTGCTGCCCCCCACTTTGCCGGCCAACCTCCAACAACATCACGAGCAGCTGCTGCCATGCCACGCGAGCACACGAACCAGCAACGCACGGCAGCAGAGCACAGCAGGATCAACAACAAGGCGCTGCGCTGTGCGGCCCTGCCGGCGCTGCTGCAAGGCCAACGGGGTCGGGTGGCTGCGCTGCAGAACCTGCTGCCGCATGCTGCAGCCTGGTCTGCACTCGCACGCTCAGCGGTTGTGTCTCATGAGGGCGGCACGCACCTCGCGGCAAGCCAGACAGCAAGCAAGGTCTAGCAGGCATCCAGCAGGCACAGCTGACGCTGAGAGCCCACACAGTGCAGCCGCACCTGCGTTGCTGCAAAGCCGCTGAGCGCTGAGGGCTGCAGGGAGGGCTGCGGCCCCGCGCTGCCGCCCGGCCCCTTGCCTCCAGCCAGCGGCACCATGTGGGTCACCTTCAGCAGGCCGTTGGCATCTATGCTGACCTGGCAGCAGCAGCAGCAGCAGGAGTGGCGGTGGTGGCACCCGCAGCAGCAACGGCAGCCCTATGATACATGTTCGGCAGGCTGTTAGCACAGATGCTGATCTGCCAGCAGCAGCAGCAGCAGCAGCAGCAGCAGCAATGGCGATGGTGGCAGCAGCAGCAGGAGCAGCAGCACAAAGAGGAACATTGAGCAGGCCATTGGCACCTATTCTGAATCGCCAGCAGCAGCAGCAGCAGCAGCAGTGGCTATGGTAGCATTGTGCGTTAGGAATATTGAGCAGGCCAGTGGCCATTACGCTGATCCGTCGACAGCAGCAGCAGCAGCAGCCGCAGCATTGTTGTCATGCTGAGCAGGCTGTTGGCACCAATGCTCATTTTCTAGCAGCAGCAGCCCAGCAGTCATATATAGTTGGCAGCAGCAGCAGCAGCAGCAGCAGCATACCATGTCGAGCAGGGCAGTATAGGCAAGCCAACCTTGGTTTCACCTCACAAACATACATTCGCTCTGCTTTGGACTGTCTGCCACTGCCTCGTGACCACCCAGTTGAAAACAGCCCAGCAACCTTGCTGCTGTCTGCTGCTTACTGCATCGCGGCCTCCAGAATTCTCACAGCGTTGGCGGACACTCCACAAATAGTCTTTGGTAGCAAACAATACTTTGGGCTGTACAGGCCCAGCAACCTAGTGTGCGTGCACAGTCTGTAGCGGCAGGGGTGATGCTGCTTGCGCAGCAGGCAGCCCTGATGCACGGCCCACCTTTGTCGACACAGCCCCCCCGACATCCCTGCCGTCAGGGATGTGGCACATTGCTGCCTTCAGGTTCTTGTAGCGGTAGCGCTGCTGCACCTCGCTGTCCGCCACTTGGAAGCCCGACAGGTCAGCAGCGTTCAAGTGGATCTGCAGGGCGGAAGTTCACCACGGACACATACAGGCCGGCGCAGGGAGCTTGCAGGGGAATGTGATGGCGCAGTTGCTGTTGCGGGGTGACACCGGCTACAAAATACCGCGGTATGTTGTGCATATGGAATGCGCAGTGTCAAGGAAGGGCATGCTGTACCAGATTCACGATCATTGCAGGTTGACGTGAGAGCGCCGGGACATTGCTGCTGCCCGGCAACCATCACCACCATCATCACCAGATCACCAACCAAGCCGCAGCAGCAGCTGCATCAGCTCGCAGCCGGCCCGCGCACCTCCAGCGAGCCCGTGCCGCGCGCCGCCATGCTGATACGGGCGGGGTCGCGCGCCAGTCGCACAGCGACGCAGCCGCCCGGCCACTCCAGGTCCTCCACGGCCTCCTTCAGCAGCGCGCCTGGTTGGCTCGACATTCGGGCGAGGGGGGGGGGGAACAGCGTCATGTGAGCGAGGGGCGCGGAACAACAGCAGCAGCACGCAGTGGACCAGCAGCCGCCGCGCCCGCAGGGATGGCACGTGGAGCTCGCGCCACACGTGCCAGCTGGCCACTTCTTTCCGGGTTCACGGCCTGCTTGGCAAACGCGCTGTGCATGACAGAGAGAAGCGATGACGGCAGGCACGCGCTGCTCAGAAGAGCACAGCGCTCGCCCCTGCCAGTAGTGGCCCCTGTCTTGTATTCAGGGGCAGACCAGGCTGTGCCGCATGGGCCAAGCTGCCCTCAAGCACACCATGTAACACTCAAGAGGCGCCCGTGGTTGACACACTGCTGAGCAAACGGCATGACGCTGGCTGCCGCCAGTACCAGCCTGCAACGAGTTCAGGGCCATTCTGGCAGGCTGCTGTGCTGCATGGGCCCAGCTGCGCCAAGCACACAGCTCCACACTGCAGCCGGGGCCGCGCTCGCCACACCTCTGAGCAGGAAGTACGACGCCGGCTCCTGCCAGTAGTCCGTCATGTCACAAGGCAGGCCCTGCTCCATGGTGGCGATGCGCGCGTACATCACGCCCTGCGCGGCTCCGCCGTCCACGTCGACAGCGTCGCCGCCATCGCACAGCCTGCGGCGGGGCGGGGCGGGGCGGGGCGGGGCGCGCACCCCTGGGGTGACGGACGACGCGGCGCCGCGCCTCCTGAGCGCCAATCAATCGATCAATCGATCAATCAATCAATCAATCAATCGATCAATCAATCAATCGATCAATCACACGCTTTATTCTAGCAGCCGTGAAAACCCAAAAAGGGGAGTTGCTGCCAAACCACCTCCGGTGGTTCACAACCGGAAGCTCTTGAGCTCTTGAGCGGCATCCCGACCTGTTCAAGGAGGACCTGGAGTGCAGCAGAGCAGGGTGCCTGTGCCGCGCAGCACACGGCTGTCGGTGCTGCGTGCGCCGCCACCTGCACACCTCCCGCCGTGATGGCGGCAGGGGTGGTGGCGCACAGTGGGGGGCCAAGCACGCACAGTAGGCATGTGGAGTGGGGGTGCTGCAGCCTGTGTGAGTGACAGCATGCTGCAGAGAGGCAGCGGCTTGCGCACAGCGAAGAGCAGCGGCAGAAATCCGGAGGCGGGCATGCAACCAACACTGCGCCAGGCTGCTACCTCAACCAGCTGCAGCTTCTCATCTGCCCATGCGGTGCCCCTGCATTCGACCGCTGCTTCCTTTTGAGTAATGCACACTTGTGGCTGCATTTTTGCCCCCCCCCCCAAGAGACACACAAACCGGAGTTTTGGATTGGATACCAGCAGCGCAGGTGACAATAAGACACCACCACCAACAACACCGTCACCCACTCCAGTTGCAGCTCTCCATCTAGGCCTGGTGAGAGGAGCTGCAGCCCTTGCTGCGGCTGGCTCCAGCAATCACATGCTGTACAAAGATGGGTTGTCCATCCATACAAACCAACGGCAGCACAGGTGACAAGCAGCCATGGAACACCTCGGCATACTCACTCCAGCTGCAGCTCCCCATCTGGCCCCGGGTAGTGCAGCTGCAGCGGGGCGCTGCTGCTTGCTGAGGCAAAGACACTCAGGGTGTCGACCAACTGCAGGAACGCCACGCCAAACACGCGCTTGGGGGCGCCGCACTCGTACGAGCTGAACAGCTGCAGGCAGCAAGCAGTGGCGGAGCAGCGGCAACACCACGACGGGACCGGGATTCTGGTCGGCATGTAGGGTGATGAAATGCACGTAGCAGCGAGGTGGGACCACGCTTGTTTAGCCTGAACGCTGCAGGCAGCATGCGGCGGCGGAGCAGCCTGAAAGGTGACTGAAGGAATTGCAGCAGAGGAGGGGGGGCATGTGAGGCGGGGTCAGTTGGCGGATTTGGCGGTGCATTTGGGTGAGCTGCGCAGTTGGCTGAGGGTGGAGCCTGAGCAACATCAGCCTGGAGCTGACAGTGAGGGGTCATTGTACCCCACACTGAAGCAGCAGAGGGTGCAAGACGAGGAGTGATCCACGACGCAGAACACCTGGATCCGCCACGCACAGCGTGCACTAGCACAACAATCTGTGTGGGTGCTGCAGCGCAGTGCACCAGCGTCATATCCTGCAGGTCACTTTGGCCCTGGCTGCACAGATCCAGTCATGGGTGCCAGACCCCCCCCCCCACCCCTCTCGGGATTACTGCAACGCCTGCGCAGCTCCACCGCATACCAGGCACAGCATCATTCACAACAAGCCAGAGAAGGCAGAGTGTACATGTGCCCACCTCGCTGCACACACGAGGCCAACGTCATGCACCGCCAGCCGGAGAAGGAGGAGTGTGCATCATGGTCCAACCACCCGTGGCTGGGCTAGAAAAGCAATAAACTGGATTTGTGCAAGTGGTTTTGATTGCCCAACCAATGAAGAAGAAACTGGGTACAATTACAGGAAACCCTCATGAGCGGAACGACGGCTCGCTGGGCTAGTGCCTGAGGCAGGTTCAGTCCTGTACTACTGTATTGTATTGTGTTGTATTGTACTGTAATAAAAACGGCACTAGCATGTGTGCCCACCTCGCTGCGCAGCTGCAGGGATGAGCGCAGGCTCTTGGAGTCATCGGCCCAGTGCAGCTCAACACCCTCCGGCGCAAGCACCACGGTGCACGCCTGCAGCAGCAGCAGCGGCAGCAGCAGTGTGAAGGACAACCTGGGAGCAGCACAGGCAGTGCCGCAGCAGCTGCGCACCTCCTGCAAGCACGGGTGCTGAGACAGCTGCGCTGCATGCTCGAGGCGTGCGACGAGGTACCATCGACTGCTCCATGCGGTAGCACAAGCTGTGTGCCCTGCTGCTGCCAACAGTGGCTCTGCATGCATGTGCCATGCTGCAGTGCATGCGGCACCACAAGTTGCGTAGAGAGGCGTCGACTCGCACATGCACGCCCTGTCTTGTTGTGAACAACTTCCCTGCACATACTGCGCATCAACGCAGCTGTAAACCAGATGCTTTTTACAAGCAACGTGGCATTACCTGCTTGGCGCTGATTTTCATTGCTTGCAGGAGCGTGGTGAGCGATTTGATGTTGGACAGGGTGAGGTGGACGGGCGGCAGCTGCTCGTCCCCCTGCTCCTGCTCCTGCTCATCGCCCTCGTCCTTTCCATGGCTTTATGTGACTGAGATCAAAAGATGGTCGGCTCCGTTCTGCTGTGTTGCTGTTGCTGACGAGCCGGTTCCAGTGGCCACCAGTAAAGTGCTGCTGGTGCTGCTGGCGTGAGCGCTGCGCTGGCTCTGTTGCCGTAGTGCTGCCTAGCTGCTGGCAGAAGTGCCTGCAAAGGTTGCTGGTGGTCAACGAGCGGCAGGGGTCAGAAAGAAGGTGAAGAAAAGCAGGCGTATGCCACGGTTCAACACAGAAGGCTGCCGTTCCTGCTGTGCATGAACTGGTTGAGTGCAGCTGTGAAGGGCTGGGCCAAGAGCAACAGCTTCTGCAGGAATGATGTAGACACAGGAATCACACAGACAGGCGTGCCACAGGTATCAACATGGATGCTGTGCTACATCCCGCACACTCATGCCATATCAGATATGTCAGGCACTACAGCAGTAGCACCTGCTGTCTATAGCCACGAGTTCATCTTCCGCAGAGCCCCTGAAGCAGGCAGCAGGTTCTCGGCACAGTAGGCCTTTAAATCATGCCTTGTGACCTGACACAAGCAAAGTATCTGTACAAGTGCCCACCCCATCAAATCCTTGGATAGCAGTAAACATACAAACGTTCTCAAGTTCAGGGGCAGTCATGCCAACTCCTTAGCACTGCTAAAACAGCGTGCAGTGCAGGGGTGCAAGGACAAAGACAGCTGAGTGCCGTTCGGATGGGACTAACAGTGACATGTGGGCGATTACATCCCTTAGTCAGTATCAGGCTGTGTGAGTATACCTGGTGATCGGAATATTTGCATGTGGTCAAGTCTGCTACATAGCGCGAGCATGCGATTTTGCTAGCCACAACAGAATGGCACCGCTGCTGCTGCCACACACGCATAGTCGATTGAGTGCACTACAGCGAAGTTTAAGCAATATCTCCTCATCAGCAGTCCTGCATGCAGCATGTAGCCACACTCGGCCAGCACCTCGCAGTGTTCATAGCCACGCCCCTCAGGCTCCCAATGGGCAGCTGTTCAGCAGCAGGCGAGTAGCAGCACAAGCGGTCGTAGCACCAGAGTCGCTCATTGAAAAGGGCGGACCGGGTGCAACTTATGCCAATGGGTCTGTGGCGAAGGTGGGGAACAGCAGCAGGCTCAATCAGTGAGGACAGTGCTTTGCAAAAGGTGCATGGAGCTCTGGCAGCAGCTGCAGTATGTTCTTTTCTGGCACGAAGACGTGTTAAGCTAGCAGGCGAGGACATTGGGGTCCATGGAAAGCAGAGTGCGCAGTGCCAAGCAGCATTCTGTCAGATGTCAGGCTGGTGCATGTCAGCTGGACAGGCTGCAGGCATTGCAGGGCGGTACACGATAATCATTGCAGAAGTTCGGGAGGCGGTCAGGAACTTGTCCGATTGGGTTTACAGCAGCTGCACTGCAGCCGCGCCAGTGATGACAGCGCTGCAGCAGGCGTCACCATTGCACCACCAATGTCTGTGCGCCATGTATGCAGTGCAGCAATCCTTTGCTTCCTGTTCATCAAGCAGAGCATGTTCACGCATCACTGCAGCTTAATGTCTGGTTGGTCAGCAGTGTACCACAGCTCTTAGCGGTGTGTCACGACTGTTTGGTGCTCAGCACTGTGCCTTGATCAGCTTGCCAGCATCAACACAGCGTGACCGACTCAGGTCGGCAGGGTCAGCAGCGCCGGTTGCTTACTGGGGTTGCTGTGACCTTGAATAAGTGCTGCAGCCCTGTGACGCAAGTGCCTGTGCAAGGCAGCAATCGGTGCGGCTGCCGTGCCCAGGCCACTTTCATGCAAGCAAACTGCAGCTGGCTGCATGCTGACCTGTCCTGCAAGCTGCACTTCCTCCTGCAGATGGTGTTGCTGGTGCGATGGCTTGGTGTCTGCATAAGACAAGCTGACCTGTCGCCTTAACATGGTTGCGTTGCTCGTGTGTCACGCCTGCTGCCCGTCGTGCCCTCAGGTGCCTGTAGAGCGCATCCGCAACTTCTGCATCATCGCACACATCGACCATGGGAAGTCAACGCTGGCGGACCAGCTGCTGCTCAAGACAGGCACAGTGGCAGCACGGGACATGATGGTGCGGCTATGTGGGTAGCGTGCAGCAGCAGGCTCACAGTGGTGCAGTGAGCGGCAAGCAGCAGCAGCAGGTGCATGGGTGCAGCCAGCCATCAGCAGCAGTAGTGGCGGCATGGCTGCAGCCAGCGAGAAGCAGCAGCAGCAGCAGCAGTAGTGGCGTTCAGGGGCCCAGTGCAGTGGCAGCAAATGGCAAGATGGTGGGAGTCGCCAGCCAACAGCAACAGCATCATGTGCTGCTGTGGCAGCGGCGGCGGCAGCGAATGACGCAACATTCCAGTGCAGCGGACTGTGGCAGCTGTTGCCGCAGCGTCAGCAGTAGCAGTTGCCCTGTACGCAGCTGTGGGTGCAGTTGGTGGCAGTAGTGGCAGCAGCATGACTGCGGTCAACAGCAGCAGGCAGAGCAGGGTGTGCCAACGTCGATGTCAAAGCCTTGCAGCAGCAGCTCCCCTGGTGGCAGCTACGACACTGCACATGCGGCTAGCTGTTCTGCCCTGTGGCTGCACTCGCGCCCACGGCTGACTCCCGCGGGTGTTCGCTCTGTGCTGGCAGGATCAATTCATGGACAGCAACGACATCGAGCGGGAACGTGGCATCACAATCAAGCTGAACACAGCACGCATGAAGTACACAGCTAAGGTATGCACAGCACGCTGACGCTGCCTTTGGCTTCTTCAAACTGCTGCAGCTGTGCGCGTTATCATCCTGCTGTGGGTCTCTTCAACCGTATGGTGTAGGCTGGGGCTGGCTTGTGCTTGCAACCTCAAGCTTTTGGTGTGCGCCAGGTGCTGTGCTGCATGCGACAGCTTGCATGCATTGTTGTTACCATTATGATGTTATCAGCCCAGATGCATGGTCTGCGATTGCCAGGGCAGACCTTGGCAGCAGCAGGCACCCCCCGTGTGTTGCACATTGCAGCCTGTGTCGTGCAGGCCAGCCACGCTTCGTGTATGCTGCTGGGATGCAGAGGGCTTACCTTGGAATGTTCACGCTGCTGCGCCGCAATGAACAGCTGGCCCAACTCATGCTGCAAGTCTGCTGATGGTGACAGGCTGAGCATTGAGTGCTGTGTTTGTTTCAACGCCCTCACTGCACGTGCGCAGGATGGCCAGCTGTATGCGCTCAACCTCATCGACACACCAGGCCACGTAGACTTCACGTATGAGGTGCGAGGGTGGCGGGGTGCTAGCGTGCGTCTTGCCTGCTGGATGAGAATGCCGGCCGGCTGCTGGCTTCAGTTCCTGCAGTGGGTGCTGCATGACGAGGGAGTGGTCAGCTCACCAAAGGCAGCGGCAGCAGGCAGTTGCTCTGCTGTGACAGCATGTATGAGACTGGCCTGCAGACTGCCCGGCAACCTCCCTGCAGGCCTGCTGTTTGCTCTGAAAAGCGAAGTGCATTGTTGAGCCGCTGCTTTTTACATTTGCACTCAGACTTGCATGTTGTGATGTTGGTGGCGCTCCCCCCTGGCATGCGCTGCCGCTACTGCAGGTGTCGCGCAGCCTGTCGTCGTGCGAGGGGGCGATCCTGGTGGTTGATGCTAGTCAAGGCGTGGAGGCGCAGACGCTGGCCAACGTGTGGCTGGCACTGGAGAATGACCTGGAGATCGTGCCTGTGCTCAACAAAATTGACCTGCCAGGTGGGTCAGTGTTCAGTGGCTCGCAAGAGGCACTGCAAACTGCAAGCACGGTGCACAGCAAGATGGACCCGGCTGCTTCGTGTGCCGGCTACCGCGGTGTCACAAGGTGCAGATGTCCTCCAAGGCATGGCGGCGCTCAATGTCAAGCTGGCATGTGTGTCACACCTTGCATGGTTTGATCAGTACAGCTCTGGTGTGCAACAGATCGGCCCAACACATGGCATCACACGGCTGCGTTTGTGGCAGAGTGTGTGACAGAACGCAGGCATGCGCTGGCGCCCATACAACAGCAGGGACGGCACAGCGGTGCAGTGCTGATTGAGTCACACGCCAGGGCACACCTCGCCTCGCCGCGTAGCTGCCCTGCACTTGTTGTGAAAGCTGATCAGCTACCTCACCAACCGGCCAAAGTGTCGCAGCACTCAGGATGCCACTTCTGACCATGCAGTTGCTGAAGGCAGCGCGCAGTTAGGTTCGGAAGAAGGAGACCGCACACCATCACAAACTGAACCCTCGCCATGCTCATGGCGTGTGCTGCGCGCCACATGCAGGTGCTGAGCCGGAGCGCGTGATTCGTGAAATTGAGGAGATCATCGGCCTGGACTGCTCCAACATCATCCAGGCCAGTGCTAAGATGGGCCTGGGCATTGAGGAAACTCTAGAGGCGATCGTGGAGCGGATACCGCCGCCCAAAAACACAGTCAAAGTGAGTGGCGGGCAGCGGTGCTGCCGCTGCCCTGATGCTGCAGCTGGCTGAGCGCAAGCATGGTGGGCGGCTTGGCTGTAGCTGTGCGCCTCCCTCCCCTCATGTGTCGCCGTTGTGACGCTGCCCCCCCACCATGGGTGCGGTTGTGCGGCCGTCTCCTGCGCACAGCGAGGAGACCTGACGAGGCAGCAGCAAGCAGCAGATCCTCCTTGCTGACAACAGAACCGGCGCCAGAGAGGCAGCAGCACAAAGGCCACAGGCAGTGAGCAGGCACCACAATGGCAGCCTGAGGCGGTGAGGAGGCACTACAACGGCAGCCCCACTTTGCCAGGCAGTGGGCGCTGCATGTGTCACAAGAGCGCCTGCCCCTCTGCACCTGCCCACCTTGGCTTCCTGCTCCTGTCTGCTCATAGTGATCTATGCAAGGCCTGCTGCGTGATGCTGCTGCTCAACGCCCCCCTCACTTGCTGTCTGCCCGACGCCCGTCTCCTGCTCCGGCTGTGGCTGCGGCTGTGGCACTACCGCTGCGTGCCAGTGCGGCCCCCTGCCTCTCCTGGCGTTGTTTGCGCCACTTCAGTCGTGACCTCCAGCTGATGCAGCGGTGGCTGCGGCTCCTGCTGCCAGTGCCGTTTCGCGCCCCAAATGGCTTTGTCTGTGCATGCATCAACCGTTGTCCCTGCGGCTGCCACTGCTGCTGCAGCTCCTGCTTCTAGTGCCTCTCCCTGCCTCCTGTGGCGCTGTTTGTGCCTGCTTTGACTGTTCTCGTGCGGCTGTTGCTGGGCCGCCGCTGCTGCTGCTGCTGCTGCTGCTGCTGCTGCTGCTGCCGTGCTGCCAGGACCCGCTGCGTGCGCTGATCTTTGACAGCTACTACGACGCCTACCGGGGCGTGGTGTGCCAGTTCCGGGTGGTGGATGGCCAGGTAGCCAAGGGCGACACCGTGGTCATGATGAACACGGGCAAGGAGTACACGCTGGATGAGATTGGCGTGCTGGCGCCAGTGAAAACGCCGGTGAGTGAGGGGCCAGGTTATGGGTTGCCAGCGGTGCGCTTGCCCTAGCAACGCCTGGGATTTTGCCCGTGGTGTGTTGTCTGTGTCCTTCTTGCCACAGCGTGCTCTGCTGTGCGCATTCCGGCAGCATCTTCCTGGCCGTCAGGCTGTGTTGATGTGCTGGCTGCATGGTCTGCCAAACATTTCACACCTGCATGCAGGTATGCATGCTGTGAGGGTGGCCACCCATACCAAAGATTCTGACGTGGTTGACGGCCGTTCCTGGTGAATGAGCGCCGCGGGTCTTGCCGCCTCACCCCAACCATGTGCCGTCGCCGCCCCACCCCGGCATGCGTTGCGCCAGGTGGACACGCTGTATGCCGGCGAGGTCGGCTACCTCGCAGCGCAGATCAAGTCGGTGCAGGATGCGCGCGTGGGGGACACCGTCACACTCAAGAAGGCGCCAGCGGCGGACGCGCTGGAGGGCTACGAGGACGTGCAGCCGATGGTGTACTGCGGGCTGTTCCCGACAGACGCGGACGACTACCAGGTGGGCCTCGGCTGGGCGATGCATGCTGCTGTGTGTGCCGGCTGTCAGGGCTCCTAGGGCTCAGGATGGAGTGCCAGCAGCAGGTGCACCGGCAGCTGTCAAGGTGAGCAGCTGTTTTGAGGATGAAGCACCAGCAGCAGCAGCAGCAGCAGCAGCAGCAGCAGCAGCAGCAGCTTCCAATTCAGGCGGCTGTTGAGGATGCGCAAGCCTTAGAAGAGGATGCATCCAGGGCTGCCAACGTGCAAAGGGCTCCCGGTGGTCCAGGAAAGGTGCCGCGTCCCGCTGAGCAGCTGAGCAGCAGCATCAGCAGCAAGGACGTGCTCACACTCCTCACATACACCCGCTCCTCGCACGGCCATGCTCGCAGACCCTGCGCGCGGCACTGCGCAGGCTGCAGCGCTCAAACCTGCCGCTGCACCGGCGCCACCCCTGCCAGCGCCCCCAGCGCTTCACACAGCCATGACCCCAGCGCTGTGCCCGCCCCCCTGCTGCGTGCTTGCAGGACCTTCGGGAGGCGCTGGGCAAGCTGCAGCTGAACGACGCGGCGCTCAAGTTTGAGCCCGAGGTCAACAACGCGATGGGCTTTGGCTTCCGCTGCGGCTTCCTGGGCCTGCTGCACATGGAGATCGTGCAGGTGCGGGCGCGCTGCTGCGGCTGGGTGCGGCCAGCAAGCTAGGGTACACGGTGGCCAACACACAGGGCCCAAGGGGCAGTGCCGCCCCTGGTGTCGATGTATGTTTGCTGTTGCTGGGGTTTGAACAGCACGGCGCTGCGTGCGCTTAGCAGGAACTGCTGTCACAGCGGCTGCTTGCACAGCTGCGTGCACTTGGCAGACCGTGCAAGGGCTCTCCCCGCCGCCAACCACATAAGCATCGTCTTCAACAACTCTGTGGTCATCATTCAATAGCATCAGGTTCTTGGTGACAGCAGCAGCGTGCTTTGTTGTGTGTGGGCTGTCTTGACGCTCTGCCTGACAGAGCAGCAAGCGTTTCGTTGGTTGAGCAGCGGCCTGACGTTGAACGTGTTCGCGTGGGAGCAGCTGCGGCGTGGTTGCCTGTAGCTTGCAGCTGTTCCAGCAGCACCAGCACGGGCGTGTGCGCTGGCAGTGTGCAGCCGCTGAGCGATGAGCCCGAGTGCAGGACGTGCCCACGGTGTGCTGCATCCAACCCCTGCAGGAGCGGCTGGAGCGCGAGTACAACCTGGACCTGGTCACCACAGCCCCCACCGTGGTGTACAAGGCCCTCACCACGGACGGCGAGGAGCTTGCGGTGAACAGCCCGGGGGACCTGCCAGAGGCCACCAAGCGGCAGCACATCAGCGAGCCGTACGTGCGGCTGGAGATGGTGACGCCCGCCGAGTACGTCGGCAACCTCATGGAGCTGGCCAACAACCGGCGCGGCGAGTTTGTGGAGATGAAGTACCTCACAGGTGTGAGGCACATCACTGCAGCGCTCGCAGCAGCGGGGGTTTACGTGCGCAGCAGGATATTCTCCGTGCGACCAGCGGGATGGGCCATGCAGGACTGTCTAGGCGACCAGTGGGGTGTATCAGCTAGTGTGCATGCAGTGTGTGTGGCGTCTCAGGTGGTGTGGGGTTTGCGGTGTGGCCGTCGCCATGCACAGCACGCCGGGAGTTGAAGCGTATGTAACAGATCCAGTTGGAGCACCGCCTGGCGCCTGCAGAGTTCAAGCGGCTGCGCAGCCCTGCCGGAGTTGCCGGCGCCTGCCGAGTGCCTTCAAGTTCTTGGGGACTGGCCGAGGCGTGAAGTGGCTTGGTGGCCACTGGCTCGTCATTGCCACACCAGACCCAATGACAGCCCCCCCTGCGTGCCTGCCTGCCCCCCCCCCGCGCGTGCCTGCCTGCCTGCCTGCCTGCCTGCCTGCCTGCCTGCCTGCCTGCCTGCCTGCCTGCCTGCCTGCCTGCCTGCCTGCCTGCCTCCCTGCCTGCCTCCCTGCCTGCCTGCCTGCCTGCCTGCCTGCCTGCCTGCCTGCCTGCCTGCCTGCCTGCCTGCCTGCCCTGCGTGCCTGCCTGCCTGCCCTGCGTGCCTGCCTGCCTGCCTGCCCTGCGTGCCTGCCTGCCTGCCTGCCTGCCTGCCTGCCTGCCTGCCCTGCGTGCCTGCCTGCCTGCCCTGCGTGCCTGCCTGCCTGCCCTGCGTGCCTGCCTGCCTGCCCTGCGTGCCCTGCGTGCCTGCCTGCCTGCCTGCCTGCCCTGCGTGCCTGCCTGCCTGCCTGCCTGCCCTGCGTGCCTGCCTGCCTGCCTGCCTGCCCTGCGTGCCTGCCTGCCTGCCCTGCGTGCCCTGCGTGCCTGCCCTGCGTGCCTGCCTGCCTGCCCTGCGTGCCTGCCTGCCTGCCTGCCCTGCGTGCCTGCCTGCCTGCCTGCCTGCCTGCCTGCCTGCCTGCCTGCCCTGCGTGCCTGCCTGCCTGCCCTGCGTGCCTGCCTGCCTGCCTGCGTGCCTGCCTGCCTGCCTGCGTGCCTGCCTGCCTGCCTGCCTGCCCTGCGTGCCTGCCTGCCTGCCCTGCGTGCCTGCCTGCCTGCCTGCGTGCCTGCCTGCCTGCCTGCCTGCCCTGCGTGCCTGCCTGCCTGCCCTGCGTGCCTGCCTGCCTGCCTGCCCTGCGTGCCTGCCTGCCTGCCCTGCGTGCCTGCCTGCCTGCCCTGCGTGCCTGCCTGCCTGCCTGCCCTGCGTGCCTGCCTGCCTGCCCTGCGTGCCTGCCTGCCTGCCTGCCCTGCGTGCCTGCCTGCCTGCCTGCCTGCCTGCCTGCCTGCCTGCCTGCCCCTGCGTGCCTGCCTGCCTGCCCTGCGTGCCCTGCGTGCCTGCCCTGCGTGCCTGCCTGCCTGCCCTGCGTGCCTGCCTGCCTGCCTGCCCTGCGCGCCTGCCTGCCTGCCTGCCTGCCTGCCTGCCTGCCTGCCCTGCGTGCCTGCCTGCCTGCCCTGCGTGCCTGCCTGCCTGCCCTGCGTGCCTGCCTGCCTGCCTGCGTGCCTGCCTGCCTGCCTGCCTGCCCTGCGTGCCTGCCTGCCTGCCCTGCGTGCCTGCCTGCCTGCCTGCGTGCCTGCCTGCCTGCCTGCCTGCCCTGCGTGCCTGCCTGCCTGCCCTGCGTGCCTGCCTGCCTGCCTGCCCTGCGTGCCTGCCTGCCTGCCCTGCGTGCCTGCCTGCCTGCCCTGCGTGCCTGCCTGCCTGCCTGCCCTGCGTGCCTGCCTGCCTGCCTGCCTGCCTGCCTGCCTGCCTGCCCTGCGTGCCTGCCTGCCTGCCCTGCGTACCCTGCGTGCCTGCCCTGCGTGCCTGCCTGCCTGCCCTGCGTGCCTGCCTGCCTGCCTGCCCTGCGTGCCTGCCTGCCTGCCTGCGTGCCTGCCTGCCTGCCTGCCTGCCCTGCGTGCCTGCCTGCCTGCCCTGCGTGCCTGCCTGCCTGCCCTGCGTGCCTGCCTGCCTGCCTGCGTGCCTGCCTGCCTGCTTGCCTGCCCTGCGTGCCTGCCTGCCTGCCCTGCGTGCCTGCCTGCCTGCCTGCGTGCCTGCCTGCCTGCCTGCCTGCCCTGCGTGCCTGCCTGCCTGCCCTGCGTGCCTGCCTGCCTGCCTGCCCTGCGTGCCTGCCTGCCTGCCCTGCGTGCCTGCCTGCCTGCCCTGCGTGCCTGCCTGCCTGCCTGCCCTGCCTGCCTGCCTGCCTGCCCTGCGTGCCTGCCTGCCTGCCTGCCTGCCCTGCGTGCCTGCCTGCCTGCCCTGCGTGCCCTGCGTGCCTGCCCTGCGTGCCTGCCTGCCTGCCCTGCGTGCCTGCCTGCCTGCCTGCGTGCCTGCCTGCCTGCCTGCCTGCCCTGCGTGCCTGCCTGCCTGCCCTGCGTGCCTGCCTGCCTGCCTGCGTGCCTGCCTGCCTGCCTGCCTGCCCTGCGTGCCTGCCTGCCTGCCCTGCGTGCCTGCCTGCCTGCCTGCCCTGCGTGCCTGCCTGCCTGCCCTGCGTGCCTGCCTGCCTGCCCTGCGTGCCTGCCTGCCTGCCTGCCCTGCGTGCCTGCCTGCCTGCCCTGCGTGCCTGCCTGCCTGCCTGCCCTGCGTGCCTGCCTGCCTGCCTGCCTGCCTGCCTGCCTGCCTGCCCTGCGTGCCTGCCTGCCTGCCCTGCGTGCCCTGCGTGCCTGCCCTGCGTGCCTGCCTGCCTGCCCTGCGTGCCTGCCTGCCTGCCTGCCTGCCTGCCTGCCTGCCTGCCCTGCGTGCCTGCCTGCCTGCCCTGCGTGCCTGCCTGCCTGCCCTGCGTGCCTGCCTGCCTGCCTGCATGCCTGCCTGCCTGCCTGCCTGTCCTGCGTGCCTGCCTGCCTGCCCTGCGTGCCTGCCTGCCTGCCTGCGTGCCTGCCTGCCTGCCTGCCTGCCCTGCGTGCCTGCCTGCCTGCCCTGCGTGCCTGCCTGCCTGCCCTGCGTGCCCTGCGTGCCTGCCTGCCTGCCCTGCGTGCCTGCCTGCCTGCCCTGCGTGCCTGCCTGCCTGCCTGCCCTGCGTGCCTGCCTGCCTGCCCTGCGTGCCTGCCTGCCTGCCTGCCCTGCGTGCCTGCCTGCCTGCCTGCCCTGCGTGCCTGCCTGCCTGCCTGCCCTGCGTGCCTGCCTGCCTGCCCTTGCCTGGCGGCCGCATCCGCTGGCTGTGCTGGTCACTTGCTTTTCAGCGCAGGGGGACAAAGTGACGTGCCCTGTTTGCCGCCCTGCCTGCCTGCCTGCCGCTGTTGCTGCCCTCAGACAGCCGCACCACGCTGGTGTTCAACATCCCGCTGGCTGAGGTGGTCACCGACTACTTTGACCAGCTCAAGAGCCGCAGCAAGGGCTACGCCAGCATGGAGTACAAAATTATCGGGTACAGGTGCGGAGTGTGGCCGGCAGACGCAGCGTGTGGTGTGTGTGTGTGTGAGGAGGGCAACGCCAGCAGCTGCAGTGGGCTTGGGTTGATCACATATGCTTTACTGCAACTTGCAAGCCTTGCTGCCTGTAACACATGGAATAGGCTGCTGCTGCTGTTGTTGTGGGTGGCTGATGGTAAGGAGGTCCTGGGCTGCATGCGCGACGGACTCGCAGGCTGGTTCTGCATGCCCCCCAGTCCAGTTTTCAATTGACGGGCGCCTGCTGCCCTGAGGCTGACCTGCGCCTCACAAATCACGCGCGTGTGCACGCTGCCAGGGTGAACGACCTGGTGCTGCTGGAGGTCAAGATCAACAACGAGCTCGCGGAGCCGCTGAGCGTCATCTGCCACCGTGACGCCTCGTACCGCACCGGCAAGGCGCTGTGCTCCAAGCTGAAGGAGCTCATCCCGCGCCAGATGTTCCGGGTGCCCATCCAGGTGGGGGCGCGCGCGCAGCACATGCGGTGGTGCTGGTCGCTGTATTGCGCCAATGCCACCTTTTGAAGTGATTGGTATGCACATGCCTGGAGTTGGAGTTTGTTGATGGCGCATGCAAGTTTGCAGAGCTAGATTGATCAGCTTCTTCTGAACCAAACATACAGGGTGACGCAAGTACGTTCACACAGGTGCATGTGTCGTGCCAGTGCATGCAGGGGTAATCAGCAGCAGTACCGTAAGCTATCTGGGCAGGTGTCACTGCATCCATGCAGCTGCCACTGATTCCTGCAAGCCACCCTCCTGCAAGTGGTGTTGCAAGGGATTGTGTCTCCCGCATATCACCATGATGTTCACACTGCTGCTCGCAAGCGAAACTGCTGCACATCGCTGCTGCCCGTTACTAACCTTCACATCATACGGCATGCTGTCTTTGCTGTGCCTGTGCCTGCATTGGTATCAGGCTTGCCCTATATCAGCACTTCCACAGCACCCCAGCAGGGGAACCACGCATGTGGAACAAAGACAGTCTCAGCAATAACGTCAGTAGCGGCATTGCACAGCTGCGGCTGCATCAAATCACGAGCACACGGCCGTCTGTGCTGTTGCATGCCGAGCTGTGCCTGCTTGGCGGCAGCTCAACCACCTTGCTCTGCGCTGTCTGCCGGTTGCCGTACTGCACACGTACTGCAGGCGTGCATTGGCAGCAAAGTTATTGCCAGCGAGGCCATTGCGCCGTACCGCAAGGACGTGCTGGCTAAGTGCTATGGCGGTGACATCAGCCGCAAGAAGAAGCTGCTGGCGAAGCAGGCCGAAGGAAAGAAGCGCATGAAGCAGCTAGGGAAGGTGGACGTGCCGCAGGCAGCTTTCATGGCCGTGCTGAAAATCAACCAAGACAATGATGGCTGAGCTGTGTGCTGCCATTGTTGCATTGATGCCAGGTCGAGGAGAGCGTTGCTGGCTGAGACACAGTGGTGTCAACGGTTGTGTGCTGGCTGTAGGTTTCTACGGATCTTGCAAGAGTGAAGTGCACTTGCACTTCACAGTGTACGTTCCTACAAAAACGTTGTGTATGCAGCAGCCGGGACCTGCAACATGGTAGTGAACGCGATCATGTCTGCAGTAGCCATTGCAAGTGTGTCACACACTGTGTGCCTCATCAGATGCGGCAAGCAGCAGTGCGCACTGCTGATGAGCCGCGCATGTTAAGAAGGAAGCACAAGCCCGTCCATCCCTGTTCTTGACCAGTGCTGTGCTTCAAGCACCAGTGAAGCTGTGGCAATAACAGCTACCATGTGAGAAGACACAGCACTAGCATGCAGTACACTGGCAGCCCACCCAACCCCCCGCATGAAAGCGAATGGCTGCTGCTGCTTGTGTGCATCATCATCATCATATTACCCATTCAAGCCATAGCATCAGCTGCTTGTGTGCATGTAGGGCCAAGCATGCCTATCATGTGTGTGCCTGTGACCAGCTGGTGGCTGCAGCCACGCATGCCTTGAGCCTATTTAGTAAAAGCAGCAGCACTCCGACCCATCATCATCATCATCATCATCATCATCATCATCATCATCATCATCATCATCATCATCATCATCTTCACCATCTTGATGATGATCATCATCATCATCTTCATACCACCACCACCAGCATCATAATATTCATATTCATATTACCCATTCAAGCGATAGCACTCTGACCCAGCAGGGAAGCAAAGCAAGGACAAGCAGAGTCAACCGAACCCCTCAAGCAACGCTGCGCATGCAAGCAAGCTGATATAAATCATGTCTGTACTGTTTTTAAGCATACTGCTGTAACAAAATGCAGCACAAAGCAAGCCTGGCAAGCACAGCAGACGCCCCTGACTGACTATGCATGCAAGCACTGAAGCGGCTGGCTTCACCCACTCAATAAAGTTGAAGCCGTCCACAATGTTGGGCACTTGAGGAAGCAAAAAGAGGCCAGTGCCCATGTGAAAGGAGACGGCAATATCATTCAGTACATGCCAAATGCCCATGGAAATAGGGGCAGCACTCTGCGCATGTGGGCAGCATGTGGGCTGTAGCGCTCACAGGTCGCGTCGTACTGCGCCGTGACAGGATGGGTCGGACGGTGAATATGCTGATATCATTGATGGGCTGACCTGGCAGCCTTCGTGGGCTCGACAGGCAACAGATGCCGCAGTTATGCATCTCTAACCCACGCTGCAACATCACTTGTAGCAAGCTTGTAGTTCTGAGCTACTCCGGTGGCGCCCGAACATTGCAGAGATAAAGAACATAACTTTAGACTGGATGTAAAACTTCCAACCATAGACCAGATGGAGATAGAGCCTGGAATTTCTGAAGAAGCACCCGTACGTTCAAAGTATAGAGGACTTAGCTGGGACAAAAAATATCAAGGTTTGCAACATTTGGAAACGGATAGAGCATGCTGGTGGCTGCTCCGCTCCTGTACAGCAAGCTCGGTGGTCGGACGAGGTCCTTTGGTGCCACGTATCTTACCGCTGCAAATTGTCGTTGTGCAGGCTGGAGGGTTAGGTAAGTTCAGCTTAGACAGTGCGGGCGTTCGTCCGTTGGTCGGCCTTCAGCTGAGAGTCACCGTCCTCCTGCTTTCTTCTGTAGCTGTCTCTGCGCCGATCTTTGCCTAAACATGTTCTTTTGTGTTTTACAGGATATATTATGCCGGAAAGCAACGACATGTAGGTGCGTGGTGATATCAGCTGCAAACGTGCAGTGCCCTCGCCGCCGATATGCGTACGAGCATCAGCAGATGAAAACCCTGCATCAGTTGGTGTGATGCCTGGCAAGACACAGTGCCTACACAGTAGTAGGTGCTTTGGTTCCATGCCCACTGGCCGCGTCCTAGCAAGACGGAGCTTGGAGCAAGCGGTATAAATAATCATAAATTGAATGTACCATTTGCCGATCCATGGTCTACACACTCCAGCAAAGCAGCACTTTGTCCATGGTTGCAGTGAACACACCTGCCTAAATTTCGCCCCTGCTCACTGACATTCCAGGACGGTATGAAGACGAGGCTTCCGCAGCAGGAGCTTACGATAAGGCGGCCGTGTTCCTGTACGGGACAAGTGCCATCACCAATTTCGGGCTGGACTCATGCCTGAAGGACCCAACAGAGGTATGCTGCCACTGCAGCAAACAGTACCGTACTACGGTAGTTGCAGCTGCCTACCCACTGCAAGCAAGCTGCAATTATGAATGCATCTGGCCGTGTTGCTGCACCACCTGCCTGCGTTGCCCGGCTCTCTTTTGTCTTCAACACCTACCGCACACCAGCACTTAGCATTTGCTTGTGCCTTCCCTTCCGCCCCCCAGGTGAGCAGCTTCATCATCCAAGCCAAGGAAAAGGCGGAGCAAGAGCAGCAGAGCCGTGCACAGCAACATCCCGACCAGCCACACAGGCCAGGCGCCACCAGCGGCCTCTCTGTTATGCAACTGCAGGCAGCACTGCAGCATGGGGCGGTTGTGGCGCCAGCTTACCAGCAGCACCAGCAATTGTACCAGGTGCAGCAGCAGGCCCAGCAGCAACAGCAGCAGGCCCAGCAGCAGCAAGAGCAGCAGCAGATCCTGCTGCCAGTGCTGACTTCAGAAGGTCTTCAACAACAGCTGCTTGTGGCCGGCGGTTACCCTGTTGCACACGCCGGAAGCATCACCTTTGCAGATGTGGAGAGCCTGCAGCAGCAGCAGCAGCAGCAGCAGGAGCAGCTCGCCCGCAGTAACAGCAGGCAGCAGCAGCAGCTGCAGGTGTCGGCAATGCCAGTGGACGGCTCATCGTATGTGCTGGTGTCTTCTCCACTGACAGCAGCAGACTCTATGAGCAGCATCAGCCGCGTCAGCAGCACGCTCAGCAGCAGCAACAGCACGCTCAGCAGCTACATGCTGTGCTCAACACCGACCGGTCAGACAGTGGTGCTGCCCATGGCATCGCCAGCTGTGCCGGGCATCAGCAAGCACAGCGAAGACGCTGCAGTGCTGCTGCAACCACAGCAGCAGCAGGTGATGCAGCTGCAGCAGGTGATGCAGCAGCAGGTGTTGCAGCTGCAGCAGGTGATGCAGCAGCAGGTCCAGCAGTTGCAGCAGGTTCAGCAGCAGCAGGCGGTGCAGCTGCAGCAGGTTCACCAGCAGCAGCAGCTGTTGCTAGTGAGGCCAACTGGGGAGCCCCTGCAGCTGTCCGTGCAGCCGGAGCTGATCACCATTGCAGGGCACCTGTCAGCAGCAGCAGCAGCAGCTTCAACTGGCGGCGGAGAGCTGTTGTCCGGCCCCCATGTCCTGCAGCAGCAGCAGCAGCTCATGCAACAGCAGCTACAGGCTCTGTCCATGCTGGAGTCCATGCCGCCTAGCAGCCTCGGCTACAGCGTCTTGCAGGACTGGGAGTTTGCAGGACAGCAACAGCTGGCGCACGGCAGCAGCACGTCAGCAGCAGCTGCCACAGCAACGGCGGCGGGCCCTGGCACTCCCCAAGCGGGCCTGCCTGGCCTGTACACCCCGGCTGCAGCGCCAGCGTGCGGCAACGACGGGCCGCTGCGCACTGCTGCTGGCGGCATGGCGCTCGTGCAGCCGCACAATCATGCATCACTCGCAGCTGCTGCGCTGGCGGGCCATGCCAGCACAGGACGACTGCAGCAGCAGCAGCAGCAGCAGCTGGTGTTGAGCCAGCGCAGCGGAGCGATGCTGCACGACTGCAGCAGCAGCAACTGCAGCCCGGTCTCCACGGCGATGCGCGTGCCAGCGCCTGCCTCTGTCAACGCTGGCGCCGCTTGGTCCCTGGTGTGACATCCAAGCACGTGTGGCGCAGCCCCTGCAGGCCT
The DNA here is from genome assembly GCA_014080715.1 of Scenedesmus sp. NREL 46B-D3. Lineage (NCBI taxonomy): Eukaryota > Viridiplantae > Chlorophyta > Chlorophyceae > Sphaeropleales > Scenedesmaceae > Scenedesmus > Scenedesmus sp. NREL 46B-D3. The sequence goes on from JACERP010000055.1 coordinate 132,306, forward strand.
GCGCGCCGACGCCCATGCACGCGGCCACGCCACCCAGCTTGGTGACGAGCGGCGGCAGCGGCGGCAGGGGCGGTCGGATGTCGGTGGGCGCGGGCGGCGCGCCATGTCCTGGTCTGCTTCTTGCCAGGGAGGATGCCGGGGGTGCTTGCGCAACTCGGTGGCGGTGTGCCAGGGAGGCTGCCAGGGGTGCTTGCGTAAGATGGTGGTGGTGTGCCCACCGGGCGCTGCCCAACCCGTGTGGTGCTTGTTGAGGTGGCATGGCGTCTCTGCAGCTGTGTGTGCAGCGGCACAAACTGACGTGGAGGATAGAATAAGGGCTCGAAGCAAGAGGGGCTGTCTTCGCTGCTTGCAGCTGCGCATGTGCCGACACATGCCGCGCGCATAGTATAACCATAAACCACACGCGGCGGCTAGTCTTGTGCGTGTGCTCGAGGGGCCGTTTGCATCACACTGCAGCATGCACAATGTCAGTCGTGTTGCAGCACTTGCAGGGCCGCACGTGCGTCGTGTCGCATGACAAGTGTGCACGCTGTTGGGGCGATGTTGACGAGTTTGACCGCATATAGCCCCCACATCTGCTGTGTTGGTGGGGCATGCATCATGAACACCATCCATTGCTGCTGCGTGTGAAGTGCACCGCTGCGCTCTTGTTGCATGTCTGGGGGAAACGGCACCACGCGTGCTCCGGCACGACTTTACTGGTATTGAAATAGATGTGCTTTGTGCCGCGGCAGCTGCTGTCGCTGGGGCTGTGCTTCTTTAAACACGGTGGGTGTTGCCACTGGCCAACGGAGCAGTGGCCTCAAGTCCAATGCTTCGTGTGCCTTTGTCCGCTGTCTTGTCCGCTCTTGTCAGTTGCATGGTGGGCAAGCGGCTGAGCCCATGTCGCTGGGGCACGCGCCGGCATGCGCTGCATTGCAGCAGGCTGTGTGCGTGGTGGTTGCTGTGTGCAAAGTGCGGCACAGCCGCCCACGTGTCCCTGCTGTGCGCCGTGCCGTGTGCTGCTTTCCGGTGATGGTGGTGGGGATTCATCAAGGGCGGCGCGGGGGACGCTGGGCATCGAGGGGCGCGATGGGTTGGGTGTCGTCAGCATTTGGTGGCGTGCATGCGCACACAAGCTGTGGCGGTGCCCAGAGCCTCGGGGTGCTGCAGGGGCACCCCAGCCACCTGCACGAATGAGCATGGAGACACGGTAGTACTTCTCTGCAGTCCAGAATGCACGCAGCAGCTCGCAGGGGCCAGCGCAATGCGCTGCAGGGTGGCGTCTGCGGTTGAACGCCCGGGTCGCCTGGGCTGCGCCTCGGCTGCATCGTGGAAGGCGCCTGGGCTTGTTGTGCGGGTGGGTCTGAGGCTTTCTTGGGCAGCGCACGTGTTCTGGGATTGGTATAGACTACAAGCATGTACGGAAGGGGTCCTTCCCGGGTGTTATGTATGGCTCTTTTGCTTTTGGGGTGCGTCGGCTGCGGGTATGTGTGCGTGGCAGCGGTTACTGTTGCTGCGTTGGAGCTCTTGCAGGGCTGCGCGGTGCGAGGGCGACACCAAGGCCGGGTGTTACTGCTGGACGCGGGTGGCGCAAAAAGGGCTGCGGCTCGTGTCTCATGCGGGGTGGCCAAGCCTTGCAGACTGTCTGGGAGGCCGTTTCGGCTGCAATAAAAGCTGCACAAGCAGCGCGTGATGTCGTCTGCTTGCACTGTTGTTTGGAGGTTGGCGCGAGTCTGGTTTAAATAAAATGGGCGCGTTTGCACATGCGCTGCCGGAGCAGCTGACCTCTTGGGTGACTGTGAGGGGCGACTGGCTCCTAGTTGGCCCTCTTTTGAATGGCGGGGGCCGGGGGTACACGGGCGAATATGGAACATGGGGTGGCTCTCTCTTGGGTGGCTGGGGGGGGGGGTGATGCAAGGACGTGACAGACACATATGGGTCGCTTGCGCCTCCAGCAGCATGCTCGCTGTTGGCTGGCTATGTGATCAGTCGGCAGGGGCTCAATGCCGCTGCTGCACTGCAGCTGTGGGGTGTGAGGCACTCCTGTCATGGCCCACTGCTGATGCTGTGTGCTTGGTTGGCACTGCAGGACAAACAGGGCCGGGTGGGCATGCAGGCTGCAGTGCTGGGCATGCAAATGCACCAGCAGCATGCATGTGCAGCCTGCTCTCCAGGTTGAGCTGCGTGTGTGTAGTAGGGTCATTTTGTGTGGGACTGGCTGCTGCTGCTCGCATGTGCGGCCAGCAAAATGCTGGGGCACGGCCTGGTGGATGTGCACGACTCGGTCTTGATCATCTCTCTGTTGGCTATGATCCAGTGTTGGCTATCGGTTGGGGGATGTTGCCAGCTGCCGAACCTGGATGGCTGTGTTCGTGCGGGCTTGGCCGGTCGGCTTGTGATCCAAGTCATTCTTAGGTCTGTTTCCATGACTGCAACGGTTGCTGGTGTGGCACTGAAGGCAAGGATAGCTGTCCGGAGTTGCGTGCATAAGATGGCTGAGCGCTGAATTGCTCTGCGCCTTACGGTTTGGCGGCTCGTAGTTGCATCATGCATAAGTAGGCGCGTTGAAAGCAGACTGCAAGCAACGAACAATGCATCCTGGCACTTCTGTTTGGTGCGATCACACTGCACGAGCAGCTTACTGCACGATCCTATAGGAGATCGGCATTGTCGGCTGCTGGGGCAAGGCACATTCCATCACCATTTCACAGCAGCACACCCGTCTTCAGAGGACCTTGCGCAGCTGCCGGCAGCAGCTGTAGCAGCAACAGTCCTTCTTCATGGGTGCCTGTTGGAACGGCCCCGCCATGGTAGTGGTGCTGTGCAGCTGGGCTTTCTGCCGCCGCATCCTGGGGTTGCTGCCTTTGATCAGCAGCAACACATGCACCTGAGGCTGAGTGGCAAGTGTGTTGAGGTACGTTAGGCCTGCGGTTGCTGCCGGTACAGTCGTGGTGGTCGGTAGCCGCCGCACGCACATCAATTGCTCACACTGTGCACGGGGCCAGCAAAACTCAGCACGCCGCATGCTTGTGTGCTGCTGTGCCTCGCTGGTTGTCCCGCATTTGATCATTGCCGCGCATGCCGGTCACAAGTGTGGCTGCCCGCGGCACTGTTGCAACCAGCGCTGCACATGCTGTGAACGGGCTGACGGCCGAGCTGTGCTCCAAGCGTACTAACTTCTGCATCATTTTGGCTGATCAAGCAGCTGTGACGGTGGTGGCTGACACTGCAGTGCTTTGACCACCAGCTGGTTGGTTTGACTGCGTCGATCTGCGCACGGCACACTGCAGCACACCAGGGACTGCCATGTCAGGCATGGTGTGGCGGTCTGGTGGCAAGGGCCCGGGGCTGCTCTCAGGAGCAGCAGCAGCAGCAGCAGCAAGGCTTGCAACCGGCAGGATTCATACACCGCATGCATCATGATCATTGCTGCGCCAATTTGTGCGTGCTTGCACCACTGTATGGCAGTTGAGGCAAAGAACTACCCGGCAAGTAGACACAGAACGCAGCGAGCTGGGGCAGCACGTTGGGACAGCATGTTGCGGCGGCTGCACTGCACCTGAATGGCGCATGCCAGGTTGTGGTGTAAGTGGACCTGCCACAATGCGGGTTGTGGCTGGTCAGCCGTCGTGCCCCTGATCAGGCTTGCATGGCTGCGCCGCATCGCGGGTTAAGGCCCGTCAGCCACCTTGCCCATGATTGAGTTTGCATGAAACCAGAGCACGCTGGCGTGAGTGAGGAATATCTATAAGCGTCGCATGCATTCAATTCTCGTTGCACTGGCAGGCAGCAGTTGCACGCAGTTGCGAGTGCGCCAAGTGGCGCAGTGCCGGGCTACTGCTTGTCGCCTTGATTGCTAGTATCGCCTTGATTGCTCAGATTAAAAGTCATCGGGTGTTGGCTTGCTGTTTTGTTTTGGTGTGGCTTACGTAGCAGGTCACCACTTAAGTTGGGAATTCGCCGACCCACAATGGGGTGTTGTGTGTTGTTGCCTGCTGTGGTTGCAGGCACCTCAAGGAAGCATGCCCGAGCATGGCAGTGACGCAAATGTGCACAATGCGAGCCGTATTAGGACTCCTTTTACAAGCTGCATCGGTAGAGTGCGTTCATAATTGTGCTGTAGTCTGTTGGGCGTTGGGCGCGCGCATGGTCTGGCTGCGATGCCGCCGGCTGCCGCAGATCGGTCATGCGGGTTATGCTCACCTGTCGCGCACTTGTTGTTGGGCTGTGCTGAATGCGTCCCTTCAGAGCGCCTTTCCGTCAGTCACGGGTAATCCTCAGCAACAGCAATCAATGAACTCACATGAGCATGTTCCTGCATTGCTGTAGGGGCAGATGCTACAGGAGCAATCAAGCGGTTGCTTGCTTGCTGGCTGGCTGGCTGGGTGGGTGGGTGCTGGCGCTTCAGATGAGGCGTGGTGGCCACATGCTGCACTGCAGCTTGTGTGTGTTTCTGCTGCGTGTAGTGCGATGGGCTGATGATAGGCATGCGGCGTGTTGGACGCAGAGCATGCCCTGCGCCGCTTCTCATCATCATTTGGTGTGGTGGTCCCTGCAGCAGTCGCTGTGGTTGCAGCTGTTGCTGATGCAGCAAGGCTGCCGGTATTGCTGCAGCCGTCCCTCGGGTCGCAGCACTTTGTTGTTCTGATCGCAAGTGGTATGCAACGCCTCCGCACTTGTGCTGGCAGTTGCTGCAATGGAAAAAGTGGCTGTACCTGTCACTGTAGTGGCGGCTTCAGGCAAGCTGCACTGCCCGCCGCAGCACAAGTTCGGTGCTGCTCGCGTCATTCTCTCTGTGCGGTGTGCAGCACGCTGCTTTGGGGTTTGTGTGTGCTTTCAGGCGGGCGGCGGTGGGTCCTGGTGACTTGTGCATTGGTCTGTGTGTTTGCTTGTGATTTGCGCTGTTGTGGCGCCCCCTTGCTGCATGTGCATGCCAAGTTGACCTGCTTTGTGCGCTGGCGACTGTCCGATTTCAACCTCTGGCGTGTTGAGGGCGATTCGCCTGGAGCGTTTGAGCTTGCTCAGTTGCAGATGCGAAAAGGGTCGGCGGTGTACTATATCCCCACTTGACAGATCACACGCAGCTGTGTGTGGTGAGACGGGCTCAGCTGCAGGTGGCGACGCAGTGCATGCGCTTCATGCATGTGCGTGGTGTGGGCCTGGCTTGTTCAAACTCTGACTTGGTACTGGTATCATAGCTCAGCTTTGTGGCAGTTGATCTGAAGCTGGCATGAGCGCTGAAGTAACCTCCTGCTGCTTCGTTAGCCTTTTGCGGTGTGTTTCGCAGTAAAAACTTGGTTGCTGTTGTTGCTGGTGTACTTGCTGCGTGCAGGCAGCGGCGTGGCACCCACATGCTTGCAGGCCTGAACGGCAGCAGCTGGCTCCAAGGGTGCTGTCATGAAAGGGCCGCTGGAGGTGACGGGTGGTTTATTGAATGGTTGTGCTAGCACGATGCTGACTGCACACGCGGGGCCTCAGAGGACAGCGTCTGCGTGCATGCCCTGGTGCTTGCCGTGCAAATATCACGTTGCTTGCGGCTCCGAGCATGCAGCACTGGCCTGGCTGCGCTCGCTGGTGTTTGGTGCATGGTGCATGCAGTTGTATGGCTGCACCTGCTGCCGCTGCTGCTGTGCAACAACATGCTGCTGTTGACATGTGCATACTGCAGCTTGGCTTGAACACACCAATTAGACAGGGGGGGGGGCGCCTGTGGTTTTGGGGCTGGCGTGCACGCAGTGCGGTGCACCTAGCGTACCCGCTGCAGCAGAAGCTGGTGGTGGTGCTGCTCCCGGCCATTGCTGCACGTATCACCATCATGTTATCACAGTGGGATGGAACGCAACGAGTTGAGGCCTGGAAGCGTTTCAGCCACCAGCCAGCCTCACATTTGCAGCCGTGTGGCTGCGTGTGCTGGCAGCTGGGGGGGGGGTGTGATTGGATGTTCGAGCCGCATTTGCATACGCGCTGTTCAGCAGGCGTGCCCCGCCCTCCCAGGGTCACTAACGCAAGCCGTGTTAGCGTCATCATCATCATCATCATATTACCCATTCAAGCCATAGCATCAGCCATGTTAGCGTGAGTGTCATGGTCACAAGTAGAGGTGCAGGTTCACCTGGTCGTGTTGGTTGCCACTCAGCAGATGCGCTGTGCAGCTGCTCCTTGGGCTGCTGGCAGTCAGAGTGCAAGCTGCAGCAGACCCTGCTGTTGGTCGAGAGCATCAGAAGCTCGGGCTTGATGCGTGGGCGCCTGCACAGGTATTGGTTTAGCTCTATGTTCTAGGTTCAACATTTTACTGTGGATAGGCAGTGGCCTGATTAACTTGCTGGTGGTGGGTTATGCATATGCATGCCACTGGATGCCTGAGCTGCATGCATGCTGCTCAGCTTTTCTGCAGCTTGTCGGGCGGGCTGCAGCAACCCTTCAGCCTGTGAAGCGCTGCATTACCTGCAAGTGAGGTGCGGGGTGGGCCCTGGTGCGGGGCGCAGGTGTTCGCAGGTGTCGCGTGTGGTGCGGCATGCACTTTGGTTGGCGCGTTGTTGGTCGATCAGCCTTGCAGCCGACACCCAGGCCAGCACTGGTAACCATTCGGGGAAGCAAAGCACGGTGAAGCAGCGTGGCACGCCCAAGCCCCCATCATGGCATGTGAGGCTGCGCATGCAAGCAATGCTGGCACCACCTACGTCTGTGTTGTCTGTCACAGTATGATACACTGATATAACATGATGTAGCAATGATGCAGAACCAATGCTTGTTGCCGCCTGCCACCTTGGCTGGTGACCGGTGAATGCCTGCTGTTTTGTGCAGCGAGGTACATTCAATATCATGTATGGTGCATATGATGCATCGGCACGCTTGTTGTTGTAGAGGGTTTACAGGAAGCACGCATTACGTAGCTCAGTACAACTAGCGGCGCAGTACAGTGGGTGGAGCCAGCTTTGCTTACGTGCGCAGCCTCGCATGCAGGGGTCGGGTGACATTGCTGGCTTGCTTGCCTTTTGCTGCGTGCTGTTTCTTCTTGACATAGCCCAATGCAGCAAATGCAGCCCTCACATAGCTTGTTGAGCCTGACTGGTGCACCCAATGCTGCGTTGGGCAGCAGCCAGGGTACGGGATCTAATTGGCAAGCACAATCTGATGCAGCACTCACAGATTGAAACTGGGGCCCCGCCACAGTGGTAATGATGGCTGGTAATCAACATATGTTACTGCTGTCGTCTCAACACCCTGCCAGACACTTGCGACAACAGCAGAACTGCGCACCTGTTACAAAGACATTAAGTGGTGACTAGTAGCTGCATGCGTACGCATGGGTCCCAGCTGCCACCACAACAGCAAAGCCTATCACAGCTGTGCGAACAGCATGCAGTGCTTGCATGACAGCACAGCCATGCGCAGCGCTGGCTGCTGTCACAGCTGCGGCTGCTCATCATCGAGCAACGCCAACATTATCATCATCAGCAATGCCAACACAACAGCAATGTCACAAGCGCCACTCACCACACTGCCCATCGCCCGCGGCACCAGCTGAAGCAGCAACATCTCCCAATTGCTGCTGGTTCTCCTCGGCTGCAGCAAGCGAAGCACCCGCCTCACAGCAGCTCCGTCCTCCACCCTACGGCCTGCTTCTGCTCCTGGACCTCTGTCGCTGCCGCCTGTGCTCAGCAGGCGACCTGCTCCTGCTGCAGCTCTGCTGCTGGTGCTGCTCCCTCCCCAACTCTTGCTGCCTGTCCCTGTGCCTGCCAGCAGGAGACCTGCCCCTGCTCCTGCTACGGCTACGGGCCAGGGCTCGTGCCCTGTCCCTGCTCCTGCTGCGGCTCCTGCTGTCATTGCGCCTGCCCCGCCTCAGCTGCCCACCATCAGCTTCTGCTGCTGCTGCCGCGCCGCTGCGGCCACGCTGCTCGCGCTCGTGCTCCCCTGCAGCCTTGGCTCCTGCTGCAACAGCAGCAGCAGCAACGGCAGCAACAGGCACGCATCAGCCAGCAGTGCGGGGCAGAGAGCATGCAAGGTCCCGCTGCAGGTGCATGCACCACAGCAGTAAAACTCAACGCAACCTGAAGTTACACTGGAACTGCTTATCACTGACTTGCCACCTCCACGCCTTGACCACATCCATGAAAGCTGCACGCATGCCGCTGTTGAAAGCAGCCGGCTGTGCACGCATTACTCATCTGCCCACCACCCACGCACCACGTGCACCGTCTGAGTCGGACCGCTGCTGCTTGCGGCACTTGGCGTGGCGTGGCTCGCCGCCGTCACCGCCACTGTCGCTGTCACTTGACGACGACGAATCAGATGAGCTGCCGCTGCTGCCGGAAGCGTCTGACCCGTTGCGGCGCTTCTTGTGCTTGCTGCTGCGGTGTTTCTTGTGCTTTTCCTTCTTCTCCTTCTTCTCCTTTTTCTCCTTCTTGCTGCTGTGCCTCTTGTGCTTCTTCTTGTGCTTTTTGTGCTTGTCTCTGTCCTTGCGTTCGCGGTGAGCCTCACCCTGCTGCATCAGGGCAGCCTGTGCTAGGAGCAAAAAACAGGCGGTTGCCCCCAGATAGGGTGATCAGGTCAGGCAAGCGTGCAATGAATAGGTGGCTGGATGAACAGTTGGTGTGCAAGCACCAGAGTTAGTAAGCATCACTGCTGCTGTCCACTGCAGCTGCACACATCATGAGGTGGTAAGAATGGAAATCCTTTCGCCAGCAGTTCCTGCACATCACTACTGTGTGGCTCCACCAATTGCCTCTATGACAAGTGTGACAGTTTACTGACGCTCTCAGGCATCATGCACTCACCTGCTCCAACTGGATCTGCCAATCAGCCCTGCACTTTTGAAACAACGGGCAAGCAAGTGCAGTAAAGAAGCCAGCAGGGGAAACAGAGGAAATGGAAGGCAAAACACAAACTTAAGCATGCATCAAGTCTACCAGCAAGGGCAGGTCTTTGTTGGGAAATTGCCTTTCGTGCAGAACTTGTCTGTGACGCAAGCAACGCTGCAGCCAACAACTTGGCAGCTTCAGCAACAGCTGGCATGTGTTGAGTTTGGCATCAACAGCAGCACATGACTCCTGCGAAATGCTAAGCGATGCATGCACACACTTTGATGAATGATGACCAGCAACCCACATATGCATCAATGTTCCTGCAAGTGCTCTGTCTGCTGCTCTGCTTACTGGGCCTGCTTCTTGTCCAGCTTCTTCTGCAGCGTCTCAAAGACCGTCTTGGTGAAGTCTGCACGAGTCGACTCCGACACTGTAACCTTTGGCCTTCATCATCTAGCCTGCGAGCGCGCGACATGATGCTGCCTGGTTGGGCTGCTGCTGTTGTTGTGCTGCTACGGTATGCCCTGCCTGGCCCCAGCCCGAAGGTTACAGGTTCGACAGTTGACGTTACAGTTGGACGCAAATCAGATCAAACGTTCTGCCCGCAATGATGAAGGCCAGTTCACCAAAAGGATAGGCCAGCAAAAGGCCTGTTAAACGGCTTTGCGTGCGTAGACGGATCAACGCGACAGAGAAAGTAGACCCAAATGATCACCACAAGATGATACGCGGCCTCGTCCTGCTGCGGCGTCGTCGCTTTTTGAGCCCGCTGTAACAGTACCCTGCTCTTCGTTGTTGCAGCCTTCGTCTAAGGTCAGCTGAGCTGCAACCTTGATCTATCATCTGTCTTGTGACAACTGCCTTGCTTGCACGGTGCCATTTGAACAGCATATACATAGACCACTTGCTGTTGTTGCACCCCCCCCCCCCCCTGTTGCTCTGCCGGATTCATCCTCAACTTTGGCATGCTTGCCGTGTTTCAGCAGAATCTGGAGCAAAACCAGCAGGAATAACTAGTGGACCTCAGCACGAAACACACAGCACGCAGCAGGAAGCTTGTGGCTGCAAGAGCTGCTGCTGCCACTGCTACAGCCAACAGTAGTTGCACGCCCACGCCGCTCGTTGAGGCAACAGCAGCAGGAACAGCATACACCTGCTGACATGATAGAGGTGGTGCTGAATGACCGCCTGGGTAAGAAGATCCGCGTGAAGTGCAACGAGGATGACACCGTGGGGGACCTCAAGAAACTGGTGGCAGCGCAGACTGGTGAGCTGCTCCTTGGCCATGCGGGTTGGTACATGCATGACTGCTGTGCATCTCATGCATGCTTTGGAGTTCTGCCGGTGCATCATCAGCGCATGTGTGCCTGGAGATTTTGTGCCTTCAGCTTACCAGCTGCTTGCGTCTGTGCGATGCATCCTTCTTGTCGCTGGGGCTGCAACTGCTTGTTGTTGGGTGTACACCGGCACCAAATGGCGCTGTGCGACTTGTTGATGGATGGAATCAAAACGTGACAGTGCATCTGACTATTGTCACGTGTACACCATAAAGCAAGGCTTCCCACCGTGTGCACTCACCATCCGCTCTGTTATGAGCACATCAGCATTTGACCAGCGCTGACCAGGCCGCAGAACCTAGGCTTCCTTACCCCGTATTGCCCAAAACATTGCCCTGTACTGCCCAACAATAACCCTGTACGTTTCAAACATTTCTCTTGCAGGAACGCGCCCTGAGAAGATCCGCATCCAAAAGTGGTACACCGTCTACAAGGACCACATCACGCTGGCTGACTACGAGATTCACGATGGCATGGGACTTGAGCTGTACTACAACTAAACAGCTGCAGGACATCTACTCTTTTGAACAGATGCTCAGTTGCTGAGTAGCACAAGCTGCTCAGCAGCGTGCAGCTGTGTTGTTCTGCTCCCTTGCAGCGCAGCTCAACAGTGCAGCTCAGCAGTAGCAGCGCTGGCGTGCAGCAGCGACGGCAGTAGTGCCGCAGGACACTTGTTGCGTCATGTGGCACGCCTTGGCACAGCTGGTGACCCAAGAATCAACCAGCAGAGCAGCTTGGTAGTTTAGTGCTGGGCTGGTAGGCCTGTCTGGAAGCCGCTTTGGAGGGGCAGCTGCTGCACAGCAGTTCCTGCGGTACAAGCAGCAGCAGCAGCAGCAGCAGCAGCAGCAGGACCTGGCGCTTCGATGTAGCAGGCTGCTTGCACTGCTGGCTTGAAGGTATGCACGCCCCTGGTGTAAGGGGTCACACACGTTGGTGTTGCTATGCTGTCATGCTTCGCCTGGGTATCTTTGTTCAGCTGCTGGGTGCCTGTGCACAGCAGCTGCTGGTGATGTGCGGGGCGCTTGCGCCAATCCATTCCTTCATTTGAGGTGTAGAAAGCAGTTGGGCGCTGCTGCTTTGCTTGACTGGAATAGGAGGAGGAAGGTCGTGAGTTCGAACCCTGCCAGCTAAGTGGAGGAGGGCTGCTGCGCGAACAGTCAGGATTAGGGGTACTTGCCAGAGTGCAGCGCGCCAGTGCGCTAGTGCATCCGGCAACTGGCCGAATCTTGCTCAGACTGAAGGTTGTTGGATCTAGTGGTTGCCCAATGAGCCTGTCATTGTCTCGACCAACGGGCAATGTTGCCGTCGTGTAACATCCAAACTGTGACTAGATTTCAAATATTGGCGCTGTGCAACTTGGGGTGTCCAGCAAAGGTCCGCAGGGCTTATTCTGGTTGTGATGCATAGGTGCTGCTCCTAGCTGCTCCTGGCTGGGGTGTTGAAGTTGCTGACCTCCGAGGTCATGACCTGAGGTCTGAGCTCAGCCTGTTGCTGGGCAAGCACTGTCGTTGAATCACACAACGGCAGTGCTTGCCCTGCAGGCTGAGCTCAGCAACCCCAACACCCCAGGAGGAAGTGGTGCATCAGTAGGGTTTCACATCTCCCCTGCACCCTTTAAAATCTCCCATGCATTCTTACGTCCTGAATTGCTGGCAGCCTTAGCTGCATATACTTGGATGTTTACTGTGTAACTACCTTCCAGCACTCCGCGCACGCCTGCAAGGCCACACAGCCCATCGCTTGTCGTGAATGGCACCTGTGCTTCGAAAGCCCCTATATCTTTCCGTCGTGTCACAGGGTCTTGGCACGGGTTGATGGAGGAACAGTGTTGTGACAAATGCGGCAAACGAGGCGGCGGTGGCTTGAAGCTGCAGCGCTGTTCCGCGTGCAAGTGTGTGTACTACTGTGGCACCGCCTGCCGTGACTCAGGTCAGGGCACCAACCAGCTGTAACGAATCCTAGGCTCGTGTAGTACCCACCGTATCATGCGGCAGGGCGTCTTGTGACGCCCTTGTGGATCCATCCTCCCTGCTGTCGCCGCTGCTGCTGTGCTGTTGATGCTGCACATTACTGTTGACAGACTGGGCGGTGCACAAGAAGACTGCAAGCGCCTGGTGTTCGTCAAGGAAGCTGAGCTCGCAGACTTTGCTGATGCCAGCAAGAAAGCAGATCCACCCGCTCGCCAGCGTACCAGGCTGCAGAGCAAGCAGCAGCAGATGACTCCGCCAGGTCATTGGTGCTGGTGACACCCATCGTGTCACAAAAATTGCACAGGTGATCAAGCTGCTCTGCACATGGCAATGCAGCGGAAAAAAAAACCAAAAAACGCCATGGTGGCAGCAGCAGCAGTTCCTGTCACTCTGCTGCACCCACTGCACAAGGGCAGCCGTAGCATCACCAGGTCACGCAACGACACTGTGCAGCAGTCCCTTGAATCAGGAAAAAATGTTCAACAGAGCTTGCAGCTTGACCACGTTGCAACTGTGTGGCGGCTGCGGCATGGGCCGCCATGTGCGTCAACACATGCACAGCTGCACAAACTGCTGCTGCTGCTGCTTCAGCGCCCACTGCGCTGCTGCTGAAGCGCATCGTGGCAGCAGGAACACAACAGCAGCAGCAGCAGCAGCTGCGGCGGCTGGTGTTGTTATCATGCGGCATACGAAAAGAGGGCGTGGTGAGTGATCTGCTGACCAGCGGTTGAGTCCACTGCTGCTGGTGCTGCTGGTGCTGCTGCTGGTGCTGTCCAGGCGTGTGAGGATGATGTGCTGCCCAGCTGCGAGGCCGAGGAGAAGATCTGGGGGCTGTACGGCCACCCCAGCAGCCCGGGCTACCAGCGCCTGCTCACGTGCGCACGCAAGCGAACAGATGACGAGGACAAACGCCTGCCAAGAGACTGCATGCAGATGACCGCAGCTCCTGTTGCTTCTGCAACGTGTGTGTGCGCCGCGATCCTTGCTGGGTTTTGGGTTTGTCTTATGCACCCCCACATGCGGTTTGCTCGCACGCAGCTTTCACTGTCGCACCATGCACGGCACTGTGGCTGCAACAGCTGCCGCCCCCCTGTGGCGCATGTGTCCTGCTGTGCTGTGCTGCAGCGCCTACCAGCGGGCGCTGAAGTCGGGGGACCTGGGCGCCAGACGCTGATGGAGTGCCTGCTGGCACGACCCGCGGCATCAAAAGCACTCACAAAGGCGCTGAAAAAGGTGCGGCTGCGCCGGCCATGCCCTGCCTGTGCCGGCAGCATGTGGCTGCACATACCGTGCTTTGGTGTGGTGCACCGCGTTTCTCGGTCGCTTGCTGTTGAATGGAACGTTTGTCGAGCCTGCTTTAGAGCCTGGCATGGCCTGCTGCGCAATGGCATGGCAGCTGCACTGCTTGCTGATGGATTTGACTGCCATCCGCTGCTGCTGCTGCTGCTGCTCTGCTGCTGCTTGTCATGCCATGTGCCAGTTGCGCTTTTGATGTGTGTGGATGCTCAATTTGGTCTCTGGTGCAAGCATGGGAGCTGCACTGCTGGCTTGTCAGCCATCACTGCCTTATCTCCTTGCTGCTGTCAGACACGCGTCATGGTCTCATCTGCCTCATCTGCTGCTGCTGCTGCTGCTGCTGCTGCTGCTGCTGCTGTGCTGCTGCTGCTGCTGCTGCTGCTGCTGCTGCTGCTGCTGTCAACATCGTGCTGGCCAGGTGCGTTTTGTGATGTGTGAGAAGGACTCCCTGGAAATGATCATGCGCGCATTGGACAGGTGGGCGCAGTGTGCCGGTCAATGTCTTTGTGTAACTTGTGAATCCTCAGTTTAAGCAGATTTGGTAAGAGGCAATATTGCCCAATCGATGGGCACAATCGGGCCAGGAGCAGAGACCCCACCAGGGGACTTCACCAAGCTGCAAGCAGCGGAACCTGTGCGGTTGTAACCGTAGTGCTGGTAGGCGGCGAGGGTGCTGTGCTGCTGGCACAAACGACAGAGCATGTAACAACAGGAATGCGTTGGTAGCGATCGTGCTGGTAACGAACGCACAGCGGTCCAGGTACATGGCATGTATCGGCTGCAGTTGTCAGTCAGCGCGCAGTCAACCATGACGTCACCGGTCACTTGAGGCGGCGCCAGCTTGCAGTATACGGCCTTCGTCCGGCTTCTGTCATGCATGCGCAGCGTGTCGACGAGTGAAGGCTGAGCTTTCCCGCAGTGCATATCAGGTGATGCCAAACGCCACAATGCACGCTGCAGGGCGCCCACTGTGCTGTGACAACTGCTGCTGCCGCTGCCGCTGCTGCTGCTGTAGTTATGCTGCGCTGGTGGATGGACTTGAGGTGGACAGCGAGTTTGACAAGTGGCCCATCAAGCAGGGCATGTAGAAGGGCAGCGCAGCTGGCACAAGCGCACACCGCCAGCAGGCGGCACAGCTGGCAGAGACACACAGCCAGGACAGCGTTGCTCGGCTGGCGGAAGCACCCAGCAGGCTGCTCGCGCTGAGACGACCCAAGACAGGACAGCCTGGGCTCAGGCGCTGCGGCCATGTGCTTGGCGCCAGGCCGGCATGTCCTGTTGCATGTCGGCGGTGCTCGAGGGCTTCATCAGACGTCTGGCTGGGACAGCTGCTGTGTTCCAGGCCGTTGGCATGCCGTTTGAAGCACACGCAGACATGCAGTCATGACTGCGTGTAGCAGGCGGCCGGGTGAACTGGTCGGCACTGCACATGCCGTCTGCTCACAGGTGGGCAGCTGCACGCGACCTGCGGCGTGCTACCAGGCAGGCGAGCCGAAGGCGGCTGCGGCGTTTGCCTGTGGTTCGCTGGAGTTGGCTGCAGCACAACCTGGCTGAATGCATATGCACGTATGTATGCAGGGCAGCTGGAAGCGTTGACTGCTTATGGATCATCATCATCATCATCATCATCATATTACCCATTCAAGCCATAGCATCAGCGCCATCGGCCCCGCGCCCCACCGGGGCGGAAAGAGGAGGGAGCACTGCTCCAGAATGTTTGCATGCATTGCGCACATCCCAAGACTTGACAAGAAAAGCAGCAATACACGGTGACACCATCAGACATCTTCCAGAACTGCCCCAAATATCATCAGATACAAAACGCAACACCTTGATTGACGAATCAGCCATGGACAAAACGCTGCGCAACTTTTCAACGCAACCAGGCAGGGATCTGATCTCAGCAAACATATCATCCCTCTGAGCAGAAGTAGCAGGGCAATCAAACATGAAGTGTGACAAAGACTCAACTTCTGCACCACAACAAGGACATCCTGAAGTGGAGTTAGCTCTGCGACCGCCAAACTGACTAGTACGCTCATGTACACACAGACAACCCATACGAACACGCAACAGCAATTCAATACCACGTGGAATTGCCACTGAACGCAAGTACGGCCTAGGCCTCCTGAAACCCATAGCATCAACATGAGAGGGATGCACATGAGCCACATACCGACTCAGAGTGGAGTGTTCCAACGTTTCACATGCAATCCTTTCAGCATGTAGTGTCTTGACCTGCTTGTTGACATGGCTCTTGCACGCACTGGCTCTGCCTTCCGCGGTCACAACATTCACACCATACTTGCACAGCAGGCTCTGCACATACTTGTGCCACGGTGTCACCGCCACAGCACCACTAGGACGCCTCCATTCAGCTGTAAACACTTGATTTGGCAGCCGAACGCCCTGCATACGCTGAATCCTGTAGTAGTACTCCAAAGCCCTCTGATGAAGCCACATATGCAACGGTTTCACACCCCATTCTGCCAAGAGAGCTGAAGAGCATGGGCGCTCCTTGCCACAGCGCATTGCGCATTTGATGATGTCTGTCTGCACTTTGTCAATCAGCTGCAGTTGCCTAGCTGTGGACGGAAACCAAACCTCACTGCCATATTCGACAATGGGACGGACACACGTCAGCAACAGTATGCGTTTAACCTCCACACTGATGCTGCGGCTCTTCCAAATTGGCATGAGCGCACCCTTCACACGTTGCACCTTAGCCAGCATCTTCTCAAAATGTGTGGTCCATGTACAGGTATTGTTGAACCACAGGCCAAGATAGCAGTACTCCGATACAACAGGCACAGGGACATTGTTCCAAACAATGCCGGAGTCGACCAGCTGGCTGGTCTGTCTTGCTGGGAGCACATGCATGACGGCAGACTTCAAGCTGTGGAGCTTGAAGCGCCACTGGCAACTGTAATTGTAGACAGTTGCAGCCACAGCCTGAACTTCAGACAGAGACCCGCAGACAGCAACAAAGTCATCAGCCTGCATGGCTGCCACAACTTGGCCTGCAGGTTCGTCACGAGGGCCCATGAGGGTAACGCCAGGGTGCTTTGCATGCACGTCACGCAGCAAGTCGTTGATAAACAACAGGTACAGTGTGGGCGAAATAACATCACCCTCATGCAGGCCAAGGTCGCAGGTGAACCTATCCGTGGTGCAACCCTCATGAGACACCACACGCTGCGCGCCCTGATACAAGTTGTACAAGACACGGAACATCTTGCCACGCACACCCTTATCCCACAGCTTCTGGAACAAGCCATCAAGCCAGACCGTAGGGAATGCCTTGAAGGTGTCAACAAACAACACATATGACTCCTTTCCCTCAGCTTTCCTGCCATTAAGGACCTCGCTGAGCACGCTTTGATGGTCAGCACAACTGCGCTTGGGGCGGAATCCGTTCTGACTCTCGTGCAGCAGCGGCGCCGCTGCTGCTGTAGCAGCAGTTGCGCGTGGCTGCTGCTGCTGCTGCTGCTGCTGCTGTTGTGCTGAATGCTGGCCTTGCTGCTGCTGCTGCTGCTGTGCTTGTGTTTGCTGCTGCTGCTCCTGCTGCTCGCCCTCTGCAAACTTGATAAGGCGCTGATTGAGGACGCTGGTGTAGAACTTATAGAGCACGCTGAGCAGGGTGATGCCGCGGTAGTTGCCTGGGTCTGTCAGATCGCCCTTCTTAGGCATGCTGACGACTGTCCCCGGCACCTGATGTACCTGCTCAAGCTGCCACATGAGGCTGCAGTACTGCAGCAGCATGTCTGCAACTGTGTTGCCTCCGTACTTCAAAAGCTCGTTGACAATGCCTTCCTCTGCAGGGTTGCCAGCTTTGCCTGTGCGTAGACGCTGCAAGCATGCAGAAACCTCGGCGGCAGTGATGGGCAAGTCCAGCGGGCAGGGTGGGGCAGCATGAGGTGCGGTTGAGTCATGAAGGTACTGCTGTACATTGGCGGCAACCTGTGTCATGTGCGCTGGGTCGAACTGGGGGTTTGCGGCGGCAAACGCTGCATGGCTACCAACACGCTGATAGTGGCATTTGAATGCATCTGCTTTTTCTGCAGGGGTTGAAGCCGTCTGTCCTGAGGGGTGCTGCATGACACTGTACACGGCCTCGCTGACATGCTTAGGGCACAGGCGACGCACAAGCTGCCACATATCCTTCTCCCCAAGCGTGCTGTCATCACTTAAGCGGTCTCTGTACGCTGCAGTGATTGCATGCTCGCATCGCTGTTTGTGCTGCTTCTCAGCTGCTTTGATAAGCTGTGCAGTAGCCTTGCGCTGCTGATCAAATGCATCCCAGTCTGCAACAAGGCCGGACTCCCTGTACTGTGTAAAGGCCTGCACCCTGGCCTGCACAGCATTTGTCAGCTCCTGTGTCCACCACGGGAAGGACTTGCCAACCCAGACCCTTTTAAACCCAAAACTGGCATTGACCGCCTGACGAAGCGCTCCCAGCAGCTGCGCATGTGCTTGTTGTACTGCAGCATTGGCCGTAAGTTGAGCTGCAGAAACCTGCTGTTGTAGCACGGTAATAGTGGACGTATAAGCAGCGCCCAGCTGTGCCAGGGCCTCCTGGTACGCCTCAAGTTCGGCCGATCGCTCCCCATTGCGCATTTTGAAATCATTCGGCTGTGCATTGAGGCGCAGCTTGACCTGTTTTGCAGGGCGACGTGCCACAGGCCTTTGAATGCAAGCAGACACTGGCAGGTGGTCAGTAGAACCCACTGTGTATGGCCCAACCTTGGCTGTTGGCCTGGCGGCAGCTTGGCACGGCATAGCAATGTCAGCAGACGCAATGATGTAGTCATTGAGGGACCTCCGCGCGGTGCCCCTGTGGGACCTGTCACATGTGATGTGCTGGTGGGGAGAGGTGGGTGCTGTGCGGGCATTCAGTGAGTAGAGATTGACGGCATTGAGCAGCGAGAGAAGGAGTTCGCCATTGTTGTTTGTGGTTGTTTCGCCATGCATGCCAATGCGATCTGTGGGGCTTGCACCTTGCCCGACCCTGGCGTTGAAGTCACCCATGATCAACACAGAGCCTCTGCTCGACAGGTATGCGAGGTCCTCCTGCAGCGCTGAGTTAGCAGCCCTCCTCACTGGCGCATGCTTGTTCATATCAGGCATATACACCACTCCAATAAACAGCTTAGGTGCACCATTCTGCCCTGGCATCACTAGCCATAGTGCATCCTCGTATTGCTGATCAGCAAAAGCAAACACTTTCACAGCATTGGCAACAGCGGCATGCACAGCAACCGCAACACCACCACTGGCACACCCATTCTCCCCAAGAGGCCTGGCCTTACTGATGTATGTGTAGCCCGGAATGAGATCGGCAGGCCGCAGCTTCCCTGGCGCCTCCTTGGTTTCCACAAAGCCCATGATGTCGCAGCGCAGATTTTTGAGTAATTGGCAAACTTCCACCAGGCTTTGACCTGCCTTGGGCATGTTGTTCACATTGAGGACGCCGCACACCAATCCACTGCTACCTGGCTGCACCGGTGTCCTGTTGGGGCGGTGGCGGCGATGCTGCAGGGTCCTGCAGCTGGGCCTGGTGTTGTTGGAGCGTTGGCTGTGCCTGCAGCCCTGCTGCTGACCTGTGCTGCGCCGAGCAGGTGCTGCCTGCTCAGTGCCTGCGGGCTGCTGTTCCTCGTCCTCGGATGCAGGCACAAGCTCATCCTCCTCATCCTCCGTGTAGCCCTCAGCGGCGTAGTCGTCACCCGGTAACGCGGCCTGAGACAACTCAGCATCAGGCTCGAGCACAGCATACTGGTTAGACAGCACCAGGCCGGCGCTCAGCTGCTCACGCCGGCCCGCTTGAGTGCGGCCTGCATAAGCCCCGCGTGCTGACAGGATGACTGCGCCATTGAAGGTGAATACAGCGCGCCAGTGCAGTACACGCTGAAGCTGCTGCTTCAGCATGACCACCATGCATGCTGTCAGCTGGCGCACTGCCGATGACGGCACGGTGAACACGATGGCTGTCTGCCCCGCCCAGAAGGCCCTGCCTGTGAGCAAGTCGCATGGCACATCTCCTCCTGACATCTGTGCAACAGCATTCAGGCCTGCGGCCCGCACCTGGGCGACGGTGGTTGCTGTCCTGCGTGGGCCAAACAACTTCACCTGGTAACCCCAACTGTTCTCATCCCTGGTTTGACGTCTCTGGGCGCGGCTAGACCCAGTGATTGTTCCGCTGGACGGTGCAGCCTCAATCTCAGTGGGGCCACCAGGTGCTGCAGTGGCGGCAGGAACTTCGGTATCCGCAGCTGCAAGTGGGTTTGTAGGGTTGGTAATACGCGCAGCAATGCGGGTTGGTCGGTTCGCGGGTTGGGGTGTGCCCACGTAGCCACCTGCAGAAGCGGAGGCATGCGTGTCAATGCACACCTTGTGCCATGCACCCTGCAGCCACACGTGTGAGCTAACGTCAGGGCAGGCAGGGGCGCTAGATGGGCCCTCGCCAAAGCGAGGATTGGTGACTGGATGGCAGAAGCCATCAATCACCACATATTGCCTGGGCAGGCGAGTCACAGGACCACAGGGGCCAGGAGCTGGCTGCTGGCCTGCAGGGGCCCCTGTGGCCCTGCCGGTCTGCACTGCCAGGCTGCACTCCTGAGACATCCTGTGGTCCTGTGTCATGTTCATAAGTTGCTTGTGAAGCAGGGGCGGCAGGGTAGGCAGCAGGCACACTTTGTGAAGGCAGCAACAAGCGACAGCGGCGCCGACAACTGTTGTTGCAGCAGTAGCAACAGGACACGCCAGGTACAGCATTAGACTCGCCACAGGATCGGCCATAAGGCTGGCGAGACACAGCTCAGACCTGGCCATGAACTGCTGCCGCATTTGCAACCACTGCTGCATGAGCCTACTGCTGCTGTTGCTGCTCTGGCTGCTTCTGCAGAATGGCAGGGATTGAACGCAGGCTGCTGGCACGGTTGCAGACGCATGCATCACGCTCAATGCATTGTCCTCCCACTTGGAGCTCCTGGCGGTACTGGCCCGCCAGACAGTCCATCGGTCTGTTCCCAGTCATGACCGTTGAAGTGGGCGTGCCTCCCCCAAGCACGTTCGCATCAATGTAGCCGGTGCCATAGCCTTATGTTCAATGTGCCTTCTGTTGACATCAACGTCCAAGCAGCGTAGCGCTGACCCAAGCGCGTTCTCAGTGGAGTGCCTGCTGCCCTGTGCCCAAGATCCACCAAACCAGCCCTGCACGCCACCTTACTTCACAAGCATCACGAAAAAAAGGTTAAGGAAGAAGAAGCGCGCCCGCAGGCGCGCTAAAGGCCGAGTAGAATCGAACTGAGAGTTCGAAGTTGAGGTGGGCGCTGAGCTCTGGTCACAGCCTGCACCGGCCTAGATCTTCGCAAATGTAACTTGATCGTCGGGTGAAGAATATCTTTTGGCTGTTTGACACGCACTGGCCTCCAAGGTCGCCACCCCCGCAAATGGAACGAACGATTGATTGATTGATTGATTGATTGATTGATTGATTGATTGGCATTGATTGATTGGCATTGAATGATTGATTGATTATGGATGCAAGACTGGATACGTGGCACCTCTCACGCTCGACTGCAGACATCCCCATGGTATGCGGCTGCCGCCATCCCCATATGACGAGGACATGGACAGTGTTGCAATGATTCAGTGAAGCACATTTGCCCTTTGTTCAGCCAGGACTACGCCGAAATATTGGAAGATCACCCATGCTGTTCCTGTTGAGGCATAAGAGCTGTGCCAAAGCGCCTGCGCGGCACACCGACACTCTGCAATGGCAGCAAACCGAGAACGCGGCCAGCTTTTGATACAGCATGGCAGAGTTGGATTAGTTGTGAACTCTTTGGCCCAAAGTTGTGTACAGTTGTTGGCCGCCGGTGTCATCATCATCATATTACCCATTCAAGCCATAGCATCAGCGCCATCGGCTGCCGGTGTGAGCTGATGTTGTCTCAAGTAGTTGCTGTTGCTTGGCTTGCGAGCATGTGTGGACCTTGATGGTAACAAGATTGCTCAGCCATGGTGGTGGGGCCCTGCTGTAGCCCTATCATTTCTGTTTTCAAGTTACTGCAATTGAATTGAATTGGTGCGATGCGCATTTCATGCCGCCAATTTTGAGATGGCCTCCGTCAGCTGAGCCACTCAGCAGCACAGTACTAGTGCCCTGCCGCACTGGCGGGCAGCTGCCCCAGGCCCCACTCTAGCAATGTGAGTGCTGCATGTGTTGCATTGTGTTTTGCATTGTGTGCTGTCCAACCCTTCGATCTTTTGGGCCGGGCTTTCCCAGGGGTGCATGCACCCCTAGGACCACGTGGTTGTGTTGCGGCAACAATGTTGCCAGCGCTGTCCCGTCAATCGCAGCACGCTCTTGGGATCATCATTGTTTAGCCAATGCAGGTGTGCCATGCTGTGGCATCGTGCAAGTATGATGCCTTTTCCACAGCCCAATGTCACTGTTGCATTGTGCTTAGCAACATATCTATTCCTGCAACCCTTTACACTGTTGCAGCCCTTTTTGCACTGGGAGACTTTTTGAAGGTGTTGCTGGTGGACCCAGCCTGGAGCAATCGAGGTAGAGCTGCCTTGTCCGCAGCAGCACAGAAGGACCCCCTCGGCTGTGGCGCTGCCTTGGCATGGGTAAAGCTTCATGAGCTCAAGCT
This sequence comes from Scenedesmus sp. NREL 46B-D3, assembly GCA_014080715.1. Lineage (NCBI taxonomy): Eukaryota > Viridiplantae > Chlorophyta > Chlorophyceae > Sphaeropleales > Scenedesmaceae > Scenedesmus > Scenedesmus sp. NREL 46B-D3. The sequence continues at coordinate 154,355 of JACERP010000055.1, forward strand.
GCTCAGCTGTAACAGCTCTGGACACCGGAGAGTCGTAACAAGTGTACGTTGACAGCAGTGCACCGATTGATCGCACTTTGAAGCAAATTATACTCATCCCTGAATGCTTGAAAATCCAGCCGACACATCGCAATCATGGCTTTGGCAAGCGTAAGCTGACACATGGCGGTTTTGAGCGGCAAGCTCGTGTGCCAGCATGCTTCAGGCAAAAAGGGTGACCGTCTACAGCGACCGGGTGCTGCAATACATGTCATTACTACTACCGCTTTGCACGCACTGGAGTCTAGCTGTGAGTCCCTGCAGATATAGGTCACATGTACTGCGACTGGAAACAGCAGTCGGAGCCTTGCGCCTGCTGCTTATCGCAGTGCAACTTGACTAAGGTCTACGATTGCTGTCATGATTTGAGCTATAACGCATGCACGGTCGCATGCATGCATGTCTGCTAGCCATGCCCCTGCTGCTGCTGCTGGTGCTGCCACTGTTGCTGCTGCTGCTGGTGCTGCCACTGTTGCTGCTTGCAGCTGAGGTGCCAGCAGCTGACGTGTGAAATGCAGCTGCGCTGAGGTGCAGCAGTGCATCAGCAATTGAGCGGTTGCCTTTGATTGCAGGTACACACACCCATGAAGCTGGTCACTGGGCTTCTAGGCCTGCTGCTGCTTTGCAGCCTAGCCAGAAGTGATGCAGGTGAGCAGTTTGTCATGGCGCCAACAACTCGCTGTTCTGACAACGGCCAGCAGCATGTCTGAAGCCAGTTTGAATGTCAGCCGACCTTCAGTTGATGGTCATGCAAGCAACTGTGTGCCGCATACACCTGTTGTTGGGCAGCCGCAGCTTGAGCGCTGTGTGCGCCATGTGGAGCGTGTCGGTTGCCTCAACATTGCCGGTGAGTTGTGTGATGCAGTAGTGCCCAGCATGCCCTTTTGCTGCTCATGATCAATCAGCAGCAAGCAAATGCCCTTGCGAGCCCCAGTGTCCTGAGCAAGACTGCCCGGCATGCCACCTGCCTGCTGAGCCTGCTGCCGCTGCTGCTGCTGCTGCTGCTGCTGCCTCTGCCTCTGCGCCGTTGGCGATGGCCTTGCCGCTGCTCTCAGGCTGCAAGCGCTCCGCCAGTTTTGTCTACAGAGGCTCCGTCTGCAACAAGCAGCATGCCACCACGTCTGCAAACCGGAAATGCGCCAAGATGGTGCTTCAGCTGCGCGCAGGCAGGCACCCAGAGGCCCGCTCGTGCCCCTGCAGCAGCCTCGCAGAAGGGGCCAGGTCAGTGGCAGCGCCAGACGATGTTGCCATCGTCGACAAGTTGGCCTACAGCGTCGGCCCATACGCAGTAGCCGCAGGGAAGCCCTGCAGCTACTTTGCAGTGGCGCACTGCTGCTATGACTCAGGCGACGGCAGCCACGCAGCTGCTGGCAGCAGCAGCAAGATGCAGAAGCGGGGGCCAGCGGCACCAGTGTCACCCCGCGACACAGCAGCAGCACCGGGGCCGTTGGACAGACCAGTTCCAAGCACCTCAAGAACCGAACCTGCCGTCAGCAGGGGCGTGCTGCCTGCCAGCCCTGACGACCGCAGCTGGGGCAATTCGGCACCCAGTGACGCCGGCCACCGCGGACACAGCACCCCGTCTTAGGCAGTCCCCGCTGCTTCTGTACGGCTCTCAGCTCTGCCTGCCGCACGTTGCTCAGCAGACCTCTGGCCCTGTTTGATTATTGTTGTGTTTGTTGAGCCAAGCCATGGCAGCATCACCCGAAGAAGTGCTGCGTTGCGTACTGTTAGGCCCACGGGCTACCTGCTAGTGGCAGCCTCTGCTTGCTAAGCATGGTTGCTGGCCAGCCTGCCATGTGCAGCAGTGCCAGCCCAGCTGCAGCCCGGAGCAGTACAGGAGGCTGATGTCAGTGTTCACAGACATGCCGCTGTTTGGCTCTTGGCGCAGCCCCAAGCAGGTACTTGGCATTTTATCGCCAACAGCATGACCACCTACGATTGCAATAACGTGCCGTGTACACAACCTCATGTGCAGCGCATGCCCGTGCACTGCATGCAGGTGCTGTGCGCCGCACTTGCCTTTCGCAACGGATGCATGCACTGCCTCGCAGTGCCATTGGGGCGCATGGGATGGGCTGGGTGTTGATCCTTCAAGATAATTTAGTCCAGGTGTGACGAGGCCTTGGCCGAGTATGTTGTGCTGCACGTGTTGGGTGCCAGGGTGCTGGCCTACACTTTGATTGAAGTTCAAATCAGCATGCGTGCGCTGCCATCAAACTTTGTGCTTCCCAAAACGTAGACTGACTGGTGCCCTCAAACCTTTTCTGTGTGATCTGGTGCCTACTGTATGTCTGAAGTGTGTCTCTGGGGTCATTTGTAGTCGGTGTGTGCAGCAGAGTTTGCATGCAGGTGAGATGTGCGCTGTGGGCTGCAAGCACTCAGGGTCTAATGAATATGAAATAATCATGCTATATAATTATATAATGCCCATCATTAGACCCATGCTGTGGGCTGCGGGCACTCTGATGATGTGCATGCTGTGTTGTGTGCTTTCACAAAGGCATGCCATCCGGTTGCAAGTAGCCTGATCACAGGTCAAAGCAGTGGTTGCAATGGTTGCAAGCACGACGCAGTCAAGAGCCATCTGCGAGCCCAGGTTGGTTGCAAAGCTGCAGCTGGCATGACAGCTGTGCAGCGCCTGATGTGGTGATTTGAGCTCTGGGTCAGCCGGCACTGCACAGGCCTGGGACGAGGCTTTACCATCAACCGGAATGCTTGTCATGAACCAGGGACTGGGGGGGTGATTGGCTCAGTCGGGTATGTGTACTGCTGCTCTACAACTTTGTGAGCGCGGCCTTTCAAGGTGATCTGGGGTATGTGGCGTTCTTTCGTGCATGATGCTGCTGGGCTGCATCCCTCATGTGCTCTTTCCTGTTGAGGCTGACAACAGTAACAGCTGCAGGGAGCCTGGGTTGGGCAATGATGTTGGGCAAATGGGGTGTGTGCTGCTGTTCCACAACTTGGGGAACACAGCCTGCTTGGCCTGACATGGTGACCAATGTGTTTGTGTTTTCAGTTCTGGCTTGCTGTTGCCAGGCTGCAGGGCCTGGTGTGCCCTGTCACAGTGAGGCTCGCCCGCCACTGGCTTGGGGCGCTGTCTGCAGAGAGGCCATGCCGCCGGGTGTGGGGCGCCGCCGGTGTGCACGGCGGCACTGCGTGGTGCAAGCACTTCTGCAGCCAAACCTTCAGCACGCTTGCAAGCACGGCTCTGGTCATCACATTGCTACATAGGGATACTATTCTTATTCCTGTAGGGCTACTGATTTTGGGGCCCGTTCGGTACTAGTAGGTGTCTGAGCAGCAGTAGCAGCAGCAGCAGCAGCAGTAGCAGCAGCTGTCTGTGATTCCCAGGTGCTGTGCTGCTTGGCATGCGAGGCTTGCTGCATTGCTGTTTTTGCAGCGGAATTCCATCAGCTGTGCACTAATTGGTGTGGCAAATATACATAGGCGGAGTTGACAGCCCTCAGGTCTTGGATCAGGTCTTCCATGCTGCAGTTCTATCAAGGCTATAGGGATACAGGTATTGGTGTGGTGATCAGCGCAGAGGGGTGTGTGTGTGTGTTTGTGTGTGTGCTGCTGTTCCACAACTTGGGGAGCTCAGCCTGCTTTGCTTGACATGGTGATCCATGTCTTTGTATTCTACTTCTTTCAGGCATGCTGTTGTCAGGTTGCAAGCCTTGTGCGCCCTGTCACGATGATGCTCGCCTTCCACTGGCTGGGGACCCTGCCGGCAGAGGCCCTGCCCCGGGGGCCAAGGCTCTGTCTTGAGGCAAGGCTGCACTCCGCGATGCAAGCAGCCAGGCAGTGCTTCTGCAGCCAGATGTTGCACACGCCTGCAAGCACGGCTTTACTTCTTTCACAGAGATGTTATGATGGGAGCCCGTACGCTGAGGGAGCAGCAGCAGCGGTCTGTCCGTCCCAGCTTGATGCTGTTCACTCCTCGGCCTCATGTAAGTTTCAGTTCAGCAACATTGCGTGTACGGTGTGTTTTGCAGTGGGTCACCCACCACTGTGCGCTGCCTTGTGTGGTGGAAACCACACAAGCTCATGTGGCAACAGTCCTCAAGTCTCAGGGTCTGGACTCCAGGCTGAGATGTAGTGGCTGCAAGGAACCGAGGCCGGGATGCTGGGATGCTCAGACTGAGCTGGTATGCTGACACGGAAGGCCAGCACAATGTTGCTGTGGGCCACAGTGCAATCTGCTGGTACCTCCGGATGGGTTGGCAAGAGTTACCTTTATGCTGCTGGGTGCAAGGCTTGATTTGCTGGTTGGAGACATGCGATGCCCTTGCAACATGTCACCAGCAGTGTAGGGGTGTCATGATGATGATAATAGTCATTCTTTTTAGCCATACCTTTTGGCATCGTTAACGCGCCTCAACCCTCTGGGTAGGGATGAGATGTGGCGGTGGACGTCAATGCGGCGGTGCTAGCTGGCTCAGCATGCTCAGCAGGTGTCATGCTCAGCCCTACACTGTTCAAGAAAGCATGTGCCAGTCATTGTGCACAGCAAACGTCCTGGCGGGTGGCATATTAGCTTGATTATTTGGCGGTTGGCAGTGCTGGCCTGGGGTGGCATCTGGCTGTTATCTGCTGCCAGTTCATTGACTGAATGTGACATGTCCTCTGCGGTATCATCAGCTGCAGCTTCAGTGTTGCTCCGTTGGGGCTTGTGAGTTTTGGGCTATGTCTCTCTGCTGTCAAGGCATGCCACATGGCACCTTGCGCAGCCAGCCTGCATGCAAGGCTGTGCAGGCACCTAGCTAGACACACGTGTACACAACACATGCATGTACTTGTGTTGATGCGGCGGTGCTCTCTTTTGCATTGCTGCTGATGTTTGCATGGTGCCTAGCTGCTTGTGAGTTGGTCAGGATTGTTATGTTGTCGCTGCCAGCCCTCAGGCCAAGGAATGAGGGGTATTCCATGACTCATGGCATGGCATGACTCATGCTGTGAAGAAACCCTGCTTACAACGGTACAGCGGTTGTTGTCCAAGTTCGGACTGCCAGGGCGGTGCTGATGCGGCTTTTACACACGTTCGGTCAAAGTGCTGCTCAACTGTGTCCTTGAGTGCACCACAGGTTGTGCTGTTGTCTTGTGGTGTGCTGTTGTGTGGTTGCAAGGGTGCTTCGCACCATTGTCTTGTGCGTGCGCCCGGTCTTCACCAGCACCTGAAACTTATTCTAAAGGCATAACTTCATCTGCTGCGCAGCGACGTCGCTGTTGCTCGTATTTGAAAGTTCGTAACTCCCTCAATTTCCCGTCAGCCTAGGACAGCAAGGCCTGTGATCTGTGATTGCACCGGCAGACACCGATCAAGTCCATCTTCACTATCAAACAGCGATTATAAACATGCAGACTGGCGCGCTCGTACATCAAAGCGGTCTGCAAGGCAGCAGTTGCAGCAAGCAACCCTATTCTTGCAAGCTGCCCATGCTGCAGCGCTCAACGACATTCAGCCGCGTTAGTGCGCTCTGTGGACGCACAGCTTTGCAAATCAGCGCTCAAAGGAGGCCTTCTGCGGTGCGTGACAGCGGCAGGACCCTCTCCAGCAGCAGGCACAGCAGAAGCGTGCAGCACAGTGAAGCCCCCAGCCAAGAGCAGCAGCCCCTGCATGTGGTGCTGACGAGCATGGCTGCAGCAGCTGCTGTGACAATCAGCAGTCTCCTAGGACCAGGTATGACGCTGCTGGGGCCTGGAGCAGCAGCAGCAAAGTCGCGCATGACGCCAGATGAGCAAGTCACCATCGACATCTTCAAGCGCAGCACGCCATCTGTCGTCAACGTGACGAACCTCACAGCCAGGTGACCTGATCGCCCTTTCGACTCCTCACAACAGCAGATGCTGCGTACAGTGTTCGCCTGCAAGTGAACACCCGACTCTGAAGTTGCAGATGCATAACAAGAAGCCCTGCACACGCACTGCATGCAGTGTGCGCCACTGCCTGCCTGCAACGCAGCATGTGATCAGCATGCAGCGCTCATCTGGGCTGTACATAGGAGCCACGCTTGCCACGCTTGCCACATGTGCCGCATGAGCGGGTACTTGCGCACTATGGCTCCAAGCTTGTGGTTGTGCTGGTGTGGTCAGCAGCACGAGTAATCTCTGCACCAGCTTGTATGCTCAATTTTGCAGCAGCAGGACTGTCAACTGCTGGCACAGTATGCTTGCACATGCCTGCCCTGCTTGCACGCCAATCGCCAGCCGCTTATCCTGGTGCGCCATTGCTGCACTGGTTGTGTTGACTCGTCGTGCGAGCTGCTGTTTTGCAGGCGTGATGCGTTCACAATGAACATGCTTGAGATCCCGCAGGGGGCAGGCTCCGGTTTCATCTGGGATGATGCAGGTCAGCAGCTGCTGACACACCTTCAGCAACCGCACGCAGGAGCTCAGGCGGTGGCCTAGTCTAGCGCTGCATGCTACGTATATGTGCTGGCAACCCGCAGCAGCTTTGCAGGAACAGCTGCTTCTGGGGCCTTTCTGGGGTGGCAACCAACCAAGCGATCCGTTACTTTGTTCTCAGCGTCCTTGGTCTTGACATCACCACGTGCCACGCTGACCTGGCACTATCATTCAGCTGACGCGCTGCCGTGTGATGCTGCTGCTGCCCTTGCTGCTGCCGCCAGGTCATGTGATCACCAACTACCACGTCATCACAGATGCCAGCGACATCCAGGTCACACTCATGGGCGGCGCAGAGTACTCTGCCAAGGTCATCGGTGTGGATCAGGACAAGGATGTGGCCGTGCTGCAGGTGCGGGTCACTGGCTGGTTTGAAGGCCTGCATACTGGTAGCTGCTGAGGTGGTTGCTGCAGGAGCTTTCCCATCTTGCAGGAGGGTGGCAGCGTGCTGACCCATATGTGTGCTGCTGTGGTGCTAGGAGTGAGTGACCTGCTTGCAGCGTGCCAGGCTCTGGCCGTGCACTTTGCTGTGTGGCGTGGGTGCTGCTGCAACGCTGCCTTGTCGGTTGTGTTGTTGCACGCTGAGAGGCGTGGGTGCTGATGCAACAATGGTTTCTTTTTGTGCACGCTGCTGGCGCGGGTGCTGGCGCACTGCCACCGTCGGCTGGCTTGGTGGCGGACCTCTGCTAGTGTAGCATATGCACCCTGCACTGAACGACGCAACCACCACCAGCATCACCTGATGACGCATTGTTGCATGGGTCGCTCGTGTGGTGCAGATGGGCGTGGATGCTGACAAGAACCCGCCACCGCCAGGCGTGCTGAAGGCGCTGCCCAGGTGCAGCAACAGCTCAGACCTGCTGGTAGGACAGAAGGTGGGCACCCGCATGCTGCGTGCAGTGCATGTATCCTGAGCCCTCGGTCTGACAGCTGGCATGCAGTAGCTAGGGTGGTGTGTTGTACTAAGCACAGCAGCGGGGTGTAGTCGTGCTGAGTACCTGCTGGTGAGGCACGGAAATACATGTTTTGGCAGCGCAGCTGAGACACCAGGTTCGACAGCTCTGCAAAGCGACATCGTCTGCGCAGCAATGGCAGGCAGGCAGCTGTGCTGGGAATTCATGTAGGCAGCACATGTGCTTGCTGGATGCAGGCAGCGGTGCTGTGCTGCTGTGGGCGCCCAGTAAATTTGTTGTTCTTCATGTGGTGTCAGCAGTCCTGCAGGAGGCCTGCTACTTGCCATATCCTCAATGTTTGCAGCAGCAGCAGCAGCAGCAGCAGCAGCGCATCAGCAGACTGCTGCCTGCAGAATACTCTAGTCAGTCACATTTACGCCTTGTTTCACCATGGCACACCCTTGCATTGCTGTGCAGCTGTTTGCCATCGGCAACCCCTTTGGGCTGGACCACACGCTCACAACAGGCGTGGTCAGCGGAACCGGGCGCGAGATAGCTTCCATCAGTGGCCGACCCATTGCGGATGTGATTCAGACTGACGCAGCCATCAACCCAGGTGGGCGCGTGTGTCTGTCACCGTAGCATAAAAAAACGCATAGCTTGGTTGGTGAGGGCTGCTGCACAAGCAGCTTTGTGCAGGAGAGCGTCGCTTGCTTGTTGAGCTCGGCGCGGCCAGTTGAGGCACTGTGGTGTGTGCAGTTTGAATCCATCACCGCTGCATATGTGCCTGGTGCATCTGTGTGGGCTTGTGCGCAACTCTGATCATCATGGGTTGCCTGTTGACTGCGGACAGCCGCAACGCATCCTGTATGTTGCAGGCAACAGTGGCGGGCCCCTCTTGGACTCTGGTGGTTGCCTGATTGGCATCAACACTGCCATCTACTCGCCCTCGGGTGCAAACAGCGGCGTCGGCTTTGCCATCCCTGTCGACGTCGTCAACAGCAGCGTGGAGCAGATCATCTCCAATGGCAAAGTGGTGCGGCCCATCCTGGGCATCAGCTTTGCGCCCGACCAGTCTTCAGAGCAGCTGGGCGTGAAAGGTGCGCGTGGCTGTGGCTTGACAGCTGGTGCGCTACCCCTGCAGCCCAACTGCTCACCGCACGAACGCGCAACCACAGACCATCTAGCGAACGGCAGTGTGCACGCACCGCCGAGTCGTGTGTGGTGCCTGCACTCGTGTGCAAGGGGGCTTGTCGCCGTGTGCTTCGCTGCGATTTAAAGTAGTTCCGTGTGGTGCAGGCATCTTGGTGCTGAACGCGCGCGAGGGCGGCCCCGCGTGGCGTGCGGGCATCCGCGGCACCAGCAGGGACGAGTACGGGCGGCTGGTGCTGGGCGACATCATCACGGCGGTCAACGGCGCCAAAGTGCGCAACAGCAGCGACCTGTACAAGGCGCTGGACAAGTCTGCGGTGAGTGCAAGGGTCTTTGCGTCCCTGAAGTGTCTGTGAGCGCATCTCTGCATCGTTCTGGGCCTGTGATGGCGTGTACACATGTGGCACATTTGGTGTGCGGTAATGGTGTGCGCCAAACGGCCCTTGGCAATTGCCAGCAATTTCTGCATCGCAGGCAGCAAAACCACAACATCAGGTGCCCTGTCTGTGTGTGGCAAGCAGCGGGATTGGGATCTGCCATGTGACACGAATGCAAGCCGTGTTTATGCTGCTGCTGCTGCTGCTGCTGCAGGTGGGCGACTCGCTTGACATTGAGGTGCTGCGCGGCAACGCCAAGGAGCATGTCAATGCAGTGCTCGAGGCCAACGCGTAAAATCTGCTCAATTTGAAGATGAAGTGCAGCTGTTGGCAACATGTGACAGGCTAGTAGACTGCAAGGCAGGCCGTCTTGAGCATCCAAGAGGCGGCCTGCTTGCTTGATGGTGTTTGGTGTGGCCTTCAAGTGCTTGGCTGAGTGCGCAGACGTGTGCAGTGTGTTCTTGTTTTGGTTTGCCATGGAAAGTCATGCAAGGCATCAGGTGGTGCATGGCTAGCTGTGCTGCTGGTTACATGCATTACATGCATTTGCATGATAATGATGCTCTACGGAAGTGCCACATGCAATGGCTGGTGGGGAATGACAATGGAAAGCATAACACCCATGCCATTTGTCTCCATTGGCAGTGTGCTCAGTGAGTGCTTTGTAGCTGCCACTTTGTACAATCAGAGCAGGAACTGTGCAGGCTGCTTGAGCTGCTGTGTTGCAGCTATTTTCTCTTCAAAAACTTGGGTGTGTCAGCATTTGAATGGATGTATGTATGCAAGCAGCCCGCAACCACTGCAAGCATGTACAGCAATGTAAGTGCCACTTACTCAATGTAAGTGCCACTTACTCATTGCTTTGGTGGCTTAAGCCACCAAGCTTGACTCACAGCAGCTGCAGACGTGGATATCTTGTGTAGCATCAATGCCGTGTATATGTATGTGCATTCGGAGTTTGGAGCGGCGCTTGCATTTACAACACTTGCTGCTGCTAAGCACCTCAGTATGTCATACCATATCGTATGGATGCCACGTGCCGGAATGTGTGTGCACGTTTGATGATATTCGAGACCTGGAAGTTCTTCAAGTCACCTGAAGCGGTGACCTTCAGCCGATTACATTTGTGAGCATGTATGTAATGTGACGCTTGTAACTCCCAGTGGTTCATTTCCGTGTGTTGTGAGCCACTGCCAGCGGAGTACTCTTTACTGGTAGTCCATACCACGAATAAGAAACACATCCAGGAGCCGGTGGGGCGCGGGGCCGATGGCGCTGATGCTATGGCTTGAATGGATAAAATGATGATGATGATCCAGGAGCCGTTTAAATCCCGTTCTTTAACACCCGCTTGAGAACATTGGATTTACTGTTGATTGCAGAGCGGCGTAATTTATACCACACCGTGACGCAGCACTACACTTGACATATCAGCAGTTCATAACCCTGTTCTCCAAGAGTAGGAAGATAAGAATTCATTTTACAATATGATGAGGTAGTAACTGGGCTAAAAAGCAACTGGAATTGACGGATTTGTGCAGGTGATTTCGACCGCCCAAACAATGAAAGAAGAAACAGGGTACAGTTACAAACAAACCCTGATGAACGGAACGACGGCTCGCTGGGCTAGTGATTACGGCAGGTTCCAAACCTCAGGACGGTCCTTCCTGTACTACTGTATTGTAATTGTTCGAACAATTGTATTGTAATCCCAGGTTTGAACCCTGTGTCAATCGTTGTGTTACGCAATAGCCCAATGCATTGCTGTCAGCTGGCAGCTAACGCTGAAGTCAGCCGCCCTGTGCGCGCCGCTGGTGCCATCATGCGGCACAGCACCAGCAGTCGAATTGCTGCTGAACGCATGCACTGGCTGCTGGCATGTACTAACGGCATGTGCATGTACATGCTGCTGGCAACTCCTGGTGCTTCACTGCCGCTGCTATCCCTCTCATGTTGATGCTATGGGTTTCAGGAGGCCTAGGCCGTACTTGCGTTCAGTGGCAGTTCCACGTGGTATTGAATTGCTGTTGCGTGTTCGTATGGGTTGTCTGTGTGTACATGAGCGTACTAGTCAGTTTGGCGGTCGCAGAGCTAACTCCACTTCAGGATGTCCTTGTTGTGGTGCAGAAGTTGAGTCTTTGTCACATTTCATGTTTGATTGCCCTGCTACTTCTGCTCAGAGGGATAGTATGTTTGCTGAGATCAGATCCCTGCCTGGTTGCGCTGAAGAGTTGCGCAGCGTTTTGTCCATGGCTGATTCGTCAATCAAGGTGTTGCGTTTTGTATCTGATGGTATTTGGGGCAGTTCTGGAAGATGTCTGATGGTGTCACCGTGTATTGCTGCTTTTCTTGTTCAAGTCTTGGGATGTGCGCAATGCATGCAAACATTCTGGAGCAGTGCTCCCTCCTCTTTCCGCCCCGGTGGGACGCGGGGCCGATGGCGCTGATGCTATGGCTTGCATGGGTAATATGATGATGATGATGATGACTGCCGCTGCTAAGGTTCACACCCGACATCACCTGATGACTGATAGCTGTAGCACGAGTTATCAATGGTGATCATGCTGCATGCGATCGGGAGCATGTGATGGGCCACAACTCGAGCCTTCACTTGCACACGTTCAGCATAGCAGGGCCGATGCGCTGGTGCATGTAAGTGACACTGCCACTGACACTGCCACAGTCTAGCTAGACTCCTATAGGAGTTCATCATCATCATCATATTACCCATTCAAGCCATAGCATCAGCGCCATCGGCCCCGCGCCCCACCGGGGCGGAAAGAGGAGGGAGCACTGCTCCAGAATGTTTGCATGCATTGCGCACATCCCAAGACTTGACAAGAAAAGCAGCAATACACGGTGACACCATCAGACATCTTCCATAGGAGTTCAATAGCAACCAACCGGTACAGAAAAAGCGTTGATCTGAACCTGACTTTCCAGCAGCATCTTTTGCTGCCTCATGAGGTGCTCACCACGGTGCGGCGCACATTTGTCAAGAGGATCAGGCCATTGACAAGAGCCAAGCAATGGGATGCTATGCGGCATCCAGCCATGATGCTGCAGATATGCAGTTCATCTGCTGGGCTGCCAGCGGGAAGTGCACGACTTCCAGCTCCAATCATCAGAACATGATGTCGGGAATTTAGAACCCAGAGCACTCGCATATGCAGTCGTGCACTACCTGCACACCAGCCCAGCTGCCGCCATGGCCTTGCAGGCCTTCTTGTGCCGTCGCCAGTCAGCAGCCTGGCACGCAGCACTGCAGTAGCGGCAGCGGCACCCAGCACACAGCTTTGTCGCCACACCTGCCTCAGTTGCCCCGGTCAAGTTTTCGCAGCTGGGGTTGTTGCAGACCAGTGGCAGCGGTGCAGCAGCCACCAGCGCCCTGCACAGCTGCAGGCCATCAGCATACAGCTGGGTGATGTTGGGCTGCTGCTGAGGACTGCATGTACCACTTGCACCGCTGCTCTTGCTGCTGCTGCTGCTGCTGCTGCTGCTGCTTATGGCCCTGGATGCTGGTGACTGCCCGAGAGCAGCATCCATCACTGCCAGGGCATCAGGCCACATGCTGTCAAAGGCTGCTGCTGCTGCCGCCCAGATGCTGCTCTGCTGCAGCTGCAGCAGGTAGCCCCACCTGACGCTGCTGCTGCCACTGGCAGCATCTGCAGTGCTATGGTTGGCACTGCTGTATGCAACATCTGCTGCAGCATCTGCAGCAAAGCCAAACCTTCCAGGTGCGCTCAGCCCCAGATGCACCAACACAGGCTGCAGGCGGTGCAGCAGTTTCAGCAGCATCAGCTGCCAAGCCTCCCACTGCTCCCGATCAACGCCTGCACTGCTACTAGAGTGCTGGCGCTGCTGCAGCACCTGCGGCTGTACCCAACGATTGATGCAGCTGAAGCCGCTTGGACTGTCCCAGCACTTGCGGAAGAGGGGTTTGGCAGCGGCACGGCTGCAACCAGTGCACACAAACACACTGCTGTAAATGAGCATGATGTGAGCCACAACAGCTCCTCCAAGCTCAGCAGCGTGCTTCGATGCCGCGGCGGTGCACAGTGCCGCACGTGTGGAGTTCGTTGGCAGGGGAGCGCAGGCAGCCCAGCAATCAGCAATGGAAGCTTGCATTTGTGCAACGCTGAGACGGCACAACACAGATGTACAACATGAGATGGTTGCAGCCAGCTGTAGCATGCGTGCGCCCCGGCTCGACATGTGTCGCCGCCATACTCACCGTGCACACAGCTCTGCCGGCGAGCAGCCTGCTGCCCCTGCTGCTGCCTCCAACGCATCTGCCAGCACCACCACAGACCTGGCCAGCAGCACAGACAGCAGCGCAGCACTGGCCCGGCCTTGGCTGCTGGAACTGCTGCCGCTGCTGCCGCCGTCGTCGTTGCTCTGCAGTGAATTGCACCCTTGCTGCTGTGGCTCCCTGCGCCAGGCATGTGCTACCAGCTGCACCTGGCCAGCTATGTCGCAAGCGTATCCCGTCAGGGCAGGTGCAGCAGCGGGCACGCACAGCGCTGCCAACTTGAAGGCACCTGGCTCTCTCTGAGCCTCGTCCTGTGCTTCTGTTGCAGCACTGGCCACATCGCGGGCTGGGGCTGCTCCCGCTGCTTTGATGCACACAACTGTCTGCTTGCTGAAGCTGGCCAGGGCAGATGCCAGGGCAGCGGCAGCTGCTGGGTCGCTTAGTGCGTCTGTCCAGTCATCGCTCGTGCGGCAGGCCTGCTGCAGCAGCTCCCCAGCCGCCAGCAAATCAGCCGGCTGGAAGTGCTGCGGGCACACTCAGCAGTCTACCAGCCCCGCGCAGTCCCCTGCACAGCAACGCAGCACAGCATGCATGGGTGAAGGCAGTGCAGGACCCAGCGCGCATGCATTGCAACAACAAGAATGTTGCACAGCAGCAGGAGTTCAGCCACGATGACAGCCACAACTGTGCCATGCTCTTGCTCATATCTGTGCATAGCAACCATCAGAAATCATGCTGCAGAACTGCCGTCAGCCGCTGCGCAGCTGCCAGCATCATCTCCGCTTGCAGCTGCTCACCAGGTGTGAGGCTGCAGCCTGTGCTGTCCAGCGCCGCCCTCAGCGCCAGCAGCTGCTCGCCTGCGCCCCAGCCCCCACGCGCCACAAACCCGGCACCCGCATGCCGCAACGGTGCTGCCAGCGCCTGCAGCAGCGGTGGTGGTCCACCGTCCACTGGGGCGCGCAGCACCAGCTCCACGGCACTGCAGCCCTGCTGCAGGGCAACAACCTCCCTGAGCTGCTGCAGCAACAGCTCGTTGCTGCAGGTCAGCAGTCCCCCGAGGTGACTGATGCCTGGCTGCGCAGCCAGCTCCTGCTGCTGCTCCTGCAACTGGTCCTGCTCCTGCTGCTGCTGCTTATAAAGAATACCAGCCAGCAGCTGCAGCTCCACTGTCAGTGGCAGGTAATCGGCCGACATGCGTGGCAGCGACGCCTGCACCCCGGCAGCTGCCACTTGGAGCTGCGGATGGGGCAGCATTAGGCGTGCTCCGCAGTGGATCTTCAAGAACGTCACTGCAACGACTGCAAAAAGTACAAGCATTGAAGTGTGGGCTGCGGCGCAAAGTTCAAAAGGGCAGCAGGCGCGTTGTGCTGCGATGTATGCCTGGGCCCCGCCAGGCAGCTGATGCTGCAGCGCCTCATGGTAGGAGGGCACGCTGACAGGTAGCTGCTGCTGCCTCCCCTGCTGCTCAGCCTGCTCACGCAGCAGCGCACACACGGCCGTCAACTGCTGCCAAGCTGCTGCTGGCACTTCAATGCCCTGCAGCGCGCAGTTCAGCTCGTCCCATGTAACACTCTGTACGGCAAAATTCAAGGCCGAAAACACAGCGTGCTGAAGCCCCAGCAGCTTCACTGCCACGTATCTTGCATGTGTGGCGTTATCAATGCTGCTGCTGCTGCTGCCTGCAGCCAGAACCAGCTTCAGGCAGTGCTGCAGCTGCTGCAGGAGGGGGCGTGTGGTGCGCAGCATCAGCGGTGCTAGCAAGGCAGGCCGCGTGCCCACAGCAGCTGCCCACGCCTTCCAGCACTGCCAGTGGACCTCAGCAACCAGCATCACATGCTGCCAGCAAGAATTCTGCCGTCGCTGCTGCTGCTGCTGCTCCCCGTGGGGCACCAACAGCTGTGGCCAATTATCAAATAAACCTGAACGACGACAGCAACAGCCATCATGATGTACATGGCGGGGGCAGCAAGGCATGCGTGTTCATGGCATATCAGGTTTGCATGCCATGCCAACATGTCGTCTTTTGCAAGCAATGACCTGAACGCTCAATGGAGTCTGCTCATAGACTTCAGCTTGTACATAGTAACAGAGAACCTGCATGTTGCAACATGGCAAGCTTTGCATCAGGGCAGGTTGCTGCACAACTCCTGCCCAAAGGAGACGCAACACACTCTGCATATCACAGCGGCACACAAAAGTAACCCAGCTTCTACTTGGGCACGGCTACCCGCAGCGACACCCGCCGCCACAGCAGCAGCAGCAGCAGCAGCAGCAGGGGAGGCAGCAGCAACCAGCTGTCAGCAGCTCAGCCGCCCAAGCAGCAGCTCACCAGCGCCGTCCAGCGCACACGTCAACTGCTCAACACGCAGGGCGTACTGCTGAGAGCTGCGGTCCTTCGTGAGCCCAAGCAAGCTGCCGATGCAGCGCATGCAGGCGCCCCACAGCCTTGCGTGCGAGCAGGGCCCCGCAGGCTCCGCGGTGGCCAGCTCTGGAAGCTCCTGCAGCCATGCAGTCAAGCCTGCCAGCAGCTGCGGGAGCGCAAACTGCTCAAAACAGCTCTGCAGCATCTGCCGGGAGAGTTCTGCAGCGGGAATCGTTGCCGCTGCATCCTCCAGCAGCTTCAGCAGGCGTGTTGTTTCCAGCACTGCCTCCTTAGCTCTGCCACTGAACGCAGCAGGCGGCGGTTGCTTCAGCAGCTTCGCATGATGCCTGGACTTTCATAGGCTGTTCAGCTGCCGGGCTGCTGCCAGGTATGTACTGCTTCTGCTGCTGCTGGCCATGTTGAACGGTGCCGCTTGCAGGCACGTGCCACTGGCTCGAGATCAAGCATAATCAATAGATCATCATCATACGCACGTTCGGGGGAGGTTGAAAGGTTACTGAAGCAGGAGCGCTGGTGTGATCTGGCCAGACAGCTCGCATAGACAACTGTCGTTTCATCACCTACAAACGGGCCACAGTTACTTGGCGGGTTTAACAGCGATCTGTATCTGGTATCATATTGAACTCCTCTGACAGTGTTGCATGACCATCTGTAGGGTTGTGCCAGGGTTTTGTGTCAGCTGTTGTTGCGTGGGGTGTCAGCGCTGCACGGTATGCTAACACACCGACAGATGCACCTCTCGAGGCGCATCTGAGGTGCTCATCAAGGGATGTCATGGATGTCGCTCTGTTATACAGCAGACGTGTGTGTATTGCATCAAATGCCACAGGAAAATTTAGTATTTGAGCACATATGACATGTCAGCAGCAACTGCCGCACGTGGCGTGCTGTATATTCGCAGCAGTCTATTGAGTACCACATGGACAAGTAGTCCCGCTGGATAGTTGCGGTCACTCGAGCGCTTGGGATCCAGCCCAAGACTACTGCAACAGCACAGCTTTCATCATCATCATATTACCCATTCAAGCCATAGCATCAGCGCCATCGGCCCCGCGCCCCACCGGGGCGGAAAGAGGAGGGAGCACTGCTCCAGAATGTTTGCATGCATTGCGCACATCCCAAGACTTGACAAGAAAAGCAGCAATACACGGTGACACCATCAGACATCTTCCAGAACTGCCCCAAATATCATCAGATACAAAACGCAACACCTTGATTGACGAATCAGCCATGGACAAAACGCTGCGCAACTTTTCAGCGCAACCAGGCAGGGATCTGATCTCAGCAAACATATCATCCCTCTGAGCAGAAGTAGCAGGGCAATCAAACATGAAGTGTGACAAAGACTCAACTTCTGCACCACAACAAGGACATCCTGAAGTGGAGTTAGCTCTGCGGCCGCCAAACTGACTAGTACGCTCGTGTACACACAGACAACCCATACGAACACGCAACAGCAATTCAATACCACGTGGAATTGCCACTGAACGCAAGTACGGCCTAGGCCTCCTGAAACCCATAGCATCAACATGAGTGGGATGCACATGAGCCACATACCGACTCAGAGTGGAGTGTTCCAACGTTTCACATGCAATCCTTTCAGCATGTAGTGTCCTGACCTGCTTGTTGACATGGCTCTTGCACGCACTGGCTCTGCCTTCCGCGGTCACAACATTCACACCATACTTGCACAGCAGGCTCTGCACATACTTGTGCCACGGTGTCACCGCCACAGCACCACTAGGACGCCTCCATTCAGCTGTAAACACTTGATTTGGCAGCCGAACGCCCACAACACAGCTTTGTACAACCAGGAAGCTAACCAATTGCCATGCCCAGCAGCGCCGCCTTCCTCAACATGTGCCGCAACATGCACTGCAGGGGAACCACAGGTGTGCCCATCAACACCGGTTGTTGCAGCAGTGCTGCTTGGATGGTGAACCTATGGTGTCCCTGCTGCAAGGTGCACCTGCACCGCAGCTCAGTCGATCGGCTGGGATATCCCAGCCTGTGTCAAATCTGGCGTGACGCTGTGTCACTTTGGGGCCTTCGCCAGGTCATGCTGTGCAAAGCCGCCGATGGGTGTGCGCTTGGACTTGATGGCAACAGCGACCTGGCGCCCTGTGTAGCAAAACACACAGACATCTTGACCATGCTGATGCTATGACTTGAATGGGTAATATATATGATGATGATGAGACATCTTGACCATGCTGTACATATTGTGTAGGTTTACCCCGCACGCGTGGGTCACTGGCTAGAAACAGGAGTGCCAAGGGACGTGTGCAAGCACAGCCTGTGATGCATATCCGAAAACCATAGGTACTGTACACGCAGCATCAGGCGTCTGACATGTCGCCAACATGTTGCTTTTATGCTGCTGCGTTAGCGTACAGCTGCCCCTTTTTGACATGTCGCGAACGCGCTGCGTAGGCCCTATGAGGGCACCACTGAGTCGGCAGTCTGCGCAAGCCCTGCAACACCGTTTTGCAGTGACTGCATTGTGCAGTGCGCAAGCCCTGCAACAACGTTTTGCAGTGACTGCATTTCGCTCACCTGCCTGGCGGTTGCCAGTCTGCCAAGGCATCAACCAGCTCGGCTGCTTGCCGCGCTGCTGTTGATGCTCCTCTGCACTGGTGACACAGTGTTGCTGTGTGGGGTCGAGGAGTACGGGGCCGTCCAGTGCTTGCCAGCATTCAGCTGTGTCATTATCAACGGCTGGCCAGCCGGTGTGGTCGCTCTCCAGGCTGCAGCCCTGCTGCGTCAGCTGTACTTGCTGCATGGAAGGTGGGCACACGCAACCCTGTGTGCATGCAGCCATTTGTAACTGTTGCTTCAGCCATCTTGGTGATGTTTAGGCAGGCCAGCTCACGGAGATTGGCCTCCGTGATGAAGCAGCTCAGCTGCAGTGCCGCCACACAGCAGCGAGCAGGCTGTGCATGCTGCTTGCGGACCTGCATTGCCTGCTGCTCTGACAGAACCCTTAGATTTAGCATGTTTTATACATTTCAATGATAACATTGAAGGCCTGGCACGCCGTTTTCTCACAGGAACGCAAGTGCTACAGCAGGAAGCGCGCCATGCAGAGCAACATGCTCCCGTCCAGTCACCCACCTGACATCTGTCCAGGATGATCGAGTTTAAGTGCTTACGCTTACCAGCAGCTTTTACCAAGTTTTCGTGCTGCTTTACATTGAAACGAGACATCCTAGCAGAAGGTGGGCGGGAACGCTTCGTGCACACGCCCTAGTGATAAGCCAGTGGATGAATCGGGAACCAGTTTGTCTGAGTTACTTTATGTGATTTGTCGTGTGTGACTTTCGCAGAACCCTTGCTGCCGCCTGACAGCACCACGGCCTTAGGGCGCCCCATTAGCACTCAGCGGCTGAGCAGCGCCGCAACACCAGGTCTGTTGGAAGATGAACACCTTAGTAGCATCAAGCTACAGGACGCTAAGCGGGATGGAATTAGCTCTGCAACCAGTCAGTACCAGGATGCAGCCCTTGTTGCTGCCAGCACAGCGCCATTCACTGCTCTGTGACCTCAGGTGTTGCACCAACAGGCGTTGCTTGCATGCACAGTCTTGCATCGAGGTTTGATAGACTCCGCTTCTCCCTGCTTTCCAAAGACCAACTTGTAACAAGAAGAGCACAGGGCATACTGCAGCACCAGCGGCCACTGTAACAAGAGCTGTGCAGAACTTCAAGTTGCAGCTGCCAGGACACATGCAAATTTTTAAGGTCTGCAGGACACACTTGTGTCAAAAGAAGCAGCACTCTAACGCAGCAGCAAAAAGGCAAGCAAGTGTCACCGTACGGTCACCAGCGCTACTAGCGATGATAAGGATTGCAAGAAGACATGTTACACAATTCAAGCGCGTAGTGCGCATCAACCTGTGCATGACGCCCAGATACTCCAATCCCAAGCACCTTCTGCCAATTCAATACAACGCCTATAACTATCACGGTCACCCTGAGGGTCACCCTGTACATACAGTACTTACACCGTATTTACATGCCATTCATGCTTGGCCCCCGCAAACAACAGCGGGCTGCTGCAACTTGAGGTTAAATATATGTTGTGTTATGTACTGGTATATGCAAGCCAGCTTATGCTGCAGCTCCAGTACGCCAGATGCAACCACAAGCTTGCGGCAAGTGCTGCCCCTTGCAGCAACTGCTGCCGCTCATAAAGTTATAGTATGACACAAGCTTGCGCTTTGAAACAGCCCTCAGAGCAGCAGCATCTCTATGTGCCAAGCACAAAAGGCGCATCTGCGGTGACGACGTCGCACTCCAGGCAGGGGTTCTGCGCAAAGCGCGCAGCAGTCAGGCTCTCGCGGACCTGGGACACCAGCGTCCTGCGAACGTTGCGGCGGCAGCAGCAGCAGGCAGCGTTCTCAGAGCAGCGGGCAGTGTCCGCCTGAGTCAGGGAAGTGGAGGTCAGCAGCCGCGTTGCCAACTGTAGCAATGAACAGGGTTTGAGTGTGATCATTACCTAAAATCCTGCCATGCACATGATTCACTACAGAAGGTTTGGCGGTGTCTGCCCTGGCTTGCAGGCCTGTTCACGTGCTGATCAGAAGCCCGGCCCAAGTGGCAATCCAACAACCATGCTGAAGGAGTGGCTCTCCTTGCAACTAATCTAATTGTGACTGCTCCGTCTTGCTGCTGAGAAACCAATTGATACATAGAGTGCTGAGAATTGTACTGGTACATACCATGATGTGCACTGTGTGTTGCTATGTGTACTGCAAGTGTGAAATGACTGAACACTCAGATTATTACATGTTTTTTGCTGGAGTGACTGGACTGATTGTTCGCTTGTAGCAGTGCAAATGATTAAATCAGTTGCAGGGCTGCAGCACTCTGTCAACTGCTGTGCATGCTACGCCACGCGCAGCTTTGCCTGGCTGACTTGCGGCTGTTGGGTGCATGCAAAGCTTCTGCAGCAGCAGCTCACCTGGCTGATATGTCCTGGTCTGGGTAGGCTTGCTTGTACTGGTTGATGGTGGTCGTCAGGGCATTGGTCAGCGCGCCATATGCCTTGGAGGCGTCACCTGCAGCAGCAGCAGTAGCAGCAGCAGCAGCAGCAGCGAGTTTGTTGTGGCGATGGTGGCATCGGTTGGCCCATGACACGCCTGGGAGGCGATACCTGCAGCAGACAGACAGGCGTGCTGCTGGCCGCAGCGTCAAGGGCTTACACGCTGGCACGATCACACAACTCCTGTGCGTTGCTGTCACACCACACGAACACCTTGCACAGACCCCTGACTCCACCCACGTCCAATTCACGCCGGGCGACAGCTGGCGCCCCCCTGCCTGGCAGCCGGTGGACACGAGCTACACACATTACAACGGTGAGTGTGACCAACACAGTCAACACGCGATGCAGTCCACGGGGCCACAACTTGAGCTCATGTCACCTGAGGGGCAGGCATCTGCAGACGTCTCATGTGCTTGGCAGCCGGTGATGAGCAGCCCCCTGCCTGGAGCCAGGCACACCTCAGGGGAGGGCTTGGTGCCAGCGGGGGGCAGCTGCAGGCACAACCACCGGCAGCAGCAGCAGCAGCAGCAGCAGCAGCAGGACGTGCCAGTGTCGAAGGCTGGTCACAGGCAGCAAGGGCGCCTCAGGGGGGCAGGGCGAGGGCTTGGCGCCAGAACGGCGCAGCATCCGCACCAGCAGCAAGAGATGAACTTCATCTGCTGGAAGCAGCAGTGCCAGCAGCAACCTCATGCTGCTCTCAGGCAGCAGCCAAGCACAGCCTGGCACGACAGCCTCCCGTCAACTGTGCCATCAACTATGCCACTCCAATGAGAGTGCGCAGCAGCGGTTGCATTGACGTGGTGCGCAGAAGCCCTATTAACCATCGACAGTGCTGACCGGCTGTGCCACATCAGCGTCGACAGCGTCACTGACCGGCAAATTGAACCAGCAGCTGCCAGCAGAATGCAGATCTGATCACCAACACCACACAGCAGCGCTGACGAACGCAAAGAAGGCAGCAAGGAGCCCTTTGCGTGACCTCTTTGCTCACCTGCTCTGCCACATCAGCGCCTGACAGCATTTCCAGGGCCAGATTGAACAGGACGCTGCCGATGCCCCTGCTGCCAGTGGTGACGCCGCTGCCGCCACCACCTATCACGCCACCAAACAGCCCACCAAGAGCACTCCCAACGCCAGGCAGCAGCTCATCAAGCTTGGCAGTGGCCTGCAGGCAGGCGGCGCGGCAGTACAAATCGTCACAGGGTCAGCAGTACAACAGTTCACCAATGCATGTGTATGCTGCACAGCGCTGGGCGCTGTGCTGCTGGCAGCACAATTCATCGGCAGCACCAGTGTCAACACTGTGGGGGTAGTGTTGCGGGGCATTCAGACGTGATGGGAGCGGGTTTTGGTCGTGCCAGCCTTTTCAGGTGCCCAGATGCAAGGGACAGCGACCACTGCGTTAGTTGCCGTGTACGGCCAATTCGCACGCGCAGAAGGTTGAGCACAGATACGTTGCCCAGCACCAATGTGCACACTGCACATCTCGTGCACAAGCTCACCACCGAGCTGCACTCGGCCACTGCTGGCCGCAGTGTGCTGCCTGCCTCTGCGCGCATAGGCGCCGTCTGCTGCACAGAGCAGTGCTGTCTCACCAGTGCGCCGCTATGCTAGACTGCCGTCGGTGGCGCTCTCTGCCGGCCTGCCTGTGCCACCATTAATGACCAGTGCGGCCTGCTGCAGACAGCCGAGTGCGACTAGGTGCTGCTCAGCAGCGCAAGCTACTCCATGTCGCCCTGTGCCGCTGCTGGCACCCTCTCCCTTCGAAAGGAAGCTGAGCCTTTTCCCTCCTCATGTGCACATAGCAGGGATCCAACCCCCGCTCAGCAGCGCAGGCTGCTCCCGCTGCCCTGTGCCGATGATGCTGGCGCCCTGCCCGTGCCTACCTGTGCCGCCAGCGCCTGGGCGCCGCCTGCTGCTGACAGGGCGCAGTCAAACTTCTGGATGAGTGGGCCCAGCTTGGCAGAGGCATCGTCACCGAATGCAGCGACCATGGCGGCACGCGCCTGCAGGAGGAGGCAAAACGCACCGCAGCTTGAAGGCGAAAGGCGCTGTGCTGTGCCACTAGGTGGCAGGTAATGGAGAGAGAGCTCCCCTCTGCCACCAAGTAACTTCATGTAGGTTGAGTCATCACCTCAGGTGGTGTGAGCCACCGCTAGATGCCTCAGGGACACGATCGTGATATGCACCAACTGTGGAGCAGGCGCTGACGGGTATGCAGCCGGCAGTGCGTGTGTGCTGAGCTGTTGTATACAGCTGAGCCATCAGCGCAAACTGCAGCCACCATGGCAACAAAGAACAGCATGTGCAAGAGGCATCACTTGCCACCAAGCTGTTGCATGCACAGTCAGCGCTGCTCAACCAGACGCATCTGCTGCAATACTTGCTGATGTAGCCACGGCTGCTGCCTCAGCGGATGCTTATGATGTGAATTCATCCTAATTATGACAGGATGGCGGCTCCCGCCGGCCATCAACCTGGTTTGGTGCCACCGTCACGCCCAGCTTCTCCCCAAGTGCTGCTACCAGCGCATCGACCGGCAGCGCCCTGCAGGCCACGTCCCTGCTGTCAGTGCCGCCAGCAGTGGCAGTGAAGGTGTCGATCAGCTGTGGCGGTGCTGCGGGGTCTCCCGACTTGGGGCCTGTGATCTGCACCTCTGTGTGGTCCAGCAGCGTGCCACTGTGGCAGCAGTCGGCCACCACGGTCAGCTTCACACCTGACAGCAGCAGCAGCAGCAGAAGCAGCAGCAGCAGCAGCAGCTAGGCTCGCAGGAAGCAACATGCTGGGCACATGGTATGTGCCGTACAGACAGTTGAAGGATGCACCCATGACGGCAGCAGCAGTAGCTAGACTCGCAGCACGTAACGTGCTGGGCACATAATATGTGCCGTACAGACAGCTGAAGGATGCACCCATGACCTCTGCTGCGTTGGCAGTCACCACCAGGCACCACAGGCACGCACAGGCACACAAGCACCTGGGGTAAAAGCCCTCAACCGCCCACCAGCCGCCGCACGGCCCCTCACCATCTGCCATGCCTGCAAAGATGGTGCGCAGGTCATCGTCTGTGATGGTGTTCATGTCGGTCGGGCACAGCGCCTCATCCTTGGCGTCACTTTCCTCGTGGTCACTCGGCACCTGAGTGCAGAACCCCACAGGCAACAAGCGGGCGACAGCAGGCGCTGAGTGCCATGGTAGAAGCAATGGCTGTGCATGTGCTTGCCTGGGGTGCAAGCTGCGCTGAGCTCAATGGAGTGTTGAATGCTTGCACATGGCGACAGGACCAGCACAACACTTAAGCCTTCAACAGCAGTTCACCAGCCATGTGGTTTGGATCCCCTCCTGTCTTCACACAATCAGGGTTGTACCTGTGTGCCGTGGCCTGAGTAGTGGAAGAACAGCACGTCCCCGGGCTGGCTGGCTGCCACCAGCTCAGTCAGGTGCCGCTGCAGCACCGGCATGGAACAGCAACAGCGGCGGCAGCAGCAGTAATCGTGCAGGTCAGCTGCTTGCAGCAAAATGGTCAATGACAGTAGTAGAGAGGTGTGGGATGTCAAGTGCACAGCCAGCCGCTCATGGATCTTTCAAAGCACTGATGTCAGTGGCATAGCATTGGTGGGCATGGGTTAGGGTGCTATCAAGCACATGCTGCTGTAGGACTGTGCAGCAAGCAGATCCACAGCTTCAGATCAAGTGCACATCTGATTTTTCAATATCAGATCAACGGGGCTGGCTTGGCAGCTATTAGGTTCTACAGCAAGGACAACCATAGAGCTGCAGGTGCTGGCATACAACCTATATGTGCATGCAGGCTTTGTCTCTGTAGATAGCAGGACAGTTGGCTGAGTGTAACCACCACCAGCTGCTGGAATCTAAGCGGTGCTTCAAGACATATGCTGGAGCTGTACCTCCTGGTGTGATCCTCGCTGTGTATGCTGAGTCGGATTATTACCTTTATGTTTGCTCCAGTGGGCTGCTCACTGCTGGGATCCGTGTCGATGAGCTTGGTGATGTTCTCGGGAGAAAAGTTGAAGTGCGTGGTCAGCATGGTGTGCATGGAGTGCACATCATTCACGCAGCCATTCAGGGCATGCGAGCTGCCGGGGTAGTTGCAGCCACAGAGCAGAGCGCGTCTCGCCATTCTGCAAGAACTGTGGGTGAGTACGCAGGGCTGGTGAGTAAGCAGGGCTGGTGCAGCAGGATATGCCGCAGGCAGTTCAGAAGGTGAAAGGAGTGGCGCATTCTAAAGCGCCAAAGACCGCACTGGTGTATGGTCGGAGAGAACCCTGCTGCTGATGGTTCGATGCAGGCTGACTCAACCACGCGCGTGTAGTGTCCTGGCTTACAGCAATCTGCCGCACAACTGCAGTGCGATGTTCCATTTGTATCGTCGTCTTGTATGTGAGATCTTGTCAATCACATGCCACGTCTGGCACCACTTGTCTCGGACATGTCGAGCCACACTTTCTGGCTGCCTACTACTTGGAACGTATACCTGCTTGCACTGCTGTGCGAAAACTTTGCTTGTTATCCCTACATTCTTGAAACGGGTGGCGGCTGGTTTGGAAACCCAATAGAGCTCATAAAAAATTGGCATCCCCTTCTAGGCTGCCTGACCAGCAACCAACCACTGTAAAAAGAAACTGCCAGGGGAATCCAATGGCACACGAATCCAAGCGATCATCAATGTGAACGTCACATGTGTGTCAGGTATGTTCAAGAAATCTTGTGTTGTATCAATTGCATGAAGGCACCCCCCGCCTGATCGCTAGCAAGTGGCAAAATATAAATGCCGTTGCCAACCGATTACCCAGCCACTCTGCGACGGCCTGTTTACACACAGCCTGTTAGCTCACTTCAGGCATGTCTGCTTATGACCTTTTGACAGTTGAATCCGGCACCCATTCAGCAAACACATGCACATACTACCAACTCAGCAGACAAAGACACTCGTCATTGTCGCTGTCATACAATGACATCTGCAGCCAGGTATGTCCAACACCATATGTGTGTCAGGTGGCCTCGCCTGCCAGTTGGAAGTGCTTGCCACCACGGTGACGTCTTTGATCATATTCAAGAAGGCTCCACCCACACTGTCGATATTTGGCCTGATGGCAACAGCAGCAATATCCCCTGGGCTACACAGTGCGAAAGCTTGTGAGTGCATACTTATGTAGATACACAGTTCAAAACACTTACACGCCCACACAAACAGACCTCTAACGTCTTGAGCGTATACTCAGTCGGTGGACGTCGTCCTCAGAGGCGAACGTCGACATAGCTGCACGCTGGCCGCATCAAGTCATCGTACGTACATCAGTATAACAATAGGCAGCCATGCAGCCTTCGGGCTGCTGTTGCAAAAGCCACCTCAGCAGCAGGCGCTCCTCAACAGCTGCCTGCCCCACTAGCACACGCGCACCCTTGAGTTCGATGGTGCTGCAGGCAAGCCGTCTGGCGGGCAGGCCTTCTCAGCCACGCTCACGGCCGCAGCAACAGCCTGGGCAGGAACAGCAACAGCAACAGGAGCAGCAGCAGCAGCAGTCCCAGCCAACCGAAGGAGCCAGGGATTCTGGAACGCCTGCCAGCAGCACCAAGCAGCTGCAGCATCAGTCTCAAGGCGCTGTTGGCTATGTGCCGCTGCTGCTGGTGTCTATTTTATGGGGCAGCTACGCTCCAGTGTTACGCTACCTGTACAGTATGGATCCCGACCTGACCCCTCAGGTGCTCACAGCCCACCGCACCGTCATCTCTGCAGTGACACTGCTGGCAGCATCAGCAGCATCGCTAGGCTACAAGGCGTTCACGCAGCGGCGACAGCTGGAGCAGGAGGCTCAGGCAGCGCTGCTGCTGCAGCAGCAGCAGATGGAGCAGCAGCAGGCTCAGCCGCACTGGCGGAGGTTAGCTGCCTGGCTGCCTGAGTGGGCGCAGCACTTTGGCAGCAGCAGCAATGACAGGGAGCCGCAGGATGCAGGCTTGCAGCAACAGAGGAACGGCGACAGCAGAAGCAGCAGCAGCAGCAGTAGTGACTCGGCTGCAGCGACAGCTTCTGCCGCTGCAGTGCTGGCAGCCGGTCTTGAGCTAGGCGTTTGGAACTTCCTTGGCACATCGTCACAGGTGAGACTTCTACCTGAAACAGCAGCAGCAGCAGCAGCAGCAGTGCATAATGCCTCGTCAAGTGTCCTTTGTTTGCTGCTGCTGTGCATTGCTTGTGGGGGCAAGCAAACATCTGACCGCCGCTGGCCGTCGCATGCATACTATGAAGCTGCTGCTGCGCAACACTCTCCACCAAGCATCTGTTGTTTTTGCATTGCATGGATGATACGGCAACATCTGCAGCCTGTGGGGTATGCATAGCACTGAATATAATGCTGTGCATTGCTGTGCATGGTTTCAGCAACCCGCTCGTACAACGCTTTGTGCCATTGCTACTGCTGACATGCAGGCGATTGGGTTGGAGCTGTCGACAGCGACCAAGGCAGCATTTCTCACACAGACGACAGCAGTGTTCACGCCCTGCTTAGCTGTGCTGTGTGGGCAAGTAGTGCGGCCGGTGCATTGGCTGGCATGCATTGCAGCGCTACTGGGCAGCTGCTGCATTACGTTGGACTCCTTGCTGGACACGTCGCAGCAGCAGGTGCTGCAGCAGCAGCCAGTAGCTGTTGAGGTGGCTGCGGCAGGATCTGCTGTAAACAGCAGCCTCAGCGGCATCAGTGTCACTGTGCTGGCAGCACCGACGCTGGCCGACTTGCCACCAGCTGAGGCAGCAGCAGCAGCAGCCGATGGCAGCAGCAGCAGCAGCGTGCTCGACATGGTTATTAGGAATGATGCTGCAGCAGCAACAGTCCAGCAGGATGCATCAGCAGCGGCACATGGCAGTGAAGGTGTTCATGTGGCAGCAGGTATGGATACAAGCAGCAGCAGCAGCAGCAGCAGCAGCAGCAGTGCAGGAGCAGGTTCAGTCGTGCCTGCAGTGACCTGCAGCCCCACTGCTACTCCTCCTCAGGGAGTGGTGCATGCCATTGTGTGCGGCCCTGTGGCTGCCTCGACCGGCGGTGGCAGCAGCAGCAGCGTCGTGGCTGACGGCAGCGGCAGCAGTGATGGAGCAGCAGCAGCAGCAGGCGCAGCACGGCTGCCGGACGCAGCAGCCCCCAGCAGCAGCACAGCTGTGGCAGCTCTGAAGCTGCAGCAGGAGCCGTCCTCGCAGCTGACGAGCGGCACCACCAGCAGCTCTGCTGGCGCTGCTGCAGCGTCCTTTACCAGCAGGCCTGATCAGCAGCAGCAGCAGCAGCGGCGGCTGCCGGCTGCCCAGCAAGCTGATGACGCCTCTGCCACGTCAGCCAGGGGCAGGGGTGGTGAGGTGTACATCCTGCTGGCCTGCTGCTGCTACGCGATCGCCACCGTGCGGCTCAGCATGATGGCTCCAGGGCTCGACCCAGTGCAGCTGGCAACCAGCAAGACGCTCACGCTTGCTGCTGCATCGCTCTGCTGGCTGCTGGCCTTCCAAGGCGACGGCGTGACCACGTCTGCAGCCGCAGCAGCAGCAGGTGAGGGACTACAGCTGAAGCAGGTGTTGGGGGCAGCGCTGCAGTCCGCTGCTGACAAGTGGCAGATGCCTGATTCGTTCCGTCACGGTAACGGGATGCTGCTGCTGGTGTATTCGGCGCTGGGACCTGGCGCACTCGCGGCAGTGCTGCAGGCAAAAGGGCAGGCAGTGGCCTCAGCAGCGGAAGCCCAGGTGCTGTACTCGCTGACGCCTGTCATGTCAGCGTTGCTGGCGGCTGCTTGTCTGCAAGGCGAGGAAATGGGCCCGCTTGCTTGGCTCGGCGGCGCTGTCATCGTAGCAGCAAGCCTGGGTACTGCAGTTTGCGGCAGTGGAGGCAGCAGCAGTGATGCAGCCCATAGCAGCAGCATTGTTGGGAGCGCTGACAGAGGTGCCAGCCAGCGTAGGCGGTATGGGGCCAGCAGCAGTGGTAGCAGGAGTGGCAGCAGCAGCAGCGGCTGAGCCGGAGAAGCACCAGCAGCGGCAGCCCCACTGGCTGAGCTGGCTGGGCAGAGCCACACTGGCTGTACCGGGTGACGGCTTGCTTGCGTAAGCGGAGGCCACATGCCTGCGGTGTTGTAAGTTCATACGTTGGAGCTGCATTGCTCTGGTTGTGTCGAGTGTTGGCAGCGGCAAGTTTACGCCAAGTTGTTGACCGTGCAGAGGCCCTCATGGCGCTCTTGTATGTTGGGTGTGTGGCTCGGTTGTTTGCATGGCTGTTCGCTGCATGTGCAGTAGCTTTTTGTTGGAGAGGGCTTTCTCACCACAGCACCGAGCAGTGCAAGTTGCTTCTGCAATGCAGTGCGTTGTTGGTTGGTGGGTGCTGGCGTCGTCAAGGGGTTGGTTGGAACTAACACCGGCACCAGTGGAATTGCAGCATCCGTCGTGAAAGCGCAGGCAGCGCCACTAGCGTGTTGTTGTTGTTCAGAAAGCGGTTACACATCACTCACAATGCACACATGCATTGCGGCTGAGTGGGGGCCTTGCTCATAGAACAGCATTGCCATGTGCGCGTGTGCGCGGCCCACAAGCCAAAACATATGGCCAGGCACACAGGTTATGGACTAGTGGAAGGGGAGAAGAATGTTTGCATTGCCATCAGAACTTGGCCCAGCAGATCAGCTTCTTCAGGAAGCCTAGTGTGATACTTTGCAGGCTTGTTTGAGTACTGGTGCTGCATACGTGCTGGTTCTATCTGATGAATCCATCTCAGCTGCGTGGTTTGCCAGCTGTGTTGTGGTGTGCTGGGTTGTTGCTGCTTCAATGATGCAGCTGTGTTGGTGTAGGTGTTTTGCGCTGTTCAACATGATGCTCGCATGCAGGGGTTAAGGTGACACTGCTTGCTTGCTTGCCTTTTGCTGCTGCTTTCAAGTGCTTCGTCTTCTTCACACGACGAGATGCACTTTGCAATTGGGGTGTCTGGTTTGTTGGCAGAGTGGCTGATGCTCGTGCAGCCAGCAGCATGCATCTGGTTTCAAATGCAGAACAAGGTGCTTCCAAACTTTGAATCTGCTCCTCCACTGCTGGAGAAGCATGGTGGAGCCGGGGCACATGCATGATGTGCATGTTAGAAGACACAGCATTGCATGCATGCACAGGAGGAGTGCATGAGAAAGGACACAGCATACTTGGTGTTTTTACAGATGGTCACCCAGTCGACAGCAGACGGTAACCACTGGCAGCTGACATGCGCCGGGCATCATTGTGGAAGGGTCAGGGCTATGCAATGGCTGGCTAGCTGGCTGGCTTGGGCGCCCATTCTCAGTCGCATCAATATCTTGCGCATGTTTCAACTGGCATGCCCAGCTTCAAGTTGTGCATTAAACAGATTTACGTCAAATGCCTGAGCACTTCTGCATGGTAGCTGATGCAGCATTCCTGACAGTGGTTGATAATACTTTGAAGCATTAATGATATGAATATTCATGATTACTGACACTGGTTGATTATACCTTGGAGCAAAGCGTGTTGGCGCACAACGTGCTGTTGAACACATTGCAAATCTTGCAGTGTTCGAGATCCAGGTCTGCTGCAATAGACCTCCCAGGTCTGCTGCGGTGCTCATTTTGCCAGCCAAGGCGCAGCTGCACCCTCATTGTGTGACAGTGCTCCCGCGCTACATTGCCACAGAAGACACCAATAACTGCATTTGCCCGCTCAAAATAAGTGTTAAATGAATGCAGTGATCCGGCGCAATGTTCGGGAGCGTTGATGTACTGCATGCTACAGGGCAATGTACATGATGGGCAATGCTGCTACAGCTGCAGTCTTGCTCTGCACATAAGCTTACTCTGGCGGCACTGCTGCAGCTGCAACGCTGACAGACTATTAAAGTGATGGCACATCTAGCTTGTTGCTGGAGCAAGGAGGCCCTGATGGTGATGCTGGCATTGGACGTGCTGCAACACAGCCTTTGACACGTGTAGTGCATGTTCGCAGGAGCACACAATGCCGTAGATCGTGAGTATCTGTTATATTTGTTTTCTGAACGGCGTGTTGACCTGCTGAGACTAGACGTTATGTCACACGCCAAAACACCCTGCTCTCGGCAAGGTCCAGATTGAAAGGTGTTGCGCAACCTTGTCTGTGGTGTACCCGTAGTGGTGGAGCAAAATTTTGCCCCTTCTGCAGGAGCTTGACACATATGCGAGCTGGGGACTTGAACAGTAACGACGGGCAGCTGAAGACAGTGGCCCATACATTAGAACAGGCTGTTAGAAGCGTTAGATTAGGCAGTACTAGCTGCGCATGGAGCGCCTCAAGGCCCCATTCTTAGGCAGCTTTGGAACCAAGACTAGCGAAGGCATCACCGCTCCAGTAGGTCTTCACTCAGGCAGCGTGGTCGCTGCCAGGACACTAGCGCCACGCCAGACGAGCTCACAGGCAGTCGTTTCTCAGGGAGTGGCAGCCAAGAAGCCAAAGCAGCAGGGGCCAGTGGCTGCAGGTTGGTGTCGTTGTTGCTGAGAGCACATCTATTCGCTTTGCACTGTGCAGGCGCTCACGACTTTGTGCACTGCAGGGAGTGAAGTTATATCCGCTTCCACAAACCCAGCCAACGTGAGTGAGCTGAGTTTAGCTGTAGCTGTCTTGACCAGCTTTTGCTGCTCAAGCGCAGCTGCTGACCTGCACCTGTTGCATTGTCTGCGTCGTAGGTTGGGATGAGCCACATCCCCCAAGCAGCTCCACAAGAGGCACTCCCCCAGGTTGGTGGCTGCTTTGCACTGCAGCAGCTTGGCTAGCTGCAGAACAGCTGCAGAGAAGCAAAGCAGTAACACAACGGCATGTGGCGCGCAGGGCATGAAGGGACTCAACCTGCGGCCTGACGAGGCCAGATTCCAACAGGCACCGCAGCCTGATATGGTCAGCAGCCAGGTAATGCACATGCAAACTACGCATGCAACCTGCAGGCGTGTGTGTGTGAATCAACCTGCTGGCCCTCGCCAACCACGCAGGGCTGCTGCTGTTGTGGTGCTAACGACAGGCTTTGAAT
Source organism: Scenedesmus sp. NREL 46B-D3 (assembly GCA_014080715.1). Taxonomy (NCBI): domain Eukaryota; kingdom Viridiplantae; phylum Chlorophyta; class Chlorophyceae; order Sphaeropleales; family Scenedesmaceae; genus Scenedesmus; species Scenedesmus sp. NREL 46B-D3. Next base: position 185,938 of record JACERP010000055.1, read on the forward strand.
CCAACCAAGCAGCGTTGCAAACCAGGCCCATGTAACGTACCGTTTTCACCCATCGGCAGCAATAGCACCACATCCTTTGTCAACACCTAGTTATTGCTGAGGGTTTGGCATTGTCCACGACGTGCTTTGCCTTGCTGCCTGCCCTGCATCACATTGTGTTGCGTTTTCCCGCGCTGCGCAGGTGTTTGAGGGCAGGGTGGTTGAGGGAGAGGGCCGGTCAGGGGGGCACGTCATCACAGCAACAGCAGGCAATGGCACATCCAAGCAGACCTACAACTATGCAACCGAGCGCATTGTTGGCAATGGTTCCTTCGGTGTGGTGTTCCAGGCAACCTGCCTCGAGACAGCAGAGACGGTGAGGACCGTGGCGCTGTGCAGCCCTGATCCTGCAGGCCATGTAGGCAGCAACTCAGTTTGGCTTGGCGCAGCATTGCCAGGGACTGTGCAGCCGCAACAGCAGGCGTCGCACGCTCTGCCATACCTTGCAACAGTGGCTTGGGCTTGCAGCAGCTGCAGACTTGGCAGGAAGCTGGTTGACCAGCAGCAGGTTGACCTCTCGATGCATCGCTGATTGGAATGAGCCACAGTCTGCTGCGTGCTAGGTTGCGCGACCTGTCCTGCCAGTCCAGTGCTGCCTGCAGAGTATTTGGTACGACTTGTGCTGGTGTTCAGCAGACCACCTTGTGCACAGTGCTGAACCTGCTGCAATATTTTGGCGTTGCGTAGGTGGCCATCAAGAAGGTCCTGCAGGACAAGCGCTTCAAGAACCGCGAGCTGCAGATCATGAAAATGGTCAACCACCCAAACATCGTGCGGCTCAAGCAGTGCTTCTACTCCACCACAGAAAAGGACGAGACGTACCTGCACCTGGTGCTGGAGTTTGTGCCCGACACGGTCTACCGGATCAGCAAGTCCTACTCCAAGAACAACCAGCGCATGCCGCCCATCTTTGTCAAGCTGTACACGTACCAGATGTGTCGCGCGCTGGGGCACATACACAAGTACGGCATCTGCCACAGGGACATCAAGCCGCAGAACCTGCTGGTCAACACCGAGAACCATCAGCTGAAGCTCTGCGACTTTGGCAGTGCCAAGGTGCGTGTGTTCCTGGGCAGGGGGGCTGACTGCAGCATCTGGGGTCGGGAGTCGGGAAGAAGTGCCTGTAGCTGTGGCTTGTGGCAGCAGCGCCGCCAGGGCACTGGAGCTCCTGGCAGGAATCAAAATCTGGATGTGTGCTTGTTGTGCCATCTCTGCTGGTGCGGATTCCTGGCTGGCCGGATGCGCGGGGCTGACCCCTGGCGCTGTCGTCTGCCGCCGCTGCAGGTGCTGATCAAGGGCGAGCCCAACATCAGCTACATCTGCAGCCGCTACTACCGCGCCCCTGAGCTCATCTTTGGCGCCACAGACTACACCAGCGCCATCGATGTCTGGAGCGTGGGGTGCGTGCTGGCGGAGCTGATGCTGGGGCAGCCGATGTTCCCAGGTGGGTGCGCTGGCGGTGCTGTCAGCAGCCCGATGCCACTCTGCATGATGGTGTGTGGTGTGGGCATGCATGTTGCAGAACATGTTGCTTACGTGCAGTGATGTGGCTGCATCAGTGTGGGGTGCGCTGACAAGTTTTCTTGGGGGTCCTGCGTGTGTTGTGTTGCGGCCTGGCACAGCGTGAGCTGTACAGCATGTTTCAAGCAAAGTTGTTGGCTGGTTGCGCCTGCTGCATTTTAGGAATAGGAATGGGAATAGCGCATGTTGAGCTGCATTGCGTTTTGTGATGGTGGTTGTGGCATCAGCGGTGTGCTGGCTTCCTGGTGGTGTTTTCGCAACGTGATGATTGCCAGTTTTGATTGGCTATCTGCTGTTGCCTGTGCTTTCAATGCTTGGCGGTCACAGGCGAGAGTGGCGTGGACCAGCTGGTGGAGATCATCAAGGTGCTGGGCACGCCCACAAAGGAGGAGATCCACGCAATGAACCCCAACTACACGGAGTTCAAGTTCCCGCAGATCAAGCCGCACCCATGGACCAAGGTGTTCAGCAAGCGCATGCCGCCTGATGCCATCGACCTGGTGAGGCTCGACATCACTATGTTGCTGCTGGGGCATGGACGTTGCTGTTCTCGTTCTCTTTTGCAAGTCACAGCAGTGGCTATGAAGCTGTGCTTGTCGGTGTCCAGCTTGTCGCAGCCGTCTTTGTTTGCTTCTTGATTGACCCGTTGATTTCCTGTGGCTGACTGCGCTACGCAGGTGTCGCGCCTCCTGCAGTACGCCCCGCAGAAGCGGTACAGCTCTTACCAGGCCATGACGCACCCGTTTTTTGACGAGCTGCGCGACCCTGCCACGCTGCTGCCCAATGGCAAGCCGCTGCCGCCGCTGTTCAACTGGCTGCCTGGGGAGCTGGATGACGTGCCGGCAGATATCGTGGCCAAGCTGCAGCCGCGAGCAGCCTCGTCATGAGCAGCCGCAGTGGGCTCTTTGTGCCACGGCCAATCTGCAGCTGAGCAACAATGCTTGAACCTAATCAGCGTGGTTGCAGCAAGCAGCAGCAGTGGTGGCGGTGCTTGCAGAACTGGGTCAGCAGGGTGTTCTGTTGAGGCAGGGACATGCTGCAGTGCTGCGTTTTGCTGCAGGCCCAACGTCTACAAAGCAGCGTTCCTGGCAGTGTTGCTGGCGGCTGGGGTGTCTTGCTTTCAGCATGCTGCAGTTGGCAGGAGGAAGGGGCACCCCCTAGCTCCTGGCAGGGGCGGCTTCAGCAGCTGCAGTATGCGTGGCTGTTTGCGGCAGTCCTTTGTTGGGTGCATTACAAGGGTGGGCAACAGGGTGGGTCAACCAAATATGCCCTCTAGGCACGGCAGGACTGGGGATGTGGTGAGGGTAGGCAAGGCATGCTAACGGAAGGGGGTAGCCTGGTAGGCAGGTAGATTGGCTGCGTGCCTGCAGGTGCTTGGCTGTAAGGCATTGCTGCCACTTCTGTGGCTGCACAAGGCCAGCTGCATACAGTCGGGGGTAGGCTGTAGTAAACGCAGTGACTGCCCTGTCATGGGCAGGGCGGCTTGTTGCTATGCATTGGCTTGTGCACCACACACGCACATGCTGATGCTTGCGGGTGAGAGCTGCAGCACAGTCGACAGGACCATGAGCACTTGTATCAGCAGCATGGGCACACTTCTGGCGTGGCCTGGGCAATCTCTCTTATGTATGGATGCTTTTGGGCCTGTATTCTATCTTCTCTTAACACTGGATTGTTTGCGTGTGTGTGTGCTTCAATGTTGCACGTGTGTGTGGCCACATGAGCAAGGCAGCTGTTGTTGGGCATTAGTCCTGTTCTGGCCGCACATTGTAGTGCTCAGTAGCTTCCTTGTGTGGACTGAGCATGCTGATCTGTCATGAGCCGACCTGCATGGTTCCATCACCAAATACGTTGGTAATCCACCAGTACTTGTCGCATGAGGACTTGCGTCCAGACCCTGGCAGTGGTGGGGTGACTCACTAACGCATGTTGTCAGTGCGGGGCGCCTGTGGCTGTGGGCAGAGGGCGCAGGCGGGCGCCTTGCACATATAGCTACTGGGTGCCCCCGACTGAGCATCTGCTTGTGGGTGTGGCTGTGGCATGCTTCTCAACACACTTTCTTGACCTAGCGTTGGACGTCAGCCATAGCGCCCAGCAGCAGTGCATTTTTCATTGCCGCCTGTCTGCTGGGCAGGCTGTTGCATAGGTCGTTTGTTGCTGCAGGAATGTTGGGAGCTTTGCTCATGCCTGTCAAGCATGCCACTTGCTGCAGCTGCAGCGCGGCGTGCTTTATTGGACTTTGCGCTTTGGTGCCAGCTGTGTCACACAGCTACTACTAGTCAGCACGTAGTGCAGCAGCATTTTCTGTGTCGTCGCTTTGGTCTTGCTGCTGAAGGTTGATCTCCTAGCAAAGGCAAGCCGCTGCTTAAAGCTTGAACTGTAACAGGCAGGGCGTCCAACATGGTGTTCATCACAGGCGAGGTGGGGAGACATTGCTGGCTTGCTTGCTTTTTTGCTGCTGTGTAAAAGTGCTGCTTCTTTTGACATGCGTTGCAAGTGTATACTGCTTGCTGTGCAAGTCGCCGGCAGCTCAGCTTGAGTACAGCAGTGCAAGGCCCCCGGCCGGGGGCCCTCGGCCGAGACGCGGCCTCAAGCATCAGGGCCGCCCACCAATGGCTGTGCAGATGGGACATGTGATTTTCACGATGCTGCATTGGGCTGACAAAATACTTTTATGCAACAAACGACTGTTCAGACGCTCGTTTATGCCAGTAAATGGCCGTGAACAAGAAGGCACAGTATGACATGCAGGCAGAGCCATCCAGTGACTGCGCTGATGGGTACATGAGCACACACGTTTGCATGCATGCAGCGCTGTGTACTTCCATATGCATACCGTAGCAGTGATGCAGAAACTTAAGTGCTTCCTGTCAACAATAATCGATGTCATGCGTTTGGTGCACGGAACTCCACCGAAGCAGGCATCTCCCATCGAGGTAAGCCGCTGGAATAGTCCGGCTCAGTCACAATGGAACCTTGCAAAACAGTCACTCACAGCACTTTTGCATAGTTTTTAACTGGTTCAGTCTAATACACCTTGACGGAGCGGCCTTGGAAGCCCTGATCACAGAAGTATCGTCAATTTGACTGGGTCATGACTGTCTGGTCCTGCTTGCCTGCTTGGCAGCAGTCTCATTCTTTTTAGCATTTATAATCGTATATGTGTTGCCGGATCCAAGTAGGCTCTGTTAGCCCTAATGTAACAGTTTCGTGACTGTGTTTCAAGCCTGACATCATACAAGTGGCTTCCGGTATGCATGGGGTCCGGGAAGGCCGAGTTTATGTTGGCTTCCGTCGTTGCTCGCTGTTGTAGACACGTCTCGGCAGTACGTGCCGGCCCTGCAACGACTTCCGGTGCAGCTTAACATACGTGTTTGCTGTGCCAAACTTCAAGTTTGTAGTTAGCTTCCTGGGTGGGCTTAGCATGGCGCCAAAGCCAGCCAAACCTAAGCGGCGCTGGCCCTGGCAGAAAGAGGAAGTAGTGGTACCCCTGTTCGATGATGTGAACTGCCCTTATGGTGTCAAACCGTCTGTATTGTTCAAGGTCAATGAGGTGGGGCCTTTCGGCAGGCGCAGGCTGCGCCACATTGCTGTGTCTGGCATGTACAGCAGCTCAGCGCTTGCTGTCGTGCGGGCTTGCAGGACAAAGACATGTCCAAGCTCAAAGAGCTTGGTGGGGTTGCTGGCCTGTGCGCAACTCTCAAGACCGATCAGCAGCATGGCTTGGACCCAGCAGGCAGTGGAGATGTGTCCATTGATGAGCATAGGCGGGTGTTTGGTGCCAACACGTTCCCGCCCGTGCCCCAGAAGAACTTTTTTGCACTGTGTTGGGAGAACGTCCAGGACCCCATCATCCTGCTGCTAATCGCTGCAGCTTTGGTGAGCAGCAGCTTGCACATGCTTGCGCAAGCCTGCACTGGGGCGTAACAATTACGCTGATGAGGGGCTAGCGTTGCATGCATGTTAGAAGACACAACACTGCATTGCATGCATGCAAAGGAGTGCATACATGCAGCAGCTGCTAGCAGCCGGCACCCATGTGCATGCAATAATATGCAGCAGCTGCCAGCAGCTAGCAATGTCGTGCATGCATGCAGTTGGCATGCATGTCTGCTGAAGCTGATGCCAAGCTTGACTGATGACATCCGTCAGTTTGCACTGCACAGTCATGCAGACACAGCAGCAACAGTGCGGGGGTGTCGCTGTTGCCGATTGTGTGCCGCATTGCTGCAGGTGTCCACAGTGCTAGGTGCGGCGCTGGAGGAGCAGCGGAAAGAGGGCGAATGGATTGAGGGTATTGCAATCTGGGTTGCCGTGGCTATTGTCATCATGGTTGGTGAGTGTTCGTGATTGCTGAAGTCATGGTGCAGTCATGCAGAAGGTAGCAGCCACCATAGTCGAGAGGGTCGTCAATGACACTTTGATTCGGGTAGACTGCCTCAGCTTGCCAAGCTGGCACAGCGCAGCACTATACAGGGCTGCAGCATGACCAGTAATGGCTTGTGCCCGCAGCATCTTTTGCAGCACCACCATGAAGCGTGCCACCCAACTTTTCTACTGCACATGAAAAAGCTTACTTTGCTTGGTGCAGGTGTGTGGTGTGCAGGACCTTGCAGCTTCATGATTTGGGTGGTTGCAAAGAGCACGACTCACCAAAGCTGCTGTGCTGCTGCAGGTGCTGGGAATGATTACCAGAAAGACTTGCAGTTTCGGAAACTCAACGCACAGAAAGACATCATAGAGGTCACCGTCACACGCGGCGGAGAGACCGTGGTGCGTGCAGCTGCAGGAACAGCACCAGGTGCAGGCATGCACATCCACCGGCGTGTGCAGCAGCCAGCAGACAGACCGCGTGGCAGCAGCAGTGTTTGGCGTGGCCTGCAGCTGGGGTCTTTTTTAGCATCGCACCCATGCAGCCGCTGTGGGAGTACTTGCGGGTCTGCACAGGCACCCAGGGGGGAGAGACAAGCAGGGCATGCAGCGTGCTGCTGGTTGCTGCGCGACTGAGTCAACGCAGCAGCCTGCATGGGCAGTGGAGCAGGCAGCTGGCTGTTGCTGATGTCCCCTCTCTGTGCTTTGCTGAGCATGTGGCATCCCAGGCCTTCCCACAATTATGTTTGCTGGTTGCCGCAACACCTTGGGTGTGTCTTGCTGTTCGGCGCTGGTGCTGTGTGTGTGCAGATGGTGAAGAACACCGACCTGGTGGTGGGGGACGTGTACCTGGTGAACATGGGGGACAAGGTGGTGGCGGACGGCATCATGATCGACGGCTTCCACCTGGTCATAGACGAGGCCTCACTCACAGGTATGGTTGGCGTGTGTGTTGCGTTGGGCTGTGGCGTTCGCATGGCAGCCAGCACCATCGGACGTGGCAGGCGGTGCTGCATTGCAGCGGTGCGCGTTGACTGCTGGTGCTTGCTGCTCCGTCTGTCGGAAGCATACAGGCAGGCAGTGGATGCAGTCGTAGGGGTAGGTCTCGGCCACAGCCGCAATGCTACGGCAGCATGCGCTGTCGGGGGTGTGTCGCCATGGCGACACTCCTGCTCAGGCATTGGCACATCGCCTGGCTGGCGCACCGTTATGGTTCTCGTCAGGTGCCGCTGCCAGGTGCTGGTGCTGGTGCTGATGTTGACGACGCTGCTGCTGCTGCCGTTGGCTGCATCGTGCAGGTGAGAGCGACCCCATCAAGAAGATCCCGGAGGAGGACCCGTGGGTGCGCAGCGGCACGCAGGTCAGCGAGGGCAGCGGACGCCTGCTGGTGGTGGCCACTGGCACACAGGTAAAGCGGGGCAGCTGAGCACAGGGTGGCGCTGTGCAGTGGGCGCCTCTGATTGACGTAGCAGGCGTCCCTTGCTAGCAACAGCAGGCAGTGGAAGCGGCTGCGTTGCCTCTGGTGGTTTCGCTGCTGGTTGGTGGCATGCAACCCGCAACGAATGCCAGAGACAGCAGCAGGAGTTGCCCGCCTCGTGCTTGGGCCTCGCTTTGCAGCAGCTGTTCTGCTGTTCAGGCGCTCACACAATTCATTGCCTGCTGTGCTTGTTAGAGACATTCTGCTGTTTGTGCGCAAGGCACTCGGGGGCACAGCTGTTGCTTTTACATCACGCGGTTAGACAGGTTGAACAGGCCTCACGAACTTGCATCATGGCGGTGCTGCGTTGCAGAGCGAGTGGGGCAAGACGATGGCGCTGGTGGGCGGAGCCGGCGGTGAAGATACCCCGCTGCAGGAGAAGCTGGCCGACCTGGCGGCTGCCATCGGCAAGATTGGCTTGGGCGTGGCCGTAGCCTGCTTCATCGCGCTGCTCATCAAGTGGTGAGTGTGTGGCGATCGTACCCGGCTCGCCATGACGCGGCAGCTGCTTGCGACGACAGGTCAGCCGCATCCCGCCGCTGCGTTGGTGCTGACGCAGCTGTCCTTGGTTGCTTCTGCTTCTGCTGCTGCCGGCAGGTGTGTGGAGAACAGGGGCTTCCCCATTTCCAAGATCAACCAGAACGGCCCGGTGCAGTTCTTCCTGTACGCTGTGACCATTGTCGTGGTGGCGGTGCCGGAGGGCTTGCCGCTGGCAGTGACGATCGCACTGGCATACTCCATGAAGAAGATGATGAAGGTGCGCCTCGCAGCTGTGGCTGGGTTTTTGTGCTTTGCTTGGCCAGGATGGAGGTCGCTGCATGTGCACTGAGCCGCCCGTTGTGGTTGCAAAAACCACGGTGATTGCTCAGGTGGCAGTGTGCCTGCTGACCTTGTACTCCGCCGAACAAGGCAGCTGCGTCGTGGGCTTGCTGACCTCTCATGCTGCTGTGTTGCTATGTCTGCGTTTGCGCTTTGCAGGACAACAACTTTGTGCGTGTGCTGGCTGCGTGCGAGACGATGGGCGGCGCCACTGCCATCTGCTCCGACAAGACCGGCACCCTGACCGAGAACCGCATGACGGTGGTGGAGGGCTGGTTCAGCGGCGTCAAGCTGGACCACGCGCCAACACGCGAGGTAGGGCCCGGCGTGCAAGCGGCGGTGGTGCTCATCACCTGCGGCGCATACACAGATGCACGTGAGCTGTCACACATGTGGGCTCTTGCGGTGAGGGCACGCGTCTTTACGCCAGCACACCCCCTGTCAGCTGGCAGTACGCACGCACGCACACCTGTTGCTGCTGCGCAGCCTCACAAGCTTTCATGCCGGAGGCCAGCTGCTTTTGCTGGTGCCCTGGAAGCATTGGCACGAACGGTGACTAGAGTTGGTCTGGCGATGATGCATGGCTTTGCACTGTGTCCGTGATCCTGCCTCACACGCGCACTCAAAACACGCTGTCGTCCGCCCCGCTTTGCGGTGTCGTGTCTCAGGAATTGCGCCCTGAGCTGATCCAGGAGCTTGCGCACAACAACTCGCTGAACAGCAAGGCGTTCCTCATAGAGCACGCCGACCTGCCCATCGAGTTCGTGGGCAACAGGACCGAGTGCGCGCTGCTCATCCTCACCAAGAAGTGGGGCGTGGACTACAAGCAGGTGCGTGCGCCGCGGACGCTGCTGTGGTGTGGGTGGCACGGCGCATCACCTGCGTAGCCATTGGGACAGCGCAGGAGTTGTGATGGTTGTATTGTGCGCTCCTTTTTCCTCTGTCGCGTGTTGACACCGTGCTCATTGAGGAGTGGCTCATACCATCTATGATGGTGACTGGAACCACGTGTAACTACTATCTCTCTCCATGGTGGCAGCGTGCGTGTCGCATGCTGAGCGGCGGATTACATGTACAGCACCCCATCATCAACAAAGAGTGCCCAACAAAGAGTTGTGCGCCTGCATCACGCACGAGTTGTGTGCAATGGCTGCTGGTGGGGGTGCAGGTGCGCGAGGACTTCGCGTCACGCGTGGTGGAGGTGTACGCCTTCACCAGCGCCAAGAAGATGGCCAGCGTGCTGGTCAGGCACGACGAGTCCACGCTGCGGCTGTACAACAAGGGCGCCGCGGAGTGGGTGCTCAGGCGTTGCGTGAGCCTGCACAACGAGCACGGCGAGGTGGTGCCCATGACCGAGGGCATCAGGGAGCAGCTGCTGCAGGTGCGTGCGTTGCTGCGTGTTGGGGTGCAGCGAGAGTGGCAGCTGACCAGAGCTGACATCTGTTGTTGAGAGCTGGGCTTGTTCTGGCGCGCCTGTTGACAGGAGTCGACCCTGATTGATTCAATCCCTGTCGAATGCACAGGCGTAGAGGAAAGTCAGATTCCCTACACAACGTGATTGATGTACAGTGGCAGGTTGATGTGCCGCTTGATGTGCACCCGGCAATGGTGTTGCTGCTGGCGCCACCTGCTATGTGCGGTGCAGACTGTGGTGGCGATGGCTTCCCGTGGCCTGCGCTGCATCTGCCTCGCGTACACCGACTACGCGGCTGTCGATGGCAGCCGGGCCGCCGACTTTTTTGAGGACGCTGACAGGGTGGACAACAACCTGATCGTCACGGCCATCGTGGGCATCAAGGACCCCGTGAGGTGCGTGGCGCGGGGATAGGGTGGGGATAGGGTGGGGGGTTCTGCTGATGTGCCATTGTTGCATCATGTGGGTCGGCATACATAGGGTGGGGTCTTGCTGATGTGCTCAATGTGACGGAAGGGTTAGGGTGAGCTGAGGCACAGGCTGGCTCAGGGCCAGGTTTGACAGCTGGGCAGCTCAGAGCTGAGACCCGAGTAAGCACAGCTCGATGCAGCGACTGACGCGGGTGGTGATCACCTGGCGGGGGTGTTGTCGCTGGTCAGCTCATGCAGGTGCGTACGCAAGGGTCCATGTCCTGTTGCGATGAACCTATTCGTTGCATGGCAGTGTCTGCACCTTGGGGTTATCTGAATTTGCCAGCTTTTACAGCCCTATGGCGCCATACAACACGGGATGCACTGTGAGGCCGGTACGTGCCGAGTGCATCATCCAAGGCACCCTCTGCTGACGTCTGCGTGCTGCGTGTGCTGCTGGTTGCTGTGCAGGCAGGAGGTGCCGCACGCGGTCAAGGTGTGCCAGAACGCAGGCATCATGGTGCGCATGGTCACGGGCGACAACATCCACACCGCACGCCACATCGCGCGCGAGTGCGGCATCCTCACCGAGGCTGGCGTGTCCCTGGAGGGCCCCAACTTCAGGAACATGCCCGCGCACGAGCTCACTTCCATCCTGCCCAGGCTGCAGGTGCGCGCTGCCGGCCTCCACTGCTTGCCTCTGCTGCTGCTGCTGCTGCTGCTGCTGCTGCTGCTGCTGCTGCTGCTGCTATAACCTCCAAGCTCCCTGCTGATGCTAGTGCTGTTTGCGGTTTGCTGTGTGCTGCAATGGGTTGGCTGTTATGGGATGTCCCTGCTTTGCGCTCTCAAGAATAGGCAATTAGTCGTACCTGTTGATGTGTGTGTCCAAGACGCTGCTCAACAAACGCCCCAACTGGGTCTTCCCTCCCAGGACGCCAGGCTACACTGCCGACGTGCGTGCTGTTGTGTGTGTGCGGCAGCTGACCTGAGACGCTGGCGTCGCTGCCGCTGCTGCTGCTGCCTCTAGGTGCTGGCCCGCTCCTCGCCTGAGGACAAGCTCACGCTGGTGTCGCTGCTGAAGAAGGAGGGCGAGGTGGTGGCGGTGACGGGCGACGGCACCAACGACGCGCCCGCGCTCAAGGAGTCGGACGTGGGCCTGGCCATGGGCATCGCAGGTGGGGTGCGGGGGCCTGCAGCTGCTGCCTGCCTTGCCTGCTGTGCTTTGCGGCGCTGGGCCATGGTTCAGCCTTGCCATGTGCCATGTAGGTCCTGCAGGATCCTGCGCATGGCATGTGGCCAAACCACGATGCTATGATGCCACATCAACATTGGTCGTGCTCGCGTGCGGGCGTGCAGGCACGGAGGTGGCCAAGGAGGCGGCTGACATCGTCATCATGGACGACAACTTCTCATCCATCGTCAAGTGAGCGGCCTGGGGAGCTGCAGCTGTGTGTGGGGTGTGGGTGTGTGCTCCGGTGGTTGACAGGCTGCGTGCTGCTGGGAGGAGTTGGCGGTGATGGATGGGTTTTTTCTGCACACACAGGGCACCCATCTACTCCTTACGCAGGGTATCAACGTCACATACCTTCCTCTGTTGTTTGCGTTTAAAGACTTTGCTGCGGAAGCAGCACCATGCGCGCGCATCGTACTGCAGACCAATGCCAGTGGCCGGGCCAGCAAGCGCCGCTGCTGCCGTGTCCGCCGCCGCACCGCAGGGCCGTGCTGTGGGGCCGCAGCGTGTTCAACAGCATCCGCAAGTTCCTGCAGTTCCAGCTCACCGTGAACCTCGTGGCGCTCGTGGTGGCCTTTGTGGGCGCCGTCGCCGGCGGCCGCATCCCGCTCAACGTGCTGCAGCTGCTGTGGGTGAACTTGATTATGGACACCATGGGGGCGCTGGCGCTGGCCACCGAGAACCCCAACCCAGCCCTGCTTGACGACAAGGTGCGTGGCTGATGGCGTGTAGCAGCGTCTGTTGACGTTTGCTGCGCTCTGTGGTGATGTACCTGGCTAGCCGCCATGCACATGATAAATACCCAACTCGCACAACAGCGGAGGTGTGCGCCCGAAACTGTACACAGGGCTTGTACCGCTGCTCTCACTCCTGCGCCTCATCCTTGTTTCCCTTGGTTCTTACGCCCGTGCGCACCACCCGTGAACACCTGTGCCATGTGTGTGGTGCGTACCTGCAGCCCCACGGCCGCGATGAGCACCTGATCACGCCCAAGATGTGGAAGCACATCATCGTGCAGGGCCTGTACCAGATGTTCTGGCTGTTCTTCTTCATGTACGCGGCGCCGGTGCTGTTTGAGCGCTACCGCATCACCGACAACTGCTCCTTCGTCACCACCGGCCCGTACGAGTCGACGCCGGACCCCATGTTCTGCACGAACGAGCTGGTCAGCTCGCTGGGCTTCCAGGTGCGGAGCGCGGCTGCGCGGCGTGTGTACAAGGGGGGGGGGGCAGCATGGCGCATATGACAGCAGGACGCATGGCCGGTGCTGTACTTGCTGCCTCATTTTGCATCGTGCTGTGGCTGCTGTCGCAGCCCAGATTTCGTCTGTGACCAACACGCAGTTGTAGTGCATTGGGCTCCGTGTGAGGGCCCGGGGGTGTGCTTCTCGGCAGCGGCCTGTGCACGTTGGGCGTGCTTGCTGCACTGCGTGGGCGCTGCGCTGTGGTGTGCTGTGCCGCCATAATGGCTGCAGTGGTGGCGTGCGGCAGCTGCAGAGTGCACATGCAACCGTGAGGCCTCTTGTCGGCGATCGACCTTGCCGGCCAACAAAGAAGGTCCTGGCAGTGTCCCTGTTGCGGCTCCGCAGCCACATCCCCCAGATACCCTGCTGACACTGCTCCTGCTGCTGCTGCACTTGTATTCTCCCCGCCTGCCCCTCGCTCCGCCCCGCAGCCCAGCCATGCGGCAGTGCACTGCAGCGCCATGACCTCCTGCGGCTGGTCGCAGAAGTGCGGCGCCGCCAGGCGCGACACGCCGGCCTGCAGCTTCAGCAGCTACATCACCACTGGCCCGGTGCCAGGCGACGCGGCGACCGCCTACGCCGCTGCCTTTGGCGCTGCCGGCGACTGCAGCAGCCTCGGCTTCAGCGGCGGCTGCCCCACCATCGGCGGCTACAACAGCGCTGTGTCGCACATGGAAAAGGCCTACCTGCACGAGGGCGAGGAGGACTGGAAGAAGGCAGACAGCGTGCTGTTCAACGCGTTCATCTGGCTGCAGGTGTGGCGCGGGGTTGCAGCGGCGTGCAGGGTAGCAGTTCGGTTGCAGCTGGGTGCGTGGACGGCTGGAGCGTGCTGTATTCCATGTAGGCCATGCCTGCACATCTGCTGTTTATGCTGAGCGTTGCATGTGTGGCATGGTTTGCCTGCCTGTGGCATGTGTGGCACAGCCTGCAGGGTATGGTGCCTCGCATGCTGATGTCGGCGCGCATGCACACGTGCTGCCCCTTGCCTGCCTGCAGATGCTGAACGAGGTGAACGCCAGGCGCATCAATGACGAGCTCAACGTGTTTGAGGGCATCCACAGGAGCCCCATCTTCATCGGGGTGCTGCTGGTCACCGCGGGACTGCAGGTGCGAGCGAGCGTGGTGTGCTGTGCGCACCGTTAACTTGTAATGAAGGGTTATGCAGGCAGCAATGTGGCTGCGCAGCACTTCATGTAGCAAAAGTTGGGTTCTGCTTTGTGTCAGCTTGATGGTTGGTGCCTGCTGCAGCCGCTTGCATGTGCTGTCGTGTCCTCCTGTGCCCGCTGCAGCTGGAAGTACAGCTGCAACATTGCCAATTTTTGCTGCTGCTGCTGCTGCTGCTGCTGCTGCTGCTGCTGCTGCTGCTGCTGCTGCTGCTGACAGGTCATCATCATGCAGACGCCTGTGGGCCGCTTCTTCAAGGTCATCCCCATCAACGGCGTGGAGTGGGCAGTGAGCATCGCCATCGGGCTCAGCGCGGTGCCCGTCAGCGTGCTCACGCGCCTGCTGTCGAGGTGGGTGCCGCAGCCCTGCGGGACACGCCCCCGCCGCAAGCGCGGGGATGCTGCGGTGGTCAGGAAGTCAAACTCCATCGGCAACTCCTTTGGCAAGGAGCAGGTCGAGTTGGTGAAGAACGGGCCGGCTGTTGCCAAGTGAGGCGGTGCCTCCAGGGCATCATGGAGCGGTTTGGCAAGGCTCAGGTCACGGCGCAGCAGCGCAGCTGGCGGCAGCTGCTTCAGCAGCAGGCGTCGAGTGAGCTGGTGTTGGTGGCGCGAGTGCCGTGCTGAGGCGCAGTGCTGCGGCTCTGCCGGCACGTGCCGCATGTGCAGCCAAAGGTGCAAGCTGTGCGGCGTTGGGCATCATGAGTGGCTGGGGCGGTGCGTGGCCGGTGCGGGAGGCTTGCAGGTACGGGGTGTGGCTGGGTTGGCAGCAGCAGCCTGGAGGCGATTGTGTACTGCACCTCATGCGCGGTGATGCGTCAGTGCCAACAAACACAGCCGTACATCACCATACAACTGCAGGTGCCTGCCCAGCTTAAAGATCCCCAGGCGCCGGCACGGCAGGCACAGCACCTCCAGCATCGCACGCGTCCACAATGAGGCGCTGGCACGCACGCCCCAGCGCGGCAGCATGGACAGGCGCAGCGTCGACAGCGCAGGCGGCCTTGCCAAGGGAGCAGGTGTGGCAGCACTGCCCAGCGTCATCAAGGGCTGAGCGGCAGCGGCAGTTGGGCTAGCAGGGGGTGGCGGTGCGAGGCTGGGCATGGATTTGAGGCGGCAGGGCGGATGTGGGGCATTTGTGGGTTTGGTTCATATTGTCTGTCATTGACGATTGTCGTGACAGTGACAAAGCATGCTGGTGCGAGTGAGCTGAGCTTGTTTTGGCGGCTGAGTGGGCATTGAGTTGGTGGTGTGTTTGTTGATCAGATCTTAATGTCATCATCGTCCTTCGCTTCTGATGTGTGTGTGAATGTGCATGCTCAGTTGATGAGGCACAAAGCGCATGTGCAGTGCAGCAACTCGTATAGGAAGTGACAGCTGCTCGTGCTGCTTTGTGGCTGCAGCTTGGGTTCTAGTTCTTGTCCACAGTTTTTACTGTGTTGGTCACTCTGTCATAGTTGCAACAACTGGGTGTGGGTATCACAGCAAAGGTGGGCATCACGGCAAACAAGCTATGTGGTGCCCTGTGTTGAACATCTCCCGTGGTGCACTCCATTGAAACTAATTGCGTGCGAGTTCCACAGGCACAGCTGCATGATGTGAAAGTTTGTTACAGGGAGCAAGTCATGCAAGATGCAGCATAGCCTACGAGATGCAATAATGTTTTGCCACCTCCGAGATTCATCACATCCTCAAATGATGTATCATGCGCCTGATGGCGTTGATCTGGCAGCCGGTCTTCCAGCACTGGTGCAGTGTGCCATATTGCTGATCTTTCTGGCAGTGGAGATGGTCAAGTTGAAGTGGTGTTCAGCAGCATATCAGCAGCTCCGTGGCTTTGTTGGAGCTGCTCCTGCTGTAGCTACTCCACAGGCAGCTGTTTTTTATTGTGTTCAGGGCATGTGGCTGGCATTTTGGTCAGCCTCATGATGAGGCTACATAGCATGCTGGCATGCAAACAGAACCAGCTTGTTCTGCCCTTCCCGGCCTGCTGCTGATGTGGCAGCTGCGCATGCTTGCAAGCATGGAGGCCGTGTTGGTATGCTTGCTGACTGTCCAGCTTGGTCACCATGCTTCACAGTGAAGCTTGTTGGGTATGCGCACCAACAGCCAAACAATCACCTTCTGTGTGACCTGCGGTCCCGCAGGTCCTGACTGAGGCTTGTTTGCGCCGGTCACAAGGGTGCACTCAGTGTGGGTAGCCCGGGTAGCCCACGGGTGTGCTGCTAGGCAGGCGCCTTGCGTGTTGACCAGTGGAAGAATGTGTTGCTTCGTTTGCGCAGCAGGGGATGGCCCTGCTGATGCAGTCGCGTTGATGTCCGCATTGAACTTTATCTAGCTTCATCTTGCTGCTCCTAAAGAAAAAGCATGTGCTTGTTAAACCATAATTGAGTGCTAATTTCATCGGCATGCAACTCTTTCTTATGCATCTATGCAGTCGTTAAGTGTACACAGTGGTGGTGTTGGTAAGCTGATACACCGGCAGTTGTTTGGCCAGTTGTTGCTTAATGGCCATCCAGCTGGGGGTGCAAGCCAGCAACAAGTTTGTCATGCGGCAGGCTGTGGGACAGGCGGAACACTGGGGAAGCTGAAGCTGCATGACACGGAGCTGCCAACTCCTTCGTCTTTGTGATGTGAATCTTCTTTAATTTCTTTCACACGCCACTACACATATGCCGAAACGGCAGGGCCATCGCACCATGCATCTTGTGCTTGGTGGATTTGAGCTGACTGCACTGGTGAAAGAGATCTTTGTGGTTTGTTGGTAGTTGTCACACATGATGTGCCAGGTATGTAAGTACAGCTGTTGGGACAACAGGTTTGTGGGTGTTGCTTAAACTTGCTTGATGGTGAACGAGTTTGCACCAACAGCACAGTATCACTGCACCCTGTATGACTCGTACAGTTACTCGGAGTGACAAGAGTTTCAAGCCATCGCAAGTCACTTGAGTGAGCAGTATGCAACAGCATCACAGGCACCAAGACATTCAAGAATTCTGCAAATTGACAAAACGTGTGTTTGTCCTCTGCGCGGCCTTGCGCCTGCAGCTGTGCTGTGCACACAATCTGTTGCACTCTGGTGATTGTGCACGTACCGCAGCTGACGTAGCGGCGCTTCTGCTTCAAGATCAACATAACGTTTGCTTCGGGGTCATTTTCTGTGAAGTTATCAGTCAACGTAATGGTTTGGGGCAAACCGGCTGGGTCTGGCGTGGATGACCTGGTAAAAAGGCTGCAAGCCGATGATCCGCAGCTGAAAAGCCTCACCATCTTCAGATTCAGGCGGCTAAACGATGTGGTGGGGTTGCAGCTGCTGTACTTGTTCGAACATGCGGCGTTGGGTGCTGCTGTACTGCTGACGCCCTGCTGCTGCTGCTACTGCTGGTGCCACTACCACACCGCTGCCTCTGAGGGTCTAGCTGAATGCATTGTTGCTTTGTTGGGTTTTCAGCTAAATTGTTGCTGTGTTGCATTGTTGGGGGTCTAGCTGCATGCATTGTTGGAGGTACAAAGTATAGTATAGCTGAACAGTTGCAGCATGCCTGCTGCTCTCACAGCTAGTCTCAGCACTTCATCACATGAACACTGCATAATGCTCAACAGCGGTGCTAGGCTAGCACTGCTGCAGCCTGCCATCTTCCCCTACCCCAGGCTGCATTCTCTGCTCATGATGCCACCTTGTGCTATCGCCACCTTTGCTTTGCCGTTGCCAGGATGTTGCACAGCTGAGCAGTGCCTTGCAGGACAACACTGTCCTGCAAGAGCTCATCTGCTGCAGCCACGCCATCAGCAGTGAGGCAGCTGCCAGGCTGGGCGCCATGCTGCAGCAGAATCGGCAGCTGCAGCATATCAGCATCGGCAACAGCAGCTTTGGAGATGAGGTGGGCTGACACAACAGCAGCAGCAGCAGCAGCAGCAGCAGCCGCAGCAGCAACATGTGATAGCGCTGCATGGCGTGGCGTGTTTTGTGCGGGCACATGTGTCACAGAGCTCAAGCAACTGCAGCAGCGCAGTTGTGTGGGTAGCTGGCAGTGCTCGCAGCACGACTCTCGATGTCCCGGAGGATGCATGCATGGCGTGACTCGGCGGTTGGCTTGTGAGAAGGCTGCTGCTGCTTGTGCTGCTGCCTGCAGGCCTTGTCAGCGCTGGTGTCTGGTGGCCTGCAGCAGAACAAGAGCTTGGTGTCATGGGACCTGGAGCACAAGGTGAGGGGAGGGTGTGGCTGTTGTTGTTATGGCGGTCTTGATGGACCTGGGGCCAAGTTGGTGTGGACACCGCTGAGGAGGGCTGGCAACACTGGGGAATCCAGTGCATGAGGTGGCTGTGTGTGCCGCTTCATGTGGTGTGAAGCCATCAGGTTGCACCTCACAGCTGGATGCTTGAGCCAGCCATTGTCAAGTTGCCGTGTGTGGGTAGATTTGTGCAGGACATCTGTGAGAGCCCTTGCTGCTGCTGCCGGCGGTCCTCTGATGCAGGGTTTGTCGCAGGCGAGTGGCGCCAGCATAGCGCAAGTTCTGCAGCAACACTCCACGCTGCAGCACGTGCAGCTGTCACGCAACAGCCTCACAGATGCAGGTGTGCATGCGCGGCAGCTTCCGCAGCAAAGCAGGCAACAAGAGCTGCGTGCCCCTGCAATTGCAGCTGAACAGAGGTCAAAGATTTGCCGTCGCTTGTGCTGCATCTTTGCACATCCGACTTGAAATTGACTGCCCTCTGGTGCACACCCGACTCTGGCCGGAGGAATTGCTGCATTGTCAGCACCTGAGCAGAGATGCGTAGCTGCCTGTGTTTCTTACTTCATGGTGTTGCTGCTGATGATGATGCTACTGCTGCTGTTGGTGCTGGTCGTGCTGCAGGGCTGCAGCGACTGTGCGCTGTTGCATGGGCCAAGCTGACACAGTTGCAGCTGGCAGCGTGCGAGCTGACACACCAGGTGCTGGACCGGCTGGCAGCAGCTAGTAGCATATGGTTTTGTGTGTTGCTGCAGCTGCACATCAACCGTGGCAGGATCTGGCACCTAATTTTTCAAGACTACAAACATGTACCTGATATTCTGAATAGTGAATATGTTTTTGTCATTTGGCATGGCATCATGCTCCTGACGCCGCCGTCGTACTGTGCTGCTGCTGTTGCGTGCAGGGCGTGCTGTCACTGGCTGATGCTCCCAGCATAGGACAGCTGCAGCAGCTGGACCTGTCCCACAACGCGTTAGGTCCTGCAGCAGGGGCTGGCTTGGCAGACCTGCTGGCAAAGGCAACCAGGCTGCAGCACCTGAAGCTGAAGGGCACGCAGCTGCAAGATGAAGGTGTGCAGGCGCTTGTACCACACTGCAGCTGCAAAACCTCGGCGCTGTAGCTAGTTAGCCGCGGCTCCTGCTTGCGATCTGTCTGCTGTGCTTTGAGTTGGGGACTCTGTTGGTGCTTTGCATATGCTGTGTGCTTGCCGCGTGGACGTGTTTGAGCATGAGTTGTGGTACTGACTGCCATCGCAGGCACCTGCTTGCTCCTGTCACCCCAATGCGTTCACGCACGCTGCTTTGCCTGCCGCTACTGGCGCTGCAGGTGTGGGCGGCGTAGCAGATGGTCTGCTGACAGCCACTGCTGGCTTGGCGCTCCTCGATCTCAGCAGCAACCAGCTCAGCAGCGCAGGCGTGGCAGCACTGGCAGCTGCATTGGGGCGCCGCGCGGCTGGTGCTGCTGCTGTTCAGCAGCTTGTGTTGGCTGACAACCCTGCGGTCGACGACGAGGCTGTGTGCAGGCTAGCCCAGAGTCTAAATGGGCTCCACGGAACAGCAGCAGCGGGTGCAGATGGAGCAGAGCAGCAGCAGCTGACGCTGGACTTCGCTCACGCTGGTGTTGGGGCTGGGGGCGTCGCAGCACTGTCCAAGGTTTCAGGGCTCAAGCAGCTCAGCCTCTTTGGCTGCAAGCTGGGTGGTGAGCAAGGTGGGCACATGCTGGCGGCACTGGTCATGTTGCAGCGGAGACGGGATGTGGCCGCCGGACATGTGCAAGGTTTACAACGTGCACTGCTACGCATTAATCAATCAATGGGGCGGCCGGTGGGCTAGGGCAGCAGGCTTAGACAGGGCGGCCTTGACAGCCGCACACAGCCACTCATGCGTCGCGGGTTGGCGCCTGCAAATGATTTAGTTGCCGTCCAAGTGTATGTGCTGCCGGCTGCCGGCTGCCGGCTGCCTTGTGCACGTGCCTTTGCGGGTCATGTTGAGGTTGTCATGGCCTGTGGCTGCTGCTGCTGCTGCTGCTGCTGCTGCTGCTGCTGCTGCTGCCACGCACCACCTTTGCAGGCGGTCCTGTGACAGCGCTGATAGACAGCATAGCTGCCGGCGGCTTTCCCGCCCTGACGGAGCTCAACCTGGCAGGCTGCAGCCTCAGCCTGCAGCAGCTGGCCAGCGTGATGCGTGCTGTGGCGGCCGGCGGCCTCAACCTGCCGCATCTGCAGACGTTGGAGCTGGGGGCTAATGCTGGGGTTCAGGAGGACGGCTTTGAGGAGATGGTGGGCCAGCTGAGGGCTGGGCGGCCGGGGCTGGACGTGCATTGGCGGGTGGCGGACAGCGACGATGCGCCACCTGGCGCTGGACAGCAGTGATGCTGGCAGCAGCTGTCGGTGATGTGCATCATCACCCGAGGGAGATATGTGATGTCAATGGCGTCAGACGTCTGAGTCACGAGCGCTCCCATAGTGGAAGTGATGTTGAGAAAGCTTCCACTCCTGTACATCCCGTGAAGCCTGCCAGCAATCAAGGCTTTACAGGAAAGAGATCTCCAGCAATGGGCTCAGTACTCAGCTGCATACCAGCTAGCTAGCTACGGCGCTGAGCTGGCTGACCAGCTTGCTTTAGAGCAGCTGTGCTTGGTACTGAGGTGTGCACTACTATGACTCCACCGCCGTACAGCGCCTTTGAGCTTGACAGACGGGCTACGAGTTTAGTGTCGCACAAGCTTATTGTCACGTGTTGTTTGTTGACTGCAGCCAGCTTGCCAGCGTGAGATATGCAGTGGTACTGGAAATTAAAGCAGGGAAGCTAAGGCAGGCGTGCTCTCGAGCCTGTCAACAGTGTTACCGCAACAAAATTGGCTGAGTGGCCCATCAAACTTCAAAGTATTTCAAAACAACTGGGTTGAGCATCCAGGGCCGGTGTCCTGCTGAGCCTGGACTCGCATGGTGGCCATGCATGTGCCCACCAGCCTGTCTTGAAGCCCTGCCCAGCTTTTTTTGGAGCCCTGCCCAGCTTGCTACCAACTTGGTGGCCTGGCAGGCTGAACTGGCACATATATTTTTTGGAACTGGCACATTTTTTAACAAGAAGCCTTAACCTTGGTTTGTTGCGTGGTTCACCGTGCCACCTATGCTGCTACCAGATATTGTGCCCTTTCGCATGGATTTACCGCTAGGCTATACTGTATGTTGGCTGCTTGTGTGTGCATGCTCTGCCTCCCTTTCCCCCCTTTGGTTGTGGAGAGACATTTTGGACCTCATGAGCCTTGTTTGGCTCCTTTCTGAGTTCTGAGCTCCCTGAGCCTGTTGAGGTTGCGGCTTCTTTCGGTTGATGGTGTTCTTTTGAGTTTTGTGGACCCCATGAGCCTTGTTTGGCTCCTTCGCGGGTGGGCCAGTGGCCCTACTTTGGTGATTCGGTAATTCGGTAATTAAACAGCACCAAAATGCCACCAGCGCCATTGCCACCGACAGCCAATAGATAAAGACTTACCAGCCTGTTGCTGGTGTGGCGGCGTTTACAAAGGGCATGCAATGCCGCGCTCATTGTGCCGCATTTGCCGCATTGTCTCTGTAAAGTGTGTCTTCCTGCAACCCTTTACAATCCCGGAAACTTTCTGGGTTGAGTGAAGGGAGGCAGTGCCGAATCTCCTGGTGGCGGCGACGTTGCTGCCAAGGGTGAGGTGTTACAACCACACTGGGCATGACAAGTGGTCATTTCTGCCCGAAGTGGCAACCACAGCTGGCAACCGTTCATAAAATCCACAACAACTACGGACACATCAACCGACACAACAAGATGAGTCATCCTTGCAACAACGGACATAGCATCAACTAGTCAACTTTTGGCTGCAGCACAGTATGCCAGGTGGGTGCCAAAACATGTGCGCAGCGCTCTTGAACGGCATGTATAGGCACATGCAAGGAGTGCAAGCTTCACTGCCAGCTGGCGTGCAGCTGGTAACAGCATGCACCACACGGCAACTGTGTTCATTTGAGACAACATCCCACAGTTTGGCAACACGCTCCATGGCATGAAAGCGCCACGGTATCAAATGACATGTCATACACTGCAAGTGGTCAGGTGCTTGCGACAAGCTTTCACGGCAAGCTCAGGTCGGTGCCCATAATAGATGGCATGCACAGAAGGCTTCAGCAGCACAGCAAATGCACAAACCGCAGGCATGGCAGGGGGGGAATAAAATTGCTGGCCTCATGATTGTGGTGTATGCACTTCACTATCACAACTCAGGGTAGTGAACATCGTGTTGGGGTCTGACACTTGCATGCATCAGGTTCTGTCCTGCATGCACATGCAGTACATGCGCAGGCGAATGGTTCAAGCATGGGAAGCTCTCCTTGCAACAACACCACAAGTGCAGCCACAGTGCAAACTGAACTGCGCTTTTGTTCAGTGTGCAGTACTGTGCAACATGTACAAACATGGCCAGGCTCTGAGCCACTGCAGTGCAATGCACGCACCTTAGTGCATTCACAGGCATGTAGCCAAATGTAGCATGTACATATGGCAAAGCTGGGCAGCCAACCGCAATATGTTAAGAATAAATGGTTGTGGAATAGCAATATATAAATAATAAATAACAAATCAAATGGCCGAAGCAGCACAGATCTGCGGGTAGAGGATGTGCCAGGGCATCATTGCCCGCAAGGCACATTCCTTCAGTTCCAATGCACACTCCTTTATTCACCAAGTGCGTGCAAGAGGCAACTGTGGCGTGTGGTGGCTTTGCAATGCCATCATGCTAATCAACCGAATACTTGAATGAGGGCAGTATGAAATACTTGAGTAGCAGGATGTCATAATGGTGGACGCTGGCAGTGCAGATGCGTGTCGAGCAGAATAAACATGCGCAGTTGAGGTGTCACAGCTCCAAGATACACCACAATCCTACTTATTGAGGTGACAGATACAGCCTCATATGAAGGCAGGTGTGCCCCTTGCCCTCATTCGACCTTGCTGGATAAAAAGGCTCCACATGGCGGCACTTGTCACGCAACAAGCGGATTACAATAACGCCTCGCATGTTGGCAGCAGCAGCGCCAATGGTGTATGGCATACATGCAAGATGTGCCTTACGCCGCTAGCAGCCACACAGCTATCAAAGATATGGAGTAGATGAAAGGCCAGGCCATGTGAAGGCAAGCAGCACCATTCACGTTGCGCAATGCAGGGCACGCCGGTGCTTGCAGGCATACAGCATTGCCATTAGTCAATGCATTGCCATCTCATCATGAAAAGATGCCCAAGACAGCCAGCGCTACCACATGCACTGAATGTGCAGTATACACAGCACCCTCCAGGTCAGTTATGCAAGATGCGCCTCTTGCCGGCCGTCATGCAGCTGGTGATGGCCATGTTGCCGCCCTCCTCCAGGATGCAACCAGGAATAGAGCTGCTGCCAGCTGTAGCACGGCCGTAGTCCCCAATGCCAGTGCCAGAAATGCCACTGCCGCCACTGTTGAAGCCAGACCGGCTGCAGGGATGGTGTTGAACAACAGCAGCAACAGCAGCGGCAGGCAGAGCAGCAGCAGCAGCAGCAGCAGCAGCAGCAGCAGCAGCGACAGCAGCAAAGCATCAGCATCAACATCAGCAGCCTGCTGTGTTGCACAGCAAGAACAGCTTAACGTCTTTTTCTGACAGCGAAGCTGTTTAGCAGATGCTAGGGTCCCGTTACATCGGGGTTGCTGTATGTCATCAACAACCCCAACCAAGCCCTAGCAGAGGTCGAGCACCACGCCCAGATGCAGTGTGTGTGCGCAAGTACAGTGCGTCTGGACGTGGCGCGCATCTGAAGGGTTGCTGCGCGCACTGCAGGCCCATTGTGGACCCAGCTGACACTGCCATCTGCGGCCACGCTGCTTCAGGCCCTGTACATGTGACACGACGTGAGGCCAGGTCACACAAGCCAGCCACACCAAGCGACACTGCCTTGACCAGCGCCAGGGGCACATCCTGACCACAAGTGGCACAGGTCATGCTGTGTAGTTCTGATCAAGTGACACCCACTTGCTGCCTGGGCCGGCACTGCCCAGTATGCCGCTGCCGCCGCCAAAGCCCTGCACGCATGCACCGCATGGACAGCATGCAACCATCAGCGATGTGGGATGTTGGCTTAGAACTTGCGGTCACACATACGAGGCTGCTAGGTTGTGACAAACCGCTTTTAGTGCACAGCAACATGCATCAAGTCATTGTTAGCCTGGTCGGTCAGTTCGACAGGGAATAACAGAGATGACCAGCAAAGTGAATGGGGCCACCAGCATGTTGAGCGCGACACTGATGGAGCAGATCTGCCCTCAATCATTGTATGCCAGTGGCTCTCGACGGCTCATCCCCTGGGCAAGCATGTCGGCTGCGGCAGCGGTGTCTTGCCTATCGACTGGTAAATCGCAAGGCTTGCTGCAATTGACCTGGTGCAGCTTGCAGGCCACTCTGCAGCGTAACACGCCAGTTGGCAAGGCTGCCTATACACTACCAGTTAAGACAGTGCACGACAGTGCACGAGGGTGCATCGTTTCCCCAGAAACTGAGACGTAGCTATCTACAGCTTGTCAGTCGAGCATGCGCAGAGCAGTGCCTCACCCAGAAGCGACCACCGCTGCCTGCGAGTGTGCTGCCTCTTCCACCTGCAACAGACGACACACATGGACACAACTTGCTCTTTCATGCCTCACCCTTTTGCAGTGACAGTCCCGCCATGCATGCATGCATGCTAATGCAGTGGCCTCAGCAGTGCTGTGCACTACGTGGACTGGACGCGCTGCAGCTACAGGTACAGGTACTAATCAGCACACACACCAGCCAAACACAGAACATCAGGCTGTTGAAGCAGTGCAGCCTGTTGAGAATGAACTAATCACCTGCACCCATCATGGCAGCACTGCTGCCATCCTGCAGCAGGCGCCTGCCGAGGTACGGCACGCGAACACCTAGGCAGGGAAGCAGCAGATGACAATAAAAAGTTGCATAATACACGATTGACGACACTAAACTTGTCAGATGATGTCATGGGGTTGCATTGAGTACGACTTGCATGTATCTGCGATGGCCAGGGACAGATCAGCATGTGCTAGATACGCTTGCACAGCCGGCAGGCGCCTGCACGCGCGTGCACGCACGTCGCATGTCTATCCAAGACAAACCAAAACATAACCATACCTGTAGCACAGGTGGTAAATGCATAGATCAGCATCAGGCACAGAGTCGCACCAGCGAGGCTTGGGACCTTTGCCATGTTCGCGTTGTTCTTGTCCCGGGATGATAATGATGTGGGTAGTTTGTTTGCTAGATTGACGATTACTGTTTCTACAAGCAAGCTGCCATGAATTCCCAGCTCCTTCGACTTCGTATGATTGGGACAGGTTTGAAACGGCTCTGCGCCGACGTCACTACATCAACCTCGGTGGCAGTGCAGCTGCATGCCTCTCACAACACAATTACCACGTACATGTATGTATCCTCTGTTTGCGGCGACGTGCACATGATCCACTATCGGGGACGGTTGGGTGCTGACTCAGCTGAGCTGACTCAGCTGCAACCACTGTTCCTAATCTTGTACAGGATTGTGTCCTTACAGCCTGCAACCTCTGCATCTTAGACACATGCCAACCTGTGCATCTTAGGTTCACAGTCGTTACAATTTGTCCCTCTGTCATACAGCTAATGCGCAAATGTCACCACCACAGCTCCAAGTGCCCCACTCAGATGATCTGCTGCATGCCTTGGCCACGACTTCATGCAGCCCTTCGCAGGGCAGCTCTGCCTGGGACCTGCGGCCTAGGGCAGCATCACACGCACTGCCCTCAACTCATGAATCCTCAAGGATCACCTTGTGTCTGCCGGGCGCATGAACAGCGGCAAGTATGTGGTGGGGCCGCCAGGCTGACGCTAGCCCACATAACTTAGTGCCATGTCCCTTCACAAAACTCAAAGTATGATACTGTGTTACAGTGACTGTGCTTGTGCACTGACCTTCTGCTGGGTTTCACGTACACAACACACTGCCAGTCGCGGGTTGCTTTTTATATATTGCTGTGCGTACATAACTGCACAGCAGTTGCAGGCTGCTGATGGCACTCAGCACAAGCCAACCACCTCACGTGGCGGCAGTGCCCAGCACAGTATAACATACCATGCCATGCACTGCATGCGCCACAAGATGTGCGGCACAAGATAACCCTGTCAACACCCCTCCGAGGAGTCCTCCGCCACCCCTCCTGCACATGTGGCACAAGATAACCCTGTCAATGCCCCTCCTTCCCACACATCACTTATTGCACCAGTGCATAACAAAGATGCAACAACACACCTCCCTGTTTCGTCACCCAATCCTCAATGCACAAGTGGTAGGCTGTGGGAGACTCTTCTGCATGCATGCAGAGCTGTGTCCTTTTACAACTCCTGTGTACACCTGCGCTTATTACAGCCACAGCAACACACCGGCAACAAGTGGACATTGAATATTCAACGTTCAACTATGCTTAGTTCAAAAACTCAACATTGCACCAATTTGCCAATACTGCTTCAGCACAACCAGCACGACAAGTCGGGTCACAATACCATCACGAGGGTGGTGCACAAAGGTGCCCTTGTCGCCAGCATACAGACAGCTTTTTGAGGCAAGAGTACATCCTTTTGGTAGGGTGCTGTGCTCAACCTGCATGTGCAAGCATCACTCGCACTTATTCTTCAAGAGTCCCTACCACGTCAACATCAACCCCCACGTGGGGGGCAGTGCACTGCTTTATGATCTGCGCACAAGGATGTGCGTTCCACAGTCACAGCAGTACTGTGCCTCCCCTTACCAGCAGGTTAACAACAGGTCCACTGCTGAACAGCAATGGCATCGTTTGTTGGGTGGAACATTGCAGCAGGATTAATCTTGATTATATATTCAGCAAGGGGTCTGCTTGCTCATGTAAAAAAATGCGCAACACGCTGGCAAACCCAGCACAACCTCAACAACCTTTCAGTCCAGCAAATAAAATCTTCTGTCATCAGTACAGTCAAGGGCACTCACATCTGGTCAAACAAACTGGCATTGTCCTGGTCGAATATGCATGCTACTCAAAGCATATGGTATGTTCAACTGTAGCAGCCTTACGAGTATGCGTGTGTGGAAGCGTAATGGAAAAGAGGTTTGTTAACCAATTCATAAGCCTGAGGCCCAGCTTAAGCTGTTGTAGACCGCCTACGTTGCGAGGCCAGCGTAGTTCTAACATGGCAGTACAATGTCACATTGACTGCCGCGTGTACTCATACGAACGTATGAGTCACTTAGTCTAATCATCCAATACATGGATAGTAACAGGTCCTGTTACAGGCCTCCCCCATCAGGAACTTTGACTGTCCTCAGTCAATACACTGATATGAGACCAAGTTGGTAAAGAGCATCGCTCAGGACAACCGTACTGACTCTAGTCAGGACGACAGGTAACTGATGACATACAGTCCAGTCACCAACCAATCAGCCGTGAAGGCGCGCAATAAATCGGGGATTTAGTTTGAGAGTTCCCTCAAATCTACAAGTCGAGTTGAGTGGAGTCCGCGTAGTGCACTAGAGGGCAGGTCACATCACGTGCTTTCTCCATCGACGAGATACAGTCCTAGCCGTTCAGGCGTACAGACCAAACTCAAACACAAGCACTTATCTGTGCTTATTGATTAGACATATAGCGTACAGCTAGGTCATCACCATGTACAGTATTGTACAGGAAGGTGAATACGACAGTAGGTCACTAATGAGTTCAATCAGAACATGCCGTTAGCTAAGCTAAAAAGAGGCAGAGAAGTGACATGTAATCAAGTGACGACGTATCTCCAAAAGGATCATTTACGACGACGCTTGAAACGAGTAGCACCAGCAGCTGGCATAGCAGCAACTTGTGCAGAGCGCTTGCTTCTGCGCTGTTTCTTGCGTGGTGCTGCGACTAAGCGCATGCCAGACTGAGACTGCACAGCAGACCAGTATGCAGAGACTTTCTCTGGGCAATTAGCACAATTGGCTTCTGGCTCCCAGGTGTTATGCTCAACACCATAGCCAAGCCACTTCACAAGAAATTGCAGCTTACCATGACCCACAAACCTGTGGCTCTCAATATGCTCAACTTCATACTCCATTTCACCATCTATCATAGTTGGTGGTGGCGGCGCCACTACGGAGGTACCAGATGCAACTGGTTTGAGCAGTGAAATGTGGAACACGTTGTGTACCTTGAGATTGCTCGGTAGCTCTAGCCGAAAGGCTACTGGATTAATTTGTTCCAGCACTTTAAAAGGTCCTATCCATCTAGGCAGTAGCTTGGGGGAACCCTTAAACTTCATCTTGATGTTCGCAGTACTCAGGAAAACTGAGTCACCCACTGCAATGTTCATTTCACGCCGCCGCCTGTTAGCAGCAACTGCTTGACGCTGCTGAGCAGCATGCAACGCAGCTTTAGCGTTCTTGACAGCAGACAAAATGGATTCTGCGCGTTCAGCAGCAGAAACACAGTCTGGAACATCAAGGCGTCCCTCCCCCTTCAAAAGTTTGTCCAGGGGCAGATGTGGGCGTTTGCCATAGTTCAGCACGAACGGCACAGCTTGCACAGATTCCTGCCATGAATCGTTGATTGCGAACTCAACGAGCGGCAGTAACTGCACCCAATTGGATTGAGAGGGATCTACAAAGTGACGCAGCATGTCCTCCATGATGCGATTAACGCATTTCCTTTATTGCCATCACTTTGCGGGTGATAGGCAGTACTCATGGAAGCAGAGACACCAAGAGTGTCTCGCAGGCACTGCCAGAATTTGCTGGTCCAAATTGAACCTCTGTCAGAGACCAGCTCATCAGGCAGGCCATGGTGCTTGACAATAGTGTCCAGAAAAATATCTGCAAACTGCTCAGCAGTAGCGTCGTTGCGGCAAGGCGCAAGGTGCACCATTTTGGACAGCCTGTCAACAAAGACAGCGACTGAATCATGATTGGAAGACGTTACAGGCAAATCTGTAACTAAGTCCATGCCAACTGACATCCAAGTGTCAGCAGGCACCGGCAGCGGCTGTAACAGCCCTGCTGGTTTCATGTTGGAGGCTTTGACACGCTGGCAGGAACTGCAGGAAGCGACGTAGCGCCGAACAGCAGCAGCCATGCCAGTATGCCACCAAAAATAGCGCCGCAGCTTATGCAGCGTTTTGGTGCGGCCAGCGTGTGCATTGTACAAAGTGTCATGGCACTCACGTTGTAAATCATTATCAGCAGGTAGCACAAGTGCATCTCCTCTGAAATAAAGACCGTTCGTGAACGTCAAAGCAGCCGTATTTGCAACACTGAACCAAAGGTCCAGTACGTACGCTACCTTTACACGCTCCAGGAAGGAGAGTGAATCTGATAAGCACTGCAAAGGGTTGAGTACAGCAGCAGCTGTGCCAACAAAATGCAGCGGCTGCGCAGCAGCCATGCCAACAAAGCAGACCGGGTAGCGGCTCAATGAGTCAGCAGGATTGGCAACGCTCTTGACATAATGCCAAATCAGACGGTGCCCCTGCAAAGCATCAAGCCACCGCGCATGGCGCCTGTTAGCCATGTTGACTGTGTCAAAAGTGACGTTGGGCTTGTGATCTGTGTGCACATGCACGTCACGCCCTTCAACGTATACGCGCCATTTCTGGCAGCAGTACACAATGGCGAGCATCTCAAGCTCCGTAGGTGAATAGTTACGTTCAGCTGGAATCAGCTTACGTGACTCAAAAGCGATGGGTCTGCCTTCTTGCAGCAGCACACCACCTACCCCATCATATGAGGCATCACATATCATGTGAAAAGCTTTACCACTGTCCCACTCTGGCAGAGCAAGAACAGGAGCAGTAGTGAGCAGATGTTTAATCCACTCAAAGCAAGTCTGGCAATCTGGAGTCCAGACAAAAGGTTCATCCTTACGCAACAAATGCGTCATCGGCAGCAGCACTTCGGCGTAATGCCTTACGAACTTCCTAAAGAAAGTTAGTCGTGCCCAGAAAAGAACGCAGGTGCGAAACATCCTTTGGAATCGGAAAGTCTTGCAACGCGTTTACTTTTGCTGGATCTGCTGCCACACCAGCAGCCGACACGATGTGTCCCAGAAAGAGAACGGATGGCTGGTTAAGGTTACACTTGTGAATTGCCACAGTGAGAGCATTGGCTTTGAGCACGTCAAGCACTGCACGTAAGTGCAGGGCATGTTCTGCTGCTGACTTACTGAAAATTAGTATGTCGTCCAAATAGACTAAGCAGTACTTGTAAAGCATCGGCGAAAAGATCCGATTCATTACGGACTGAAAAGCAGCAGGTGCGTTTACTAGCTTTTGCATCTCTTCCATTTCAAGCGGGCTGTACCGGAACATAGGCCGTAGAATGGGTTTGTCACCCTCAAAAGACTTCTATGTCCAAATCGATTTGAGAACCTCAAAGGGTGGTTCGCCTGTAAATACCTCAGGGAAAGAGGACACGATGTTTTGTACTTGCTCTGGTTGGAGCAGATCGGCTTGTGTATTGGGACTGTTAGGAGCAGCAGGTGGCACTGCTGAGATACATATGAATGCAAGCACTCAAGTGGACGTGCCCAGTTCAATGAACATGCTGCAACATGCTGGTATCAAAATCACCCCTCAAGAAACTGCCAGTCCTGCCAACATTATCTTCTGTCACAAGCACAACCAAGGGTGCTGACACCTGGTCAAACAGATGGTGATCATTCTGGTCAAAGCGGTGCCATCCTCACAATGAAGTGCAAGGGTTCAACCTGAAGTACCCACTGGCAATATCATCTACACCAAACAGGTACAATACCTGCTACCTTGCCAACAAAGTATATCAAATGCGTCAGCCTGAAACCATACAGCTTCGCAATAAAATGATATTGGTGAACACACACAGCAGGGTTGCGACCCCTGCAATTGGCGTTTCACCATATACTACACAGCAAACAGCCTGGCAACAGCATGCATGAACACACAACAACACTGCCATCTCTCCTCACCCAGCATATCATTTGATGCGCATGACTATCACTGTGCATAACACTCATTGATGTACTCATTGATGCACTACAGTACGGGCTCTGTTGGCATCCCCATGTTTATGCCTGCAGGATGCGCCTCTTGCCCGCCTCGCCGCAGCTGGTGACGGCCATGTTGCCGCCGCCCTCCAGGATGCAGCCGGAACCCGCCCGCCAGCAGTGGCACGGCCAAAGTCAGCAATGCCTGTGCCGGCAATGCCGCTGCCGCCACTGTTGAAGCCAGAGTTGCTGCAAGGTGGGCAGGTGACAGATAATTACAGGTGCATGCGAATGTCAACAAATGCGAAGTGGGGCGTTTTACGAAAGGCACCCACATGAGTGCACCCAGTACTGATGCATGCACTGGCACATGGTGCACTAGTGCTGGAACAACAGCACGAAGCTCGTGTTGTCAAGTTGCAAAAGTCACACCACAACACATGATGCCCACGCAGTTGTGCACGCAATCAGTCCCATACGTATGTATACATGACCACCTTCAAAGCAAAACAGTAATCAATACCCACCTGCTGCCGGGGCCGGCACGGCCCAGGGTGCCGCCACCGCCGATGCCGATGCCGCCGCCAGTGCCGCCGCTCACGCCCGTGCCCTGCACGCCACTGCCACGACCCGTTGATGTGCCAAGGCCCGCACCTGCACCTGCAGCAGAGCCAAACACCGCAGTCAAACCGCGCAGTGTTTAAGCGCCTGAGGTACCATACGTCATGAGGAAGAGAACTGCACAAGCTTGCTCTGCATGTTTGCCAGCCTTTGAACCATCTCCGCCAGCTGTCCTGCTTCGCACTCACGTACTGTGTACTTGCACCAGCATGCGCGCTGATCAACATTACGAGCAAGATGCAGCAGCTTGCACATTCAGTTGTTGAAGACTTGTGTGGATTGCGCACACCTGCGCCCGCTGCTTGCTGCAGCTTTCTCTTGCCCGCCTCGCCACAGCTGGTGACGGCCATGTTGCTGCCACCCTCCAGGATGCAGCCGGAACCCGCCCCGCCAGCAGTGGCACGGCCAAAGTCAGCAACGCCTGTGCCGGCAATGCCGCTGCCACCGCTGTTGAAGCCGGAGTTGCTGAGTTGAGGGACAACAAGAAAAGGTACAGCAACAGCAGCAAGAGCAGCAACAGCAGTGGCAGCAGCATAACGTAAGCAGGGTTGGCTTGGCTAGTGAACACGTGCACGATGCTCTCTGAGAGATTCAGCGGGCAGCCAATGCATGTGCAGCCATCGCCAATGCATGCCAATTGGGAAAAATGCTGTAGCTGCGCTCAGCTTTAAACAAAGCTGCTCTCTCACTCACAGTTGTTGCAGTCCACAACAGCAGCTTGGTCACCACTGCATAGAGCCCCAGCCACCCACCCACCTGCTGCCAGGGCCGGCACGGCTCAGGGTGCCGCCACCGCCGATGCCGATGCCGCCGCCAGTGCCGCCGCTCACGCCCGTGCCCTGCACGCCACTGCCACGACCCGTTGATGTGCCAAGGCCTGCACCTGCACCTGCAGAGCAGAACGTCACATCTCAGCATTGCTGTTACAAGGCTCATGCGCGCCCTAACCTAATACACTGCACTACATGCCGTCGACTTTGTGGAATACAGTTTCTTTTGCCCAGGCAGCACTGTGGCACTGTGGACGTCTTTGCAAGGACAGGAGAAACCGTCTGGGGCAACATGGCTGCACCAAGCATTCACACAAAACCTGGGCCTGCTGCAAACAACACCTGGATGTAGCGCTTACCTGTGCCAGCAACCTGATGTAGCATTCTTCCAGCTTCGTTTTGCAGGAACTTCCTGTTGCTGATGCCTGCAGGGTGCAAGGTGGCGGGGGGGGGGGGGGTGATGCAGCAGGCAGCCATAGCACATAGCTTGAGCCCCGCCAGCCATTCCTATGGGCCTCACATCAGTCCGACTTGAGCAGGTGGGACCTTGCAAGACCGCTATGCTGTTGCTGTGCCTGCCAGCTGCTGCTTCATAATTAGCCCACATGTCAAGACATGAGTGACACGCGGCGCTACAGCTACTAGCTAGCTATAGCTGCTGATGTGCAGCAGACACTGCAGCCATACCAACGCCCAGATGCTAGGCTGTTTTGGTGCTATCCATGCATGTTATTCATGCACTGTTGCAACTACATCCCAGTTGATTGTATATGCTGCCCACGGGCACCACACTGCCACGTCTTGACACAAACGCAAGGGCATCGACACGCTCGCGCTCGACTGCTACAGCGGTACACAACGGCCGTACCTGCTGCGATGACCGATCCAAAGAGGCAAACCACCAAAGAAGCGGTTATGAGGCACTTAGAGGACTTCATTTTATTCTGATTTCACGAAATCGCCAAGGGACAAGGGCTAGGTCAACGTGCTAGTTGCGAGTGTAGATGCTACAGACGTCACAGCTGGAAAGAGGGTAATTTGAATTTGACCTGTGTGCAGGGGTATTCAAGTGCTGTGAGGCGCGGCGAGCATGATGCATGCATGAGTCACCCGCACGCAATCACGCCCGCCACTGCACGAAACCTGCACGCTAACGGTCCCGAATTGCTCAGCTGTTGCAGAATAATGCCGACAACTGATCAAGAGTGCAGCAACATGCATTTTTCAAATTTGTTCAACCCAGGAAAAGCAAGTACTGCACCGTCAGCACTGCACTGCATGATGCGCTGCAGGGCGCATGCGCATGCGCATGCGTATGCCTGGACTGTTGATCGACCCAGTGCAGTTGACACCTTCCCGGTATCCTTCATGCATCCTTCATGCAGTATTGAATGGATTTTGGCGATACCTTATTCTTTTTTTGTGAGGAATCATCATGGCGACATCCAGGCCTGCAGGCACACCCCAGGCCTGGGCCCCAGGGGTTGCAGAGGTGCCTCCCGGAGGGTGTGCATTTCAGTACCACATCATAAAAGCAGCTGCTTCAGGCATGCGTATAGCGTCCTGCAGTGTTAAAACTACGTGGGGCTTGGCTGGTGCTGAGTTCATGTTGCAAAAAATTTGGCAGTGCACTGCTTCATGGCTGGCAATGCAAGACAAGTACAGGCTGTACATTGCAGCTTGTACTGCTAAGACAGCTGCGTGCGGCACGCACTTGTTTTAGCGTGACTACGTTTTAAAAGTGTGGATGTACAAATATCAGGATGTGCACCTCGCCCCGGACCCCAGGAAGTGTAACATAGCTTGTGGACACTGTAAAAGGCCTTGCAAGAGAACTGCGTGCTGTCTCAAAAATCCTGCATGTTCTGAGTTCATCAGCCGATCGACTTTGTTCATGCTGTGAGTGAAAATGCAGCAAACGCAACTCTCGTTCAGGGGCCTATGCCAGCGCTGGGTTCCTGCGCCATTGGGTACGTGAGCGGCAACACCGTAAAGATCTGTAGCCTCGCTTTTGATTATACGCGTGTGGCGTGCAGCCTGCGAAGTTGCTGAACGTAGTAGCTACTGCTCCAACACATCCATCTTGTCATGCAGCACCAAGGAGAGCCAGGAGCGTGTCAGTTTACGCCTCGCAGGTGTGTTGAGAGATCAATGACCACTGGCTAGCTTGCACACAGACAGCAGTTATGTTG
Organism: Scenedesmus sp. NREL 46B-D3; assembly: GCA_014080715.1. Classification (NCBI taxonomy): domain Eukaryota; kingdom Viridiplantae; phylum Chlorophyta; class Chlorophyceae; order Sphaeropleales; family Scenedesmaceae; genus Scenedesmus; species Scenedesmus sp. NREL 46B-D3. The sequence goes on from JACERP010000055.1 coordinate 220,477, forward strand.
CTAATGTGCTGCTGCCAACTGCACCGTTGCTGACCCCACATTGCTGTAATGCACCACAGGCAGACAACGTTAGGCAGACCGTAGCAGACAACACGGTTGTCGTATACAGCAAAACATACTGCCCATACTGTACTGAGGTAAGTATGGTGCGTGTGGCACCAGCATACCTGCAGCTTGCAGGCATTGCGTTGAAATTTGACAAGTGCAAGAGCGTTTTGTATCTGATGATATTTGGGGCAGTTCTGGAAGATGTCGGATGGTGTCACCATGTTTTGCTGCTTTTCTTGTCAAGTCTTGGGATGTGCGCAATGCATGCAAACATTCTGGAGCAGTGCTCCCTCCTCTTTCCGCCCCGGTGGGGCGCGGGGCCGATGGCGCTGTTGCTATGGCTTGAATGGGTAATATGATGATGATGAAGTGCAAGAGCTTGCAGCCGGGGTAGCTGTAGGCATTTCACTGCAGGAAACATTGTCCAGAAAACTGCACGTGCAAGTTTAGTTGTTCAACAAGTGTCCAGCAGCAGCATATGTACTGATTGTTCATTACATGCTGCCGCGTCTTCTCCTGCAGGCCAAGGGGCTGTTCCAGCAGCTGCAGGTTCCTGCAATGGTCATTGAGCTGGACACAATGAAAGGCGGGGATGACCTGCAGCTGGGCCTTCAGGTGACTGCTGTAGGGTGCTGGAGCTGCACCATTGACCAGCGTTTGGGTTCGTGTGCTGCAAGCAGACACTGCTAGCTGCACTCAGCAACCATAATGCTTTGGTGCCACGGAAGCTGCCGATCCACCTGCGCGGGCGTCAGTTAACTTGCCTGGTGCTTGTGTTCTGCTGATGAGCCAACCCACTGCCCCGTGCTCTGCACAGAGATGAGTGCACCGCACTGTTATGTTTGCACCCGTGCCGTGTGTTGCGGTCCTGCAGGAGGTGACAGGTCGCCGCACAGTGCCGCAGGTCTTTGTGGGAGGCCAGCATGTGGGGGGGTGCGATGGTGAGTGCACAACAGCTGCAGCGGCCAGGATCATCATCATCATCATCATCATCATCATCAGCAAACATGAGGGCACATGCTGTTTGAGGGCATTTGAGCAGAAGTACATGCACCCGCGGGCGCCACTGGCATACCAGCAAGCAGCAGGTCAAAACCGTGATCACGTGGTGGTTAGTGGCAGTGAGCTGGTCACTTGGGACTGTTAATCCACAGCATACTGAGCCAGTGGGAAATGCCCCAACATCCTGCATATGATAAGACTCTTAATGTGCTCTGCCTGTGGTGACGCTCGCCCTGCAGACACCGTTGCCGCATACCAGAATGGCAAGCTCAAGGAGATGCTGGCTGGTTTGGGCTTCAGCATCTGAAGCAGCAGGCTATGTGGGAGCTGACCAGCATCAATAGAGGCCCCTGGCTGGGATGTGTGTAGGTTGTTGCACTGGCCAGCGGCTGCACTGGGCACGGCAGCGGCGCTCGGTTCCCAGCTGGAAGGCCGCCACTGGCGGTGGCTGCGTGCAACGGCAGGAGCTTCACATATCCTGCAGGTTTGTGGATGCAGCTGGCAGTTATTGGAAGCACGCAGCTGGGCTGCTCATTGCTGACAGTAAGAACCTGGCAACAGGTTGCTGCTGGTGATGGCAGCACATCACTGTGCGGAGGGAAGGCGTGGGAGACTAGTGTGCTTGCAGTGATCAGCGCTGCATAGCTGACGCACTTCAGCTGTCTGCTATGCACAGCAGCTGGAGTGTTTGCTGTGCCTGGTTTGCTGGGTGTGGCGATGCTCACAGACGGCGCGGTGACAGCAACAACCATTGAATGGCACTCTGCGGTGAGTGTAGCATGGCTGTGGCAGCTGGTTGTGTAAGAGGGTGCTCAGAGTTTCGGCAGTGTATGCTTCTGAAAGAATGCAAATAGACGGCTTCCATGTTCTGCATGCTGAGCATCATGCGCATGCATGTACACATTATGCACATGCACGAGCTTGTTGTGTGACGGGTGACGCTGTGGCGCCACTGATGACGTGCAAATGTAAGAAACAGCAGCACATGTGTTACCAGCACAGTGCAGCACATCAGTGAGTTTGAGAGGACTTGGCAAAGCATGCGGCGCATGTGAAAGGACACAGCACTGCATGCAAAGCAACTTAGTGAGTGTTGCTTCAGGTGCATTGTTATTTGTGATCGTGCTTCTTCTGCAACCCTGTGCCAAGGTAGGCTGTGAGACATGCGCCTGTTTGTAAACTCTGCTGCGTGCCCCCATTGAACACAACACTGAAGCAGTGCTCCCTCCTCTGTCCGCCCCAGTGGGGTGCGGGGCCGATGGCGCTGATGCTATGGCTTGAATGGGTAATATGATGATGATGAACACAACACTGAAATTGCAACAGACACGTACACGTACAGGTACATGTAGTAAGTACACGTACAGGTACATGTAGTGTAGTACCCTAAGCACCAGATCAGCAATGTTCGCATATGTGATGTATGACATGACATCAAAAAACACAACCTTGATGTTTGGTTTGATTGGATACGACACCCAGCATGCAGAACACTGTGAATCCCACACGTCTACCACCCCCGCATGCAAGCAAGGCTTTCGTGTTGCACGCTCAACAGCGTTGATCGTCCCCAGCATCCTGCTGCAATCAAATTGGTTGCCCCCAAAAACGCAGAGCAGTGTTGGGTTGAAGACTGCGTGGCAGGTTGAGGTGCATGATCATGAAGCGTGCGATGTTACTTTTCAAACCCCACACCGTTGTACCCACGCACCTCAATGTTACGTGATGCTTGGCTCCGCAATAGCACACAATAACAGCGGTCGTTGTCGAGATAGCATCTGCTTCCTGCTCGTCGGTTGCGCAGCAGCACTGCTGCATCATGCAGCTGTCCCAAGACCCTCTGCTGCTTGAGTGCCAATTAAGCTGGCTGCTGGGTGCAGAGCCACAGGTGCCGCTCAGTGACTGTCTACTGCCCAGAGCAGCGTGCTTGCCTTTGGCACAGCAGCACCATCTAGTGCTGTCTGCAGCTTGTCTCTTGCAACAGCACTTTGACAGTGCGCACGACATGCAGCAGCATGGCAGAGGAAGCAGTACGCCTCAGCACCAGGTGTGCCACGTGTGTGACAAGCTCCAGCATCTGCTGCAGCTTCTGGCAGGCAGTAGCAGTGGGGACAGCTGGCGCTGCAGTGTGCAGCAAACTGCCATGCTGGCATTGCAGCAGCAGCAAGCCGTGCTCAGGCCAACCAACAGGTATGTCAGCAGCTGAATGTATTCAGTTATTCGCCTGGTGTAAGCTATGCACTGCAGCTACGGTAGCTTCAGCTGTGCAGCAGGCATGTTAGCGCTCAGCAGCTGCGGCCAAGGCAGAAAGGTCCTGAAGGCTGCTAGTCGATGCTTCAAGCAGTACACATACACAACTTACTCAGCACCCACCGTGTACCTCAGCTGCTACTCTAGAAGCAATTGTTGTTCTCGGTCAAACACATCTGGGTGTGCTGGATGCTGCCGCTGCTCATGCGTCATGTGGCTCCTCCTCAGCCAATTGCAAATGCAGCTTCAACTCACGGCTCCCCTGCCTAGCTGGCTCAGCAGCAGCAGCAGCAGCAGCAGCAGCAGCCGCACGCAGCAGCACTGCTTCAGCTGGCTGGCGCACGGGACTGGAGCAGCCGCCACAACAACAGCCAAAGCAACATCAGGAGCAGCAGCAGCAGCAGCAGTGGAGGAGGAGGAGCAGGAGGTAGCGGCGGTGCCAGCAGCAGAGACTGCGCACTTGCAGCAGCAAGTAGACAAAACAGGAGCAGCAGTAGCAGGGGCAGCAGCGCAAAGTGCAATGCAGGCAGCAGCAGGTGGTGCATCAGCAGGCAAGAGGGTACTGCAGCACACAACACCGCTGTCCAAACGTGAGTGGAGGCTGTGTGCTTGCAGGTGCTGCAGCTCAGCGTATGCACTGGCACGAACAGCAGCAACCTGATGTCGATGAGGCTGCCTGGTACTTCTCAGTCTGTGCGTCACAAGCAGCCATTGCTGGCACTGCAATGCCAGCACTCCTTTTGTCAATGCATGTGCACACTTTCCGGTTTTCCTGCATGCCTGCAGGAGTCAAGGAGGAGGCTGCTGCAGCTGCAGCCTCATGGGCACCTGGGCTCATGCCTGCTGCTGCTGCTGCTGGTGGTTGTGGTCCTGGTGCTGTTGTAGACCTTGCAGCAGCGCTGCCAAAGGTGCTGAATCAGCTGCAGGTAAGGATTTGGCAGTATCAGCAGCTCACATTGACAACGCTGCAGGAATGCCGCGTGTACTATGACAGTGCATGCAGGCGACGTTGGGTGCATGTGTGCATTTGGGTGTGCGTCGTCGTCCTGGCTTGTGGCAGCTACATGTAGCTCTCCGATCATTCAGCTACATGTTGTGTGACATGCTCCATGCAGCAAAACATATTGTTTTCACACCGCGATCGGCTGTGGTCTGCATGGGTGCTTGGCTGCGGCAGCTGCTTGACAGCTCCTGCAGTGTTAGCCAGCTAGATGTACCGCTGCTGCAGCAGACACTCTCTGCAGCAGCAGCTGCAGCAGTTCAGCAGGAAGGTCTCCCTGTAGGCCCTCAGCTGCAGCAGCAGTTGCAGCATCTTCACCAGCAGCTGCAGCAGCTGCCTTGCGATGCTCTGCAGCCCCTGCTGGATGCCCTGCTCCTACCAGGAGGTGGCAGTACAGTGGGCAGTACAGCAGGCAGTACAAGTGTTACAACAGCATCCAGTACAAGCAGCCACGACAGAGGTGTACTGTCAGATGGGCTTGCTGTTGCGTTCCTGCTGGGAGCCGCCATGCTGCCACGCCTGCAGCAGCTGAGCAGTGCGGCCCCCAAGTCGCTGCTGCTGAGTTTGGCGACCGTGGGTAAGTCGTGTTTATGCCACTGCTGTTGCTCTGCACGATCATGATCTTAAGAATGCAGCTGTTGAGCAGAACCTGCCGCGTGCCTGCTGTCTGCAGCTTGTTGAAGTTCAGCCGTTGAGCTGAGTCCTTGCTGGTGCAGTGGTGTCTGAACGATTTTTCGTTCTGCTGTTGCAATTGCTGACGCAGCACCATTGCTGTGGCTGCTGAACGGCTGCTTGTCAGCTATAGCTCGTGTGCAGCTGAAGGCTCTGGTGTCTGTAATGCCACAGCCGCTGCTGACTACCCGCTGCCGTGTTTGCTGCACTGCCTTGGTTGCGTGGTATGTCTGCGGGGCCTCATCTCAAGCCGCAGCCCCTGCTGACATCACATCGTTCCTGCCTGCACTGCTGCAGCTGAGGTGCAGCTGGACGCGCTGGTGGCTGTGGTGCTGCAGCCGCTGCTGACTGGCAGCGGCTTGGTGGCAGTGCAGGCTCAGCTGCTAATCAAGTTGATGAAGGAGGCGCCGCAGCTGCAGCCCAGGTGGGTGCGCACATGGCTGCAGCCCAGGTGGGTGCGCACATGGCTGCAGCCCAGGTGGGTGCGCACATGGCTGCAGCCCAGGTGGGTGCGCACATGGCTGCAAGTTCTGCGCTGGCATCTCTAGCATCTCATTTGCCACAACAGATCAGGGTGAGCGCAAGAGGCTGCAGCAGCAGATGCAGGTGAGCTTGGAGCACCCGTCAAGTTCGTGAGCTGCCTGATTTGCGTCGTCTGGCCCTCTCCTGGCCGCACTGCTCAAGTTGCTGCACCGCCATGCAGGGCAAGCAGGTCGCACTGAGTGGCATGTATGGCCGCATGTACAGCCACTTGTTGTTGTGGTGATGGTGTTTGGGAACAGACTGAGCCATCATTGCGGTTGCACGGAGTTGCAAGTTCCATTTGACCAGGTGCTCATTTGTTTGCCGCGTCTGCTGGTGTCTGGCCTGCAGGCTGCTGCAGCTGCTGGTGCTGGCTGCCACTGGCTCCCAGCAGCTTCCAAGCCTAGGGGGGCAGCAGCAGCAGCAGCACACGTTCACCCCATCTGGCGCACTAGCTGGCACTGCCTGCTGCTGGAGTGACTCGCATGCTGTGGTGATGCGGGCCCTCGTGGACGGCTGCCCCAGCATTGTCACCGAAGACCTCAGCAGTGTTGTTGTGGCGCTAAGGGCGGCAGCACAGCAGCCGTGGCTGAGCAAGAGTGCTGTCTTTGGCCAGCTGCTGATGGCGGTTGTCAAGGGGTATGCTGCTGTGCTGACAGCGCAGCAGGTTGAACAGCTTCTGGCTGCTGCTGCTGCCACAAGCTCCTTTATGACCAAATCAGTGGCGGCAAAGCTGCAGCTGCTGTCAGCGCAGCATGCAGCAGTAGACGCCATGCAGCAGTAGCAAGGCTGCTGCTGTGCATCCAGATGATGCCTTCGGAGGAGGGGGGAAGGGTCATGCCATCTTGCACAGAAAGCTTGCTCTGGCGCAGCTGCAGCAGCAATCGGCTGTCAGCCAGATAGTTGTGATTGCTCAGCATCCACATGGTACTGTTGCTGCTGCTGCTGCTCAACTAGGGTTTTATCACCATCATGTCGCCCTTCAAGCCATAGGCTTCAACGCCATCGGCCCAGTTCAACTTGTGTGTATGTTTGCGTGCACATGCCAAACAGCAATGTTGCGTTTGGCTGGTGTTGTACATCGTGGTACAGTGCTGCATTGCATGGTTGTGACACATCTGCAGAGTCGGCTCAAGCGTCACTGCTGAGTTGACTCTCTTGCTCTGTCGGAGCTGCAACAGCTGTCAGCGCAGCATGTGGCCATGGGTGTCATGCAGCACTGACACACTTGGATGCGAAATGAGTCGCCATTTTCCCCAGCTGGCCAAACACTGGTGACAAAGGATGTTGGCAACCATGCAAAGCGTGCTTGTAGAGTGCCGCACAGCGTTTGATATATATAATATATATAGAGAGAGCCGTAATCGGCCTTAGATCCCTGGCGCCGGCGCACATAACCTTGAAGTTGCAACCAATTGGCCTTTCTGGGCCACTAGTCAAAACATCAACAAATACAAATGTGAGGGTTTGTCAAATATAGGTGTGGTGCACTACTGCCATGAGCTTGCCTGCTATAAGGGCACGTACACACTGTTTGCCAGCAGCGATTTTGTGGTTTTGAGTGCTGCTGCAGTTGTTCTGCCCCACTGGCATCAACAGGCATTGCCAAATACCAAATACCAAAGTAGGGCCACAGGCCCACCCACTAAGGAGCCAAACAACAGCATTGCATTTGCATGCATGGCCTCAAAGTTGACAAGTTGTTAACAAGTATGCAGCTGCTGCGTGCTGTTGCTTCTGCTGGGCGTGGATTGCTGCCTGACTCAAGCAGCCCATAACAGTCTTTATATCGCACACCAGCAGCGACGGAACACAGATTGTGGTTTGACGGAACACAATGAGTGGCATGTTGCACTTGGTCGGCTGGCTTGTGCGAGGTACTGCAAAACCAATGCATCGACCAAAAGCACGGCATCCGCACGGAATGGCACAGCATACTTGAATATAACTCAAACAAAAAACTTACGTGGAGCGCAGCTTGTTCTGTGCTGGCAAAAAGTGCCGCCCGTTCCTGCTACGGTAGAAACCGCAGGCCATAACAGCGTGTATGGCTGCATGCGTGCTCAACGAAACACTATGCTATGGATTAAAAGGTTACATGCGCAAGTAATGGCAAGAGCAACAACCTCCGAGGCTGCGCTGCAGGTGTGCCGTGCAGGTGGTTATTGTTTGACTCCTGCAGTCAGCCAGTCACGATGCTTGAGATGGTGTACAAGGGATTCGTGCTTACTAGTACCACGTGCTAAAATGCATTCCGCAGCCAAGGCATTGCCCTGTACATGGTCGTCGTAATGAAGCACTCGCCTGCAGCACGACAACGTGCCGCAGCTGTTACTAGTAATGTGTTATTGATAGTGTTATTGATAATGTTACTAACTCTGTTAAAACGAGACAGCAACACACATACAGTATATTTGACCGATATCAATGGTGTCGACTTTAGCATTGCCAGCGATGCAGGGTCCCTCCTGGAACAACAGCAACAGTGGTATGCTGCTGCTGCTACTGTTGATGCTGATGCTGCTGATGCTGCAGACAGCAGTGGTGCTCAAGATCTGTCCCGGCTGATTGTGAAACCAACAGTGACTGCACAGTGGTAGCACGCCAGGTTGATGCATTGGGGCCGGTTAGCTGGGGCAAAGAAGCTGTTGTACACTGTATAGAAGCCCTGCATATGCACTATGCATAGTGTGTAAGCAATAGAGGTGTGGCCGCCAGCCGTGCCAACTTGAGTGCGTGACACAGTGCTGCCGCTGCCCGTTAGCAGCTGTGCTGCCAGGCTAATCGTGGCAAGCATGCTCTGCATACTGTGTAGAGTCCCTTGGTATGTGGCTGACTGGCCCAGGGCCTGGTGTAAGTAGATCAACTGAGGGTTGACCACCAGGGTTGATATGCACGCACACAGTGCTAAGCAGAATCAGTTGCTGCTGTTGCTGCTGCTGCTGCTGCTGCTGGTGATATGCTCTGATAGAGGATAGGCTTGAGCCATCGGACAAAGGCCATGTACAATGATGCAGCATGCACATGTTTTCAATGCATTTGGTCACTGCCATGCCGCACAGCTGACAACACACGATGCACATTAGAGTGCTTCTGCTTCTTGACATTGCACGTACAGACACAGCACATTGCCCTGTTGTTACCGGCCCCGCGCCCCCCAAGCCGTGTGGCACATCTGACCATTCCCGCTTACAAAATTTTGTTGATGATACTTTACAAAGGGACGTAATTGATTCAGGCATACATGCATGTCCTCTACACTGCACAACTGTGACGTGCTGCTGACTAACACAGCACATGCGGTTTTTGCAAGGCTGATGCTACAGGCACAGTGCCTGGCATCCAAGGGTGATGATTAAGGGAATGAGGTACATCCTGTGGGGACACAATTTTAAATGCTGAGCTGGTGGCTTGCAGCATGGCAGCAGCTACATCCTCTCTCCGTGGATGGAACTGCTGCTGCTACATGCTGGTCATGAGCAGCAGCAGCAGAGGGCCCCGTGTACACCCGGCTGTATTTGCATACAAAGGCAATCAGGGTATCGGTGACAATAACAAAAGCTTTACAAAATGCCGTAGCGGTTTTCAGCTTTTCAGTGTAAGAAATCCACCCAAAACCTTCTGGCCTCCTGGCCAAAATAACTTCTGGCCTCCTGGCCTTCTGGCATAATCATAGGATGGTGATTTAATTGGAGCAATACAGCATAATCTGGGCAACAAACTTATGGTGCACAAATTACGGTGCATAGCTTGCATTTGGTGTTTCTGGAAAAAGCTGGAGCAGCGGCGTCATGCTTGGCCGCCCAGTGCTGAGCACAAGACGTCCAACTGTTGTTCGTAGTGTCATGCAGGGTTATGGCCGCCTCAAGTGCTTGCTGGCAGACCTAGCCACTGCTGCATGGAATGACGCCCTGGCCTTTGCACCAGCTAAGGGTGCTTTGGCCGGCCCGCTGCTGCTGCCACTGCTGGCAATGCCAGCGCTTCCTACAGCACCACCAGCTGCCAGAACTCCAGTGGAGGCTGCTGCTGGCACTGCTGACTAGTTCTCGTGCGACCATTGCTGTTGGTGTAGCTGCTGCTGCAGTTGCTGCCGCTCGGCACAGCTGGCCATCAGTGCCTGGCGCAGCTGCGCGATCTCCTCCTGGTGTGACCTTATGATGCCACTCAGCCGCACCAACTGCCCTTCCATCAGCTGCAGTGCTGCCACATCATTGCCGGCTCGGTCAGCAGCACTCCCTGCTGCCTTGCTGGCCAAGCTATCTGCTGCTTGTTCTACTGCTTTGTTGGCGTTGCCCGAGTCGGCTTGCGCTGATCCTGCTGTAGGAACAGGGTGCTGACTGGCGCCTAGGGTGTGCATGCTGCTGACTTGCCTGTATTCTTTTTGTGCTGCTGATCCGTTGCTGTGAGACTGCATCCCTGCAAGCTGCTGCTGCAGAGCTGCTATCACGACCTGCAAATGCACAGGGCAGAGCATCAGCATGCAGGAACAGAAGTGCAGTCACTTCACAACTGCCAGTACGACTTGCATACAAGTGCGGCGCTTGCTGCTCTTAACCATCCTGCTTGAGGGACCTTGCTGCTCAGTAGCAGCACTAGCTGCTGACTCTGCAGGAAGTCTGCATATCAAGTTAATGTTACATGTACAAGTGCTGGAATGCACTGCAGGATCACAGCACATGTTGCCTATCCCTCACCTGTTGCTGCTCGTGCTGCTGCTTGGACTCCACAAGCACCTGCTCCAGCGCTTGGAGCTGTACCTGCTGCTGTTCACTAGAGTCCTGCAAGCACACAGGCAAGAAACAGCGGTCACTGGTTGGCCAGAACAAATGGTGTGGCCAGTACTGCTACCATCAGAACCAGCACTACTAGTAGTATTGATGCTGCTGCATCATGTGCTGTCTGCAGTCCCACAGCGTTCTTATGCATGCTGCAGAAGCATGTTCAACAATGGCAGCCTTGCATCAGCCTTGTATGGTGGCAGCATTCACCTCACCTTTGCTGATGCTTTTGCCCCTGCAGCAGCGGCTAGCTGCTGTGCGTGCACCTGCCGCAGCTGCTCTAGCTTAGCAAGGAAGGCCTTCTGCTGCTCTGCCAGCCTGCTGCTGTTGTCTGCTGCAGCAGCTGCCAACTCAGCCTCCAGGGTGCTGATGCGAGCCTGGCAGGCAGCTGCTTCACTGCTTAACAAAGAAAGGCAGCAGCAGCAGCAGCGGGAGCAGCAGCAACAGCAGAAGAAGCATGTAGTGAGATGCAAAGTACAACAATGTTCATTTGGTTGCCATGCATCTCTGCTAGGGGTTCGAGCAGCAGATGCACTCACAGCAGGACTGATGCTGCTGATGCTGCGCTGACAGCTTGCAGTCATTCTCAGCGTACCTTTGTAGCTGCAGGACTGCAGCAATTGGCTTTTCACTTGCTGCCACAGCTGCATCCAGCAGTAACTGCCTGCCAGCAGCATCCAGTGCAGGCAGAGGTGCTGCCGCCCTGCCTGCTGCATCTGTCGCTGCCTGCGCATGCCGCAGCCGGGCGATCTCTGACTGCAGGCGTACTGCCTCTGCATCCTTATTAGCTACAACTCTGCGCAAAGCACGCTCAGCAATGCTCCTGCAGGCATGCATGAGACACAGCTCAGAAGGCGGGGTTGCTTCAGGTGGCCAGCTTCCTTTCAGGGCTATGCTGCAGTACCTGTCAAGCCTGCTCACTGGTGTACTGTACGCCTGACTGCTGAATGCACAGTGCAGTTACACAACTATAGAACTTGAAAAGCACACACCTGTCTTCTAGCGACTGTTCTAGCACAGCCTGGCGCTGCAGCAGCTCACGAAGGCACACAGCGAGCTGCGACAGTGCCGAGCGTATGCTGCTGCTGTCTGTGGCATCGCTGGCCGTACTCTTCTGCTCCTCCTGTTGGGCCAGCACAGCAGTGTGAAGTGCCTGCAAGGCGGTGCGAGCCGAGGTTGCCACATCGTGCTGCTCGGGCATCGCGCAGCTTGCAGATGTCTTCACCGCGGGCCTTTTGACTGCTGCCGTGTGACGGTGCTGTGGCAGGCACGCTTACGGACACGAGCGCTCTAACTGGAAGCTAAACTCAAACAATTACAAGGATGGTCCGGAAGTAGTGCGCTTTGTGAGTAGGGTTCTTTGAGCTCCGTGCAGGACATGATGCACCTGCTATCAGCAAGTTTGTATGCTGCATCACTGCAAGTAATGTGTGTAATGATTCCGAGCATGTAAGCACAGTTCATTTTGACTGTGCAGCTCTACTTTGCATCGTCCCTGCCAGTGCTGCCAGTGGCAACGGCATAATCCAACATTGGCAACAGATTTCGCAGCACCGCAGTTGAAGGTGCTGATCGTAGCAAACAGCCAACAATTAGTATTACACAAGCAGTTACAGAGGTCATAAGGCACCCTTTCCCAGTGCCGTAACAGTGTCAGTGTCAACTTGTGCATGGACACTCACCGACTGTAGCACACTTGCACAGTCTGGTGATTGGTGATCAGTGTTTCGTAGCAGAGCAATTGAAGAGTTCCTGTGCCCAGTTCGTTGGAGAACAGAACCCAAGCCATACCATGTTTGTATGGTGAACTAGCGTGTAAGAATCGACCACCGATGGTGGAGCAACAAGCTGTCTGGCCCAGCAACCTGCATGCTCAGCGCCGCAGCATGAGGATAGCGATGCACGGTGCCCGGGAAACTGCACACACATGTTCAACCAGAAACATACACCCAGCAGCGCCTGCAAAAACTAGCAGTACACAGAAGCACACACACACACACAGGCATACATGCGGGCTCGTGTACAACATCAATCATACATTGTGTCGTGTACATTGTGCATAACCACACAAAGCCTTGATTGCTGCATCCTTTCCAAATCCAGCAGCAGTGAAGTACTGCAGCCAACCCTGCAGGCGCAAACAAAGGGGCAACTCCTGTGCTTGCCATGTCTGCGCAGCTATGCTGCTGTTGACTCTACCTGTCTGCTGCTGCCGTGTCAGCACATACAGTGCAACAGCAACAACAGCCATTGACACCAGCAGCACACCACCCAACGTTGCTGCAGTCCTGCACCTTCCCAACCATCGACTGCTAGTGTGGCAGCGATTCATCAACAAAGTGAAGGCTCAACTAAGCATCAGCATCCTGCTGCAACGCTGCACTCGTAACGTCATCCGCTGCTGCTGCTGCATGTAGCAGCTCCAGTGTCGAGCATCGCTGACAGCGACATTGCCGCATACGACATATGTGCAGGGAAGCGAGGACACCCCGGCCGCAGAACCTGCACGCTGCAGCTGCTGCAACCCAGCGCACTTACTGCCCCCAACAATGCAGATGCATGCGCAGCAACAGCACCCACGGGCACGTCTCCACCGCAACTGCTGCTCACGCGTGTTGAGCCTCAGGCTCTTGTCGCACATCTCAGGCAGCGCGGCGGCAGCTGCGTTTGCGGCTGCGGCATTCCAACACTCCAGTGCACTCCGCTGACACGCTGTTTAAGCGTGTGCTGCCACAGGCTCCTGCTCCTGGATGCGTGTGATGAGGTGCCTGTCACCATACACGTTGTCCACACGGCTGGTGGTGGGCCAGAACTTGGACTGCTGCACCCAGGGGGCGGGGAAGGCAGCCACCTCCCTGCAGGTGACAAACGGCAGCAGCAGCAGCAGCCTGATGAGCAGCCGGTACTTGCAGCGTGTGGGGGCGTCCTAGAGGGTTGACGATGCAGCTGCAGAGGGAGCTACCAGCACATAGGGGAGCTGCAAGTCAACTGGAGTTGAGCTGCTGCATACACACAGCACGGAAGTGCAGCAAGGCTTGCTCCAGCTTTGGTGAAGCACACCCCTGTACTCCGAAGCGCAGCTGCCTGCAGCCCGCGCACACCCCCAGCAGCCCGCACCTGCTGTAGGGCCTGCTCCAGGTCTCTGCCAGCACCACGCTTGCCGGGTGTGGCGCGTTGACCAGCGGGTTGTTGTCGCGCGGCAGCTTGCCGGACTCGATGTCGGCAATCTCCCGGCGGATCCTTATCATGGCCTCGCAGAAGCTGCAGCAGGGCAACGCGTGAGGCAGCAGCGCAGGATGTCATAATAATACACACGCATGTCATGCGCTGCTGCTTGTCAAACAACAGGCGCCAGCGGAGCACACCAACACGTATGCATTAACAAATCCGTATCTTTACACGCGATCAGGCAGCAGCGTGTCAGCACGTAGCCTGCCCTCAGCCGACCCTGCCCTCTGGCCCCCTGTGCACGCACAGCACGACGCCAGCCGTGCCCACGCTCACCGGTCCAGCTCCGCCTTGCTCTCGCTCTCCGTCGGCTCGATCATGAGCGTGCCGGGCACGGGCCAGCTCATGGTGGGCGAGTGGTAGCCGTAGTCCATCAGGCGCTTGGCGATGTCCTCCGTCTTCACGCCCGCCGAGGCCTCCAGGGGGCGCACGTCAAGGATGAACTCGTGCGCGCAGGTGCCGTTCTGGCCTGCAGGGAGGGGACGGGAAGGTGACAGCAGGGCGTGACGAACCACCTTCAGACCTGAAGACTGACCTCAGGCACAACCCCAGTGAGGCGATACTGCGACATCATGGTGGCTGTTCACAATGGCCACAAAATGACGCTGTTGTCGACAGCTGGAGTTGCTGCGCAGGCTGTGCGCACCGCGACAACAACAACAGCTGCCCGCCCTCTCACACTACAGCGCAACACACCTGCACCTGATGACGTATATGACGATACGACAAGTCACATGACAGCCATGGCGCAACCAGCGTGCATGCGTGCGTCTCGCCCATACCTGTGTAGAGCACTGGGTAGTGCTGGCCCAGCACCTTGGCCATGTAGTTGGCCTTGAGGATGGCCAGCTTGCTCGCCTCGCGCAGGCCGTTGCTGCCCATCATGCTGATGTAAGCGTAGCTGATGGGCAGGATCAGGCTGCTGCCGAAGGGCGCGGCTGCCATGGTGCCAAACGGCGCGGCGTCAGCGGGCCTGCGGGCGGCGAGGCAGGCGGTGCGCACACACCAGGCAGGTGAGGGTTGGTGCCGGCAGGAGGTCGTCGCCTGCTGCAAGATGATTGACAACATGCGCAACGACGTGAAGGAACAGTGCGTGGGCCTCTCGACGGCTGCGCTTCTCGGCCAGTTCATGGCCGCTGTCTGCTGTGCCTGCTACGTGCCCAAGTGCTGCTCTTCTCAGGCAGGCGGCGCGGCGACTCACTGCTCTGGCAGGGCGCCTGTGGGCACCACTGGGTGTGAGGGCATGAAGGGGGCCAGGTGTGCCTTGATGCCGATGGGCCCCATGCCTGGGCCGCCGCCGCCGTGGGGGATGCAGAAGGTCTTGTGCAGGTTCAGGTGACACACGTCGGCGCCGATGTGGCCGGGGCTGGTCAGGCCCACCTGCGGTGAAGTGCACCACGCGGCAGCAACGAAATGAGCACCGTCAGCAGCAATGAGGTTGAGAGGGTGCTGCCACACACATAGTATGCGTGTTGATGGATAGGCATTTCAGCGTGTGAAAGCATTCACACGCTTGCATCTGCTTATGGCAAATGCCTGGTTCCGCCATGTCTGAGAGTTATGGGTTGCATACTTTTCTTTGCTTGCCTATGCGTTCGTCCTGTGTGGTGCATGCCATCTGAAACGGCCAACAGCCTGTGTGTAGAAACACCACCTCTCTGTTGCGGTTTGCGCACCACGCGCGTTGCACACACAGCACATGCATCAACAGTTATGGCAGCAATGATGCAGTGGTCGACGTGCAGTGGTCGACATGCAGCCCCACCTGTGCGTTCATGTTGGCGCCGTCCATGTAGACCTGGCCGCCGTGCTGGTGCACGACGTTGCAGATCTCGTCCACGCCCTCCTCGTACACGCCGTGCGTGGAGGGGTAGGTGATCATCAGCGCCGCCAGGTTGCTGCTGTGCTTCTCAACCTGCAGGCGGCAGCACAGCGCATCACACGTGTCAGCTCACACCTCAAGACGCGGCGAGCCGCGAGCATGTCGCGGTGTGCTGGGAGCGGCCGTGCATCAGCAACACATGGCAGTGCAATCACAAGCACAGACCCGTCCCACGCAGATGCAACAAGGGACCCCGCCCTGCCTGAGATTGAAGTGTGTCCTTTTGCATCTGGGGCAGCACCGCACAGCTGTCATGCCAAGGCAACCAGCAACACTAGCAGAGTGCGCAGCTTCTTCAACAAGCTTGAAGACCTTCTGGCAAAACAAACAGCGGCTTGTTGCATTACAGCCACACACCCAACCAACAGCACAAGATAGCCGCACACTCGCACCCCGCACCTTTTCCTTCAGCTCGGCCATGTTGACGTTGCCCTTGGCGTCTGTGGACACAGAAACGATCTTCATGCCGGCCATGACGGCAGAGGCGGGGTTGGTGCCGTGCGCGCTGACGGGGATGATGCACACATCGCGGTGCGTGTCGCCCCTGCGGCACCGCCAATACACAGCCATACGCCGTTACCATGGGGGTTCAAACCACCTCGAGCAGCCGACGAGACGGGGACACGACAGGTGACGACATGTGGCCGACGACAGCAAGGTAAGGTGGCTGCTAACGGATACATCCACATGCACACAATCCTGCAACTTAGTTACGCCTGCCATGACTGCACTGCTCTGGCACCATCAGACTACCCTTCCGCCCAGCACAACCTGGAGCCCGCCCGTCCATGCTGCGTTTCCAGCGCGCCAAACAATGCAGCTGTGGCCGTCACTGCTGCTCATACTGCTGGAACGTGCCTCCGCACCTGCTCCTGTGGTACGCGCGGATGGCCATGAGGCCGGCATACTCGCCGCTGGCGCCGCTGTTGGGCTGCAGGCTGACGGCGTCAAAGCCGGTGATGGAGCACAGCTGCGCTGCCAGGTCCTTGAACATCTCACGGTAGCCCGACGCCTGCGCAAAGAGCATGCCAGGCAGCACAAGCAAGGACTGCTGAGTTCAGTGGTGATGAGGAGTCACGGAGCATCAGCTGGGGGGCCAAGCCCTGACAATGGAAAGCGGCCACAGGCCTGCGCAGGTCTGCCAGAGCCGCTGTGCAGAGCATCAGTAGTGTCAACTACGGCGCAAGGGACCTGCAATGGCAGTACAGCTTTGACCATGATCCTGCAAAACCGTGCACAGCCAGCCAGCCCGAAGATGCAGGCACAACTTCAACTCTGTGTGGCGATGACCAAGCAACCATGACCAAGCGCAGGCACGCACATCCAAAAAGCATCAAGATGCAGGCACACAACCCTGAACGGCGACAGGCCATCAGCCGCGCACCTGCTCCGGTGGGCAGTATGGGTGCAGGTTTGCCAGCTCCGGCCACGTGATGGGGATCATCTCGCTGGTTGCGTTGAGCTTCATGGTGCAGCTGCCCAGCGGGATCATGGAGTGCGCCAGCGACAGGTCGCGATTCTCCAGGCGCTTCAGGTAGCGCAGCATCTCGTGCTCGCTGCAGGACCACGGCACCAGCAGCAGCAGAGCACTTTCGTGTACTTGCGTGCGGTTGAAGCAGGCAAGGTGCAGGGGTGGAGTGAACCCCGTGCTTCCGTGCAGACAACCGCAGTGCTGACAACCATATCAAGAAGCCAGCAGCAAGCAATGGCCGGGTGTGGCCAACCCACGCCCTCACGCGCTGAGCTGTCAGCTGTGTCTGTGCTGCCACGCTGTGCTTCACAACACATGGCCTCTGCAAGAACCTGCTCGGCAAGGATGCAGGCTCACCAGTGGTAGCTGTTGAAGATCTGCTGCTGCAGGAAGGGGCTGCTTCGCTTGAACGCGCCCAGCGTGGGCTGCACCGACGGCGCCAGTGAGGCGGCAGTGAACTCGGCCGCCTTGCCCCCGTTCAGCACCTGCAGGACGCCACACGAACAAGCACATAGAAAGCAATCAAACCATGAGCGCGTGTGAAGCCTGTGAGCACCACTGCAGCGCTGAAGCGTGATGCCCTGGATACATGCTGACGAGACACATAGCTTGTCATGCAGTCGATCGTGTGTGCGCTGCTGATGCAGCCGCACGGACCAAGCGCATGCGACTGCCACATCGCCAAGGCAGGCCATGTCACCTTGAGCAGCGTGTCCACGTCCTCCAGGCGTGTCGTCTCATCAATGCTGATGCCCACGTGGCTGTCGTCAACCTTGCGCAGGTTCACGCCAGCCGCCAGGCCTGCAGCCAGCACCTCATCAGCCGAGGGCACCTGCAGCAGCAGCACACACACGATCCTCAGGGTCAGCAGCAGCCGAGGTGGTGGTAAGCGCAAGGTAACATGGGCGGGAGCTGCTGCTGCTGCTATACCTGCTTTTGGTGCACAGCAGCACGCTGCATCATAACTCAGCAGCTGCTACAACCACGGCTGCATGGATGCCAACACAAACACAGCGCATATGTCTACGAGACGGCTGTGTCTGAAGTCTGTCTGCTGCGGGCGCCAGGCTCAGCTTGCACACAGCAGCCCTGGTTGCACGCTGCGGCCTCTGCATATACTATGAGTTAGATACACTTGAGTCGAGCCAAACTACAGACGACACGAGCACACACCTTGATGGTGACTGTGTCGAAGAAGCTCTCCGCTGTGGGCGCCAGGCCCAGCTTCGCCGCCCCAGCAGCCAGCACTGCGGTCAGGCCGTGCACGCGGTCCGCGATCTCGGTGAGGCCCTTGGGGCCGTGGTACACCGCGTACAGCGAGGCCATGTTGGCAAGCAGCGCCTGCGCCGTGCAGATGTTGCTGGTGGCCTTGTCCCTGCGGATGTGCTGCTCGCGCGTCTGCATGGCCATGCGCAGCGCGGGAGCGCCCGTGGCGTCAATGGACACGCCGATGATGCGCCCAGGCATCAGCCTGCACCGACAGCAGTGCAGGGGTTGAGGTTAGTAGTCATTCTGCACAGCAGGCGCAGGCGAGGCTGCTGGAGCTCCCGCGCTTCCGTGCAGAAGTTGAACAGGCAGAACAAGGACAAGTCTGGTGCGCACCTGAGATGGTATCAGTAACAGCCACCCTGTCCTAGTCAGTGCAGATGAAGACCGCAGGTTGTTGCGTGCCAGGCATCACTGGCCACGACTGTGATGTGGCCATCTTGAGCGCATCAGAACAGCCTGCACAGAACATAGCCACCTGTTGCGCTCAAGGCGCAACCGCCGCCATGCTGCTGTGCAAGTTGCGGCACCGCATCTTCCCCGAGCCACGCACCTCTTGAACTCGTCGTGGCACGACAGGAAGGCCGCGTGGGGGCCGCCGTAGCCCATCGGCACGCCAAAGCGCTGCGCGCTGCCCAGCACGATGTCTGCGCCCCACTCGCCAGGGGGTGCGAGCTTTGTGAGGGCCAGCAGGTCGGTCACCACGCACACCTTCACGCCAGACTTGTGCGCAGCCTCCACCATGGCCTGCACGCAGTGCCATACGCGTGTGCTGAGCAGCATGCACTAGTTGGTGGTGGTGCGCGACCGGTGACGCACGGGTGTGTGTGCGCAGCGGCCGCCGTAGCGAGTACTCAAGTGGGCAGCTGGGTGGCTGCAGCGAGCATGCAGAACTGCGAGCAAGGCAGTGAAGCAGCATGCGGCCTGGCGCCTTCGCTGCGGCCTTGTGTGTGCCAGCCACGGGAGAGACAGTGCCCCTGGCACAAAGCTTGCGGCGATGGGACAGGCAGCAGGTATGCAGGCGGCAGACGCATCACACAGACTGGTAGCTGGTCAGCGGCTGCACTGCTTCGGATGCGGTCGCGTGCCCGCTGCCTCCCACAGCACCCTCCCCGGCCCTCACACGCTCCCTGACAAGCCAGCGCCTGGTGACACACAGGGTGAGCACAACGCACCCTGTAGTCATTGACCGAGCCAGTGGTGTCGGGGTACTGCACCAGCACGCCGCACACATCCTTGCCGAAGCTCATGCTGCCCTCGTCGGCCACCTCCGCCACCAGCCCCAGGCCCTCGGCGCGGGTCTGGCACACTGCGATGGTCTGCGGGTGGCACTTGGACTGTGCAGCGCAAGCAGCGTCACCCAGGGCAACACGACGCAGGCGTGAGCGGAAGATGCAGGCACCGGAGCAGCTCAACACCTCAGAGCAAGGACATGTGTCGTGCAGGGCGAGAGGCACGCGGTTGCTGCGCTTGCAGGAAGAAGAAAACGAACAGACGGGCATAGCATCCCCCTGCCAAGCAGAAGAGAACATGCGCGCACCTACAACGGCTGCCGGGAACACTGTCGCATGCAGGTCTTCCAACACGTGCACACTCACCGACACCAGGAAGCGCGGCTTCTTGCCGCGCGCCACGGCACTGCACATGGTCATGGCCTCAGCAGCAGCGGTGGCCTCATCCAGCAGCGAGGCGTTGCTGATCTGCATGCCCGTCAGGTCGCACACCATGGTCTGGAAGTTCAGCAGGCTCTCCAGCCTGCAGCAGTCGCCGTGTCAAAAGGAGCAGGGGTGGAAACAAGGCAACAGAAGGAACGGCAGATGGTCAGGCAGATGCAGATGTTGATCTGCGTACTTGAACAACATGAAGTTGCTGCTGATGCGGGGCAGCTGAATGAGATGAGCTTATGCTGTGCTTTGCAGTTGTGATAAAGCCGTGACAGCAACATCTGGTTGTTGCTCTTGCTCCAAGAACGTCTCTGCACTTGCTGCTGCCTCCGTTGTTGTTTGCATAGCTTGCGTTGCAAAGCTGCTGCCGCACATAGGATGCTGCTAGTCCTGTAGGCCTTGTTGCTGCAGTTTGCCCTGTCCTGCTGCACGATGTGCCTTTCAAGTGTAATGCAGCACAGCGAGGAGCATGTCATAAGCTGGTCAGCAACAACAGCCTCCGTCTACTTTCCTGCGTCCCTTGCCACCAACTCAACACACCACTGCCTGCAATTGCTGCAGCTGCCAGCCAAGCACCGCAGCATAATGTACGCGCACTCAGCACAACGCTCCTGCTAGGCTGCCCCATGCTTTGAGCTTACCCCTGAATAATCACACCCACAAAACACAACACCAAGCACACAGACACACACCTGCCCTGTGCGATCTCTGCCTGGTACGGCGTGTACTGCGTGTACCAGCCCGGGTTCTCCAGCACATTGCGCAGGATGACAGGAGGCACGTGCGTATCGTAATAGCCCATGCCGATGTACGACTTGAGCACCTGGTTCTTGTTTGCCATGTTCCTGCAAGCCAAATGTAACGAAGTAGCAAGACGATTCAAGCTCAAACAAAGCCAGCACCCTGTTACTGCACAGTGCTGTCCTAGCTGCTTCCCTGCAGCCAGCACTGCAAGGCGATTGCTGCCAATCATGCCAACGCAATCCGACGTTGCTGCAGGCTGCAGGGGTCAGCAACCGCATCCCCGTTCTGCCCTGGCTGCTAGCTGCGCACTTGCCGGTTGCTGGTTGCTCGGTTCCACAGCACTGCATGCTACCAGCTGAGCTCGCAACCAACTCCTCACTTGAAGAAGGTCAGGAACTCGCTCTCGGTCATCCCCTTGCTGTACTGGCCCATGTCCATTGCGTCACCGCGCCTGATGGACTTGGGCACGGTAGCGTCAATGAGTGCGTCCAAGCTGCTGAACCCAGTGGCCTGCAGGAGAACACAGTTGCAAGCACGCACACATGAGCTTCATCAGAACCCCAAACCCTATCAATCAGATACACGGCTGCTGAGGTAGGTACCCAAAAACTTTCAGCTGTTCAAGACATGAGGCTGTTCAGCGGTGATTCCCAGAGAAACGGTTCTTAGCGTTACACATTAATTGATCTTGCACAGTCATGCTAGTGGTGATCCTGCGCTATGTGCATCGCCATGCACATGCCGTGAGCCTGCGCCTCCTTGACGGGAGGCACAGGTAGGGGCACACACACCAAGCACACTGACAAGCACAGCACAGCAATCGCTCCCTGCTCATGCGCTGGTGTGCACCCACAGCAGTGGGGTAACAGCTGCAGCTCTGCTGCTGCGGAAGCTGCCTACGCACCTCAACCATTGCTGCCTCCTCCTCTGGCGTGGTGCTGTTGTGGCGAGGTACAAAGCTGCACGCAGCAGCACCGAGCAAGGAAACACACAGCAGCTGATCAGCAGGAAGATATGGTGCTCCACGGGTAAATGCCAGAACTTGAGGTTTGGTCTGAATAATAGGGTGAATGTGCGATGACCATGCACTGGCGAAGATAAAAGCAAATTAATGAAGCGTGCACAGATGTGTTTGCACCAAGCTTGCGTGCTTGGCCTGCACAGATGCTGCTTTTGCGCGAAGATGGGCTGCAATGTGTGAATGCTGATACATAGATATGTTGTACATGTTTGCTGGTAGCTGGGATGCACATTGCTGTGCTGCTTGTTGGCTGTGACAGCAGCAACAGATGCGTAGGAGGATAGAGACCCGCATGCAGCGCACACCACATGGGATGCATGCACCACACAGCGTGCGAAAGCACCAAGTACTATTATTAACTAGCATTGTCAAGAGGTTCGTTGACTGCCAAAAAATAGCTGTGCGCCATATTAACTGTCGTGCTCTTGTCTCAGCCATGCACCACTGTGCTGCTATTGTGCATACTGCTACAACCCTGTTGCAAAGGTACAGCTGCCTGCACCACTATAGGCCAATCAAACCAACATGAACCAGCAGGACCAACAGCAATAAACCTCCCGTTGCATGGTCAGGTGCTCACGGCTGCCTAGCATTTTTCTGTTGCTGCCGAACCTACTTGTCTGATGGCTTCAGGGCGTCCAGGGATATGTGGCGGACTCCCTGCGCTGCCAGCGGGATCGGCATCTGCCATGCTGACACACCAAGCATCCTGCGGCCTGCGATTTCAGCCCAGCAGCGGTGTGACTGGCGCGCTCGACCTGGGGATGAGCAGTAAGGTACACAGGTAGGTCAGACCACACACCTGCGCCAGCTGCGGTCAGACTAGCCCCATTGGTGTTGATCATACGCCGGGCCACATATTGGCCGCTCTGCTCGGAACTGCGGGCTGTCTTCGCTGCAGCCCTGAGCAGGGAGGTGATGATTCGGCCTCTAGCCATCTTGGAGAGCCTTTGAAATGCAGTAGGCTCTCGTGGTGTAATAGGGGCAGGTTCTGGAAAAGCTATCTTTCGACAGCGGTCGGTCCCACCCAAATACTACCACCGGGTGCCCACGAGGTTCAGGCGTGTCAGACAGTGACTGCATGTTCAAGGAGCGTTCAAAACGTATATTCAAACAAAATTTGACTGAATGTGCTACTACGCTGACGCGCTTGCGAAAGTCAAAGCACAGCTGCTGCTGCATGTATGGACCAACTGGACCTGGGCAGGTCCATTGACGAGCGCTGCGCAGATCCACTGGGTTTTTAGAACCACATGTTATCATAATGTCAACATCTCTCTTTACATAGTAGATGCTCGCCACTGCTGGGAAGTGTTTGACAAGTCAACATCAATCCATGTGTGCATTGTAGAAGGCAAAGCATGGGCACACAACTCTGCAACGCATTTGCAGTCACCCTTGTAAGCGGTCAAGGCCCTTGACTTGCGTCCCAACCCTTTTACCTCACGCATGCAACAACAAACCTCACAATGCTGTTGCTGCTGCTTCATGGAAGCATGTTCAGATCTGGTCTAGACAATGGTGTGGCCTCAACCATGTGATACTTGGGTACTGTAAGCTGGTGCAAGTCATTTGCATTGAGATACAAAAAACGATCCATCGTTATAGCTGACACTGCATGGCATGACCGGCAAAAAAATGCCTAGGTGGCTGCGGGCATCAAGTGAGTAGGACTGCAGCTGCAGGTCATTTTCTGTGATCACAGAAGCGCCTAGGCAAGCTAAACGTCGGCGCCTGGGACTGTTGCACCCCAGCAGCCTCGGAAATTCAATAAGCCATACAATCTTTATTTTAAGCACTGGCTGCTAAACGATGACAACCATGTTCTCACTCATCTTAATCGCCCCTCCCACTTCCCGGCCCGTGTCCCGGGTACAGGATTTGATGTGCAGCAGCTGAGCGCTCTCGGGATGCACTACGCTTGCACGGCCAAGGTGGTGAATGCAAGACAGGTTGTAAGGTAGGACGTCTGGAATGACACCAATCCGTCATGGACCAAATTGGGTCATGGAGGAGCTTCATCACCAAAGGATGGTCTGCCGGCAAGCTGCGACAGGGAAAGGCAACAAAAAGCCTTGATGTTATTGCACGGTACGACGTTATTGGATCGCGTGTTGTGCTGACCCCCCACCCCCACCCCCCACCCCCACTCCCACCCACCCACTGCACCACCCTGAATAGCATGAGTTCAACATCGCAGGTGTTGGCCAACTCAGGCCGACAGCTATGAACTCTGTGAGCAGGCTGGGACGGGAGCCTTTGCAGTGGTGAGGCCTGCAGGCTAAGGCCTTGCATGCGTACTAGCTCGACAGGCCCCAGTAGTGCCAGTGTCACACACGGTCACTGCTACACGAGGCAGCAGCAGCAGCAGCAGCAGCAGCAGCAGCAGCAGCAGCAGCAGCAGCAGCAGCCCCACAGTAGGCCGTTGAATTGCAAAAGCACCTTCCATTGCAAATGCAAGCAACTGATTCTGGTGGATGATGGCAGCCGCCAAGACCAGGAGTTCAGCTGTACTTGAACTTGTGCATGCACAGTCCTGAAGTGTATGTGGGGCTGGCTCAAGCTTGGGCGCTTAAGCCCTCTGTGGAGCCAGTCCGTCCTTCAATCAAGCACACATGCAGCTGCCCTTCCACAGCAACCAACATTCAAATTGTCAGTTATCGCACAGCTGCACACAACTGTCATTGCTGTGAATGTGGGGCAAGCAGGACACATAACACACGCCATACATGCCACCAAGCAAGCATGACTTCGATGATTGACAGATATATGACCCTGGTGATGTGACGCAAACCCTGCTGCAACATGACAGGTCTACAAGGCCTACTGCAAGCCTCTCGAGACAGTAGTGGCTGTGAGAGTGCTTGAGCTGGACTCCCCGGGTCACAGCTCTGACTTGGTGAGCAGCAGCAGCAGCAGCAGCAGCAGCAGCAGCAGCAGCAGCAGCAGCAGCAGCAGCGCAGCTTTTTGGGCCAGCAGAACCAGCTGCAGCATCTAAAGTGATGTCCAACATGCCACCCAATCATGGACTCAATGTCATCTGTGACATGACCGTCATGTGACAGGCTGTGCGCTGCAGCAGCCAACCCCTGCACTGTGGCTGCCGGTGCATGATGTTTGCTCAAGAACAATTTGACTGCACTTAGTCAACTTGCCGGCTTGATGGCAAGCAACCCATGAGCCTGGTTTGGCTCCCTAGTGGTCAGACATGTGACCTATGGCCCTACCTTGGTGATTGGCATTGCGCAATGGCTGCAGGCTGGGCTGGTTCGTGAGGCCACACTCATGAGGCGCTTTGACCACCCCTGCGTGCTGAAGCTGCTGGCGTGCTTTGTGTCTGGCCGGCAGCTGTGGATGGTCACACCTTTCATGGGGCAGGGCAGCATACGCAGCGTCATGCTGCGGCACTTCCCGCAGGTAGGGGCTGCCAGATTGTATCTGAAGTAGCTGCTTGCCGGAGTCTTCTTGAAGCGACTGTCTCCCACGCAACTCAGCTGGTTGACGCAGCTGTGATGGTTCCACTGCGTTCTTCTGGTGCATGCACAAAAGGCTGGGGCAGTGGTGAACTGGCAGCCGGCAGCCCCACGGCTGACTAGACAGTACAGCCGTTAGATGATACCGGCATTCATATCACAAGTGGCTCAGGGTACACTGTTTGCACTCTGCTTGCCAATGGCAGTATGATGTTTTGTGTTAGAACAGGACACCACACTGGCGGTCCCCTGGAAGTTGGCCAACCGCAGCAAGGAAGGTTACCAGAGCATGCTTGCACTGCATCATAGATCCTGTGCCGACATTTCAATGCTCCTAGCACCTTGCATCTACTGCTGCTGCTGCTGCTGCTGCTGATGCTGCTGATGCTGATGCTGATGCTGCTGCTGCTGCCAGGGCTTGGAAGAGGTGGTGGTTGCCAGCATCATGCGCTACGTGCTGCTGGGGCTGCAGTATGTGCACAAGAATGGCGGCATTCACAGAGACATCAAGGTGAAGCTTGATTGCTGTCTGGCACATGTCTGACGTGGCCGTCCGCTACAAAGAGAGGAAGTAGTTACATGGGGTCCAGGCACCATCTTAGATGGTGCAATGTGACAGCACGCAAACACGCTGTGCCGTGTGACAAGCGGCCATCAGTCCCTGTCTGATCAGCAAACGCACAGTTGGGTCTTTAGGGTACACCACATGCCCAGTGCCATTGCACGGTCCTGACTATACTGGTTTACCGTCAAATAAATGGCATGCCACTGACCAGCCCATCTGGCTGCTACACACCTCCACTCTTCTCCTCGCAATGTACAGCATCATAGGCTATGAGCATGTGGTGTGCCACCTCACCGCAGGCTGAAAACATCCTCATCTCGGAGGCGGGCCAGGTCTGCCTGGGTGACTTTGGTGTGGCAGCAACCTGCCTGGCCAGCCTGATGGACCACCACCAGCAGCAGCAGCACCAGCAGCGCAGCAGTGCTGGCGGTGCTGACGTGGCACCGCTGTGCTTGGGGCCGCCTGCGGAGCTGCGAGCCAAGACATTCGTGGGCACGCCCTGCTGGATGGCCCCTGAGGTGCTGGCGCCACAGGATGACGAGGGGTGAGCTGCTGCTGGGGACTAGGAACAGCTGTTCAGCTGCACCATGATGGCTTCATTGCTGGCTGCTGATGTACATGCTTGTGATATCAATTTCTTGTTGTAGTTGGCAACATACGAAGCCATGCAGAAACACGTCTGTTGGGCTGCAGACGCACAGTCTACTGTCAGCAATATGGATGCCATGCACCAATCAATGACAGCATTCACCAATATGTTTGATGTCACCCCCAGGTATGATGCATCCGCTGACATCTGGTCAGTTGGCATCACTCTCATGGAGCTAGCCCTAGGGAAGCCTCCCCTAGCAAGGTTGCCACCCATGCGCATCATACTCAACACCGTCATCAACCCCCCACCCACGCTGCAGGACAGCCCTGATGGGCGCAAATTCTCAAAGGTGAGTTTGCCTGCTTCAAAACCAAAGGAGCGACATGTGCGGTTTCACACCTCTGAAATGGACAGGGGTGTTGCGATTGATTACATGTGGGTTGATTCACCCTCAAGAGTCACCCTCTGAAGTCGGCTTGAACCACAACCGGGTGAAAACATTGTAGCCTTGTGCCCTGCAACTTGTACAACAACCTCTGTGTCGCAATCCTAGTTCTGCTCATCTTGCAGCTGTAAATATGTCTGGCAGGGCCTGCCGTGTCACCGCACCCTTCATTGGTGTGTGCACAGCTGGGCTTTCACCGCGCTGTCGCCTGTCTGCATTGCATGGTGTAAC
The DNA here is from genome assembly GCA_014080715.1 of Scenedesmus sp. NREL 46B-D3. NCBI lineage: Eukaryota > Viridiplantae > Chlorophyta > Chlorophyceae > Sphaeropleales > Scenedesmaceae > Scenedesmus > Scenedesmus sp. NREL 46B-D3. The sequence continues at coordinate 247,331 of JACERP010000055.1, forward strand.
TGCTGTGCAGGCATTCAAGGATGTGGTCAGTGCCTGTCTCAGCAAGGACCCTCCGGCACGGCCTACTGCTGCTGAGCTGCTGAACCACCGCTTCTTCAAGCAGGCCAAGGGCTCAGCCTTCCTGCAGAGCCACTTGCTGAGTGGTGTGCCGCAGCAGGCATCCTCACACAGGGCACGAGTGAAGAAAGGATCGAAGGTGAGAATATTCACCGCCATTTTTGAAGGTGTGCAGTTGCCATCTCTGATAGGTAATTGGTGTGTGACGGGTGAACTCTGCACGTGCGTCACAGGTGTGCCCTCGTGATATGTTGAAGTGTGAGCAAAGCACGTGGCTTAGCTGCTGACGCCAAGCCAGTGCCCTGTACAGATTTAAAGCTGAGTGAGCAATGCATGCATCGCACTGCCCTGACTCAGCTGAGACTGCTCCGCTGTACCGTGCCTGATGCCGCGGGTGCAAGCCAGCGGGCCAGTGGCTGCCAGCCGTGGGGATGGTGCATGCTAGCTGGGCTTGCTCATGCTGATTTGGCGCATCCTGTAGCATACTTTGCTGAGTAAACACAGACAATCTTACGGTACCCTGCCCTGAGTCCTTGTACCTGCTTCAACTGCAGGAGATGATGCAACCAGCCGTGGGGGGCTCAGGGCGCAAGTTCAGCGAGTGGCTGTTCCCGCCTGGGGAGGGCAGGGAGGGGTTGCAGCGGTTTGCCGCTGGTGCAGCAGCTGAGCACCAGCTGGATGCAATTGCTGCAGGGCCCAGCAGTACAGCACCAGCTGCTGCTGGTGACTACATTGCAGTGGCAATGGCAGATGCAGGTGCCATCTGAGGATCAGCTGCTGTCTTAGGAGCTGTCAGCAAGAAGCAGCAGCAGCAGCAGCAGCAGCAGAGGCAACAGGCAAGCATGGTTGAGGCAGGTGCACATGCTGACGAGGACATGACCAGAGGTGTGCTGGCAGACGACCAGCAGCAGCACCAGCAGCAGGCACGCTTGACCACGGTAGATGCACCTGCTGCAGCAGCTCAGCTGCCAGGCTGGCAAAGACACCACCAGCAGAATGCTGACAGACGGCCAGCAGCAGCAGCAGCAGCAGCAGCAAGATGTGCAGCAGCGGGTGCGGCTGCCTTCCATGTACAGTAGCTGGCGGAGGCTCAAAACAAAGCTGCAGCCAGGGACAAGCAATAGTAGCAGCAGCAGCAGCAGCAACAGCAGCAGTTATAGCACTGCCGCACATGTGGTGGCTGCTCCGAATGTAGCCAACTCCATGATGAAGGCAAAGTAGTGCAGCAACTTGTTCTACAGGCCAGCTGTACAACAAACAACACGTGAGCAAGCGGTGATTTGAATCATGCCCTGCACACCTCTGCCCTGACGGTAGCAACCGTGACTAACATTTCATGTGGACCAAGGGGTCCATGTGTGAAGCGGCTGCATTGTGTTGCAGCGTTTAGCTCAATCAGACGGCTCAGCATTTGTCCAGGACCGGCTGTGCGTAATGCCTGACATGACTAGTGTTATTGGATGACTATTTGACAGTGTCAGCACCCATCAGTTTCACAGGCCATGATTGCTGGCTTGCATGTGTGGACATTCAGCAATCCTTTGATCAATGATGTTATGAAATGATGAATACGGCACAATGCCCTAGAAAGCAGTGACGCGGTGGTCCAGCTCAGGGCCATCAGCAATTAGGGTTTTGGGCATAAGCACTTCTTAAATTACCTGCCATGCAAGTGATTTTGTGTGGGTTGAAGGATTGGCCGTACCTGGCCTCTGCTTGTTTGGCCTGCTGGCCTCCTGGTTGCGAACCCACCGCAGGCGGTTTGAGAGTGGCTCCCTTGCAGATGTCTTCTCTTGCTAGAACAACGTGTCAAGCATTGATTGATATCCCCAGACCGCATTGCATCAATTGTTTGCTCAGATGCTGAGCATGCTCCTGAGTAAAACCAGTTTGCAGCGCTGCTTTGCGCTTGCTTCTTGGCTTGGAGCTCACGCTGCAAATGCATCTAGGATTTAATTGAGTGCGCAAACAGTCAGTATTAGGGTTACTTGCCAAAGTGCAGCGCGCCAGTGCGCTAGAGCCTACGGCAACTGGTCGAATCTTGCTCAGACTGAAGGTTGTTGGATCTAGTGGTTGCCCAATGAGGCTGTCATTGGCTCGAAATACGGGCGATGTTCCCATCGTGTAACATGCAAACTGTAACTGTGAGTCAGTTGCTAGTTTGCTGCCATGAATCCCTCTCACCTAAATACCCACTGACTGGCAGCAGCTGTTACTGTTCCAGCGGTCAGGCTTCTCAACAACGGCACCAGCTGGTGGCGCCAGGGTTGGGCCATGGTGCCTGCTTCAGCGCTCCTATACTTTGCAACACCATCAGCGGCCCAAACCACTCTTTCTGCCCACTGGCATGCTGACAAGTGACCCTCTTGTGGTGTCTTGCAAGCTTGTCAAGGCGACCACTGCTCAGAACCGGTACGGGCGCCTTGAAAGCCGCCACTCAGGCACCAGCTGTCATCTACAAGACGTCATATGCCGCAATGCTAGTTGGGGGCTCTGATGCTTGTCTGGCTCTTGTGGAGTGGCGCACAGTCGTTGATGTTAGTAGTATGCAAAGCTAGGTGTAAAGAGCACAGTTCCAAAGTTGACGATCACCCATATCATTATGATACAGGCCTGCAGTACCCGGGTACGTATGAACCCGTCTGTATGAGTGATAAGTGAGTAGTTTAATGACCGCAAGCTGGCATGCATGGCTATCTAAAACTCACAGGAGCAGCCGCTGCTGAGGGGCGGCCCCTCAGGGGCGGGCAGGGCCTGCAGGGCAGCTGCCCGGCAGAACTTACAGGCCTAGGCTGGCAGGCTGGGTCAGGCCAAAAACAATTATGTAGCAGGGTGCTTCGTAATCAAATACATGGCAGTGATCTGCAACAACGTGACTGTTCCCAAGTGCAGCAAGGAGCCCATTGAGCTGAGCAGCGGCCCGGCCGCAGGCTGCAGGGTGGAGATGAGGAAAGCACGTCCGATTCAAAGGCAACGCATCCAGCCTTTAACACAATCAGCATAAGTAGAAGTTAAATAGACCTAAATATGCACCAGAGTGTGTATTGCTGCTTGCTGACAGCAAGCTGCCGTTTCGTGATCAGGTGAGTACGTGACCTCAACCGCCAGCTTTTCAAATTAGATGGCCAACATACGCTGACGAACAGTGCATGAGCAACCAAGTAAATCAAAACGGTTCGACGATCATTGCAAGGTCTTCAAAAATTATCTATGCTATTCTGGTTGTGCTGAAGCTTGCTTCACCTGTTCAGCAGCCGCTCAAAAGGCAATAAACGCAGCATTTAACTGAGATTGTTAGTCCAAATGAACGCCACACCTCGCCGCTGCGTCTCGAATTTGCTGCTGGGTGCTCTATGCTGCTGCTGCTGGTGCACACAAGTCAGTAGAGCAGAGGCTGTAGGGTATGGTGAGCTACAGGTGCGTTGATAGGTCAATGATGCGGTGCCGGTTCTTACATTGCAACCCACGGCCTGCTGTCGCCGCGGCTGGCAAGGCAGGGAGGGCATTGGCATCAACACGCGGTTGGCAGCAGTACGCTGCACTGCACGTGCAAGGGCAAAATGCTGAAACGACGCGCTGCCACATACTTGCAGGAGGAATGGCGGGGTGAGGTGGTGCAGCTTTCCTGGAAGCCGCGCGCTTTTCACATCAAGCATTTCTTATCAGATGAGGAGTGTGACCACATCATCAGTGCGGTGAGTTGCAGGACTCGCTGGGGGGGGGGGGGGCAGGTGCAGCTACAGAACCCCCACATGCAGCGCTGCGGCAGTGCACATGAAACAGCAGCCGCAGCAAGCTCGCGCAACAGATGCGCTCTGCAATCGCAAGTGATAGCTGTGCCAAGCACTGTGATGACACAGCTGATGAGCATCATTTCTGGTTGCAGGGGCCAGTCGTCAGCAATGGCACAGGCCTGCATCGACATGACTCTGCAAGCAGGCAACAGCAGCAGCTGAACCCCAATGAGGAAGCAGGCCAGGCACACATGTTCTGCATGTGTCAGTGGTCACGACTCATCACTCAGCCATAACCTGCCTGCAGGATTACCCCAGCTAGATGGCTATCTTGGTGTTGCCAATGGCAGAGGCCAGGGTAGGAGCACAACCATGGCATGCGTGCTTTATTGATATCTGCAAATCGGTGTTACTCTGTTAAACCCTGCCTGCAGTCAAAACCCCAGCTGGAGGAGTCGCTGGTGGTGGACAGCGGTACAGGGACGTTCATGAAGAGCTCCGTGCGCACCAGCCTAGGCGCGCAGTTTGGGCGCGGCTTTGACGACGTCTTCAAACGCATAGAGAAGCGCATTGCAACAGTCACCATGATACCAATGGGTGAGATACACAGTCGGCAAAACATCCGAACGTGTTTTACACGTTGTGACATGCTAGCTCATCAGCTGTGAAAGGACAAAACCTGTGCTTGCTAAGTAATGAAGTGCACACCCGCATGCAGCCTCACTGCTGTAGGTGGCCTTCCTGTCGTACTTGATGCTACGTGTAACCAAGTTGATGCTGGGTAGGTAATCGGCTGGCAGGCTTGCGACTGCACTACGTGCTGGGAACACGGCCACAGCACATGGAAGAGACGTCATCACAACAGGTTCAATGCCAGCAGCTGAAGCACCAGCCGGTACTGCTTGGTGTCACGTCACAAGTCCAGAGCCATGGCGCGAGCTGCATGCCTGGCTGCAGTGTGCTCTGTCAGTGCCAGAAGCATGCATGCCGCATTGCACCGCGCGGCGCAGTGTGCTGTCTGAAGCCATGTGTTTATGGCTTGCTTGTGCGTGCTCAAAGCCTCTTGCATGGCCTTGCTGCTGCTGCTGCTGCTGTTTGCTTGCAGAGCACCAGGAGGGCACTCAAGTGCTGCATTACGTAAACGGGCAGAAGTACGATGTGCACTATGACACTTTCCATGACACGGTCAACTCGCGCAAGTGAGTGCGAGCGTGTTGCATCAATCTCGTGATGATGTGGCTCCAGGGCACTGTTGGAACTGCCTGGAGACTCTGACTGTCTACACGGGGTGAATGGCTGTCAGTGTGCTCAACACAAGCGCAGGTGCACCATGCTTGTGCCTGGCTTGGTGGCTGCACATGAGCCGGGTGTGGCACTGCCTCAGACTGTACTGCTAGCCTTGCCTGAGGCATCCTGCGTCATACATGACATAATCATGTGGCACTTCAGTGGTTTCTAAACACGGCAACGAAGCTAGCCGCACTGCTAGTTTTGAACAGCAAAGGGTGCGGCCAGCAAGTTGTCACGCCTCTGGCTGGCGCGTAATTGCTGTGCCTGCTGCTGCATCCGCTTCTGCCTGTTGCTGGTGCAGGGAGAGCGGTGGTCAGCGCATTGTCACGTTCCTGATGTACCTGTCTACACCAGAAGAGGGAGGAGAGACGGTCTTCCCATATGCAGACCGAAAGGTAAGCCAGTGGCAGCTCAGTTCTGGCACATGGCAACATGAACTGGAGCAATGGTGTGCCCATGCAATGGACCTAAGTGGTGTTGCTGCCGCTGCTTGGTGCAGCACACCGCTTCACGGCGGCTGAGTCTTTGGGTGCTGCTTTTGCGCCTACTGACAAAGGAATGGCGAGGGGCATTGCTGCCGCTAGCAGTCGTGGAGCGCAACACTGCAGTTGCGGCGCGATTGCGATGGTTGAAGTCACCACTGCCAGTGCAGCTGTTTCAAAGAGCAAGTATCACCCAGCCCATCCACAAAGCGACGCTGTGTGCTGGTCTTGCTGATGGTGTAACAAGCAGCAGCACTTAACCCAGCAGGGAAGCAATGGTGTGCTGACTGGACTGGCTGCGTGCAGGTGTCAGGCCCTGGTTGGAGTGAGTGTGCTCTGCAGGGCTTTGCACACAAGCCCAAGCGCGGCGATGCCATGATGTTCTACAGGTACGAGGTCCAAAGTCAAGACTGTTTGTGGCTGGGTGCTGTCACCAGTTGCTGTCGACTGTGGTTACAGCACAGCGCTACTTACAGCCTGTGGCTTGAGCATTGAGCCATGTGACATTCATGTAATAGGACGAGTTTTAAACGTCATGTGCCCTAACACCTGACCTGCATCCTCTGCTGCTGCTGCTGCTGCTGCTGTTTGTTGCAGCTTGACACCAGACGGCAAGGTTGACTCGTCCAGTCAGCACGGCAGCTGCCCCACACTCAAGGGCACCAAGTGGAGCGCAACAAAGTGGATCCACATCTACCCCTTTGGAGTGGCGCCGCCAGCGCCAGACCCCAATGGATGTGATGACAGCAATGAGAGCTGTGCCGAATGGTGAGCTGCTGCGCACGTGTGTGGGCAGCTGTGAGTTGTACGTAGCACGCGTGTGTTGGGCAAGGGTGGTGGTGCAGCAAGGCTTCACATCTTGGTGGCGCCCTGCGTGGTGCCCTCCTGCAAGTGATGCTGGCGCCCCCACTGCAATGTCTTGTGTGTGGTGTGCTTGTTTGATAAGTAAGCATTTTTGGACAGCCATGCCTTCCGGCAGCGGTCAGCGCTTCAACCTATGGGAGGCGGCAAAGCGAACGATTATCTGCTCTGTTGGTGTGCGGTAAGCCTCCGAACCCACTCATGACGCTTGTGTTGGCATGCTCATCTGCTGTGTGTGTCACGCTCCTGCAGGGCCTACTTTGATGAGTGCAAGAAGAACCCAGGCTACATGCTGACTGGCTGCAAGAAGAGCTGCAACGCCTGCGGGGCTGGCGCTGCAGCCAGTCAAGAGGAACACAGTGCTGCAGGGGGAGGGGCAGCAGTGAAAAGTGCATGAGCTGCTGCTTAAGCAGTTGATAGCAAATCATGTGTTGCGCACTTTGTGCTAAAAACGGGCCTCAGTTGAGTCAGCACATGTCTTCTTGCAACCCTTGCCTTTTCACAGCAGCCAGGCCCTAGAGGTTGACGCGGCAGCTTCTGTGGGCAAATGTGAGACAGCGAAACCGCAACATAATTGGCAATTAGTTTGAACAGACTTTTCCGTATACTGTTGCGTCAGAGATGCGTGAGATGCTTCACAGATGCTGCGAAACCCGTGTCTTGGTGACAGGGCAGGCAGGGACCCACGTGCTGCTGCCGGCCAATACCATGTGCACGATCTGCTGCTCTCAACAGTTGGAATCACAAGGGACCTTATATCGCTTGTCCTAGCATGATTTAGCGAGATCGTCCGAGAGATTGCCCGACAGTTGCAAAGAGATGCCACGGGCGACTCGCAAAGTCAGCCACGGTAACTAGTCCACAAGTGACAGACATTTGGTGTGAACAGTTTCAAAGCATGACCGAGGCGCAGCCCGATGGGGCACGTCGCACCTCTTTCAGCCTCATGGAGCGCGCAGTAGCAGCAGACAGCAAGTCACCGTTTACAGGCGATGACAACAGCACTCATGGAGCCTCTTTGCACGGAGAAAACGCGGCACGGCGCCAGGTAGGGCTGCTGAGCTGTACCATGCCCAGCCATGCCCCCCATGTGACCTGCTGCTGCTGCTGCTGCTGCTACTGCTTTGCACCACCCATGGTTTGCCATACTTGCACGTGCCTGGTGCTGCTGCAGGCCATTACAGAACTGCTCTTCTTCTCTTCTGTGGGAGATGTCAGCCGGTGCAAGAAGATCTGCAAAACCTGGTGCATCCAGGTATGCAGGAGGACCGCGAGTATGCTTGCACACTGTCAAGGTGCTTGTGCAGACAGTGTGAACACCTCAATGTTGTGGGTTGAGTGCGGCACAACACATACACGTATTTTGCAGCAGTAGCTTTGGAATGCATGATGCAGAAGCTGCTTCTTCGTGCCATCAAGTGCAACGCCTGCGGTCAGCCACAGCCTTCACTGCCTGCACCTCCCCCAACCAAGAACTTCCAGCTGTTCCGTACATGTGATGCTGAGCATGTGCTGCTGAATTTCCATTTGGAATGCATAGCACGTTCTGACCAACTAGCGGACTGACTGCCTGACTGACTGACTGACTGACTGAGCCGCCATCCACTCATCTGCTTGGCTGAGGTGACTGCAGCCGCAGGAGGCTTCATGCTGCGACTATGACAAGCGCACACCACTGTGAGCAGCTGCACCCATCCTCTGTTCACAGCAGCAGCAATAGCAGCAGCAGCAGCCTCAGCAGCAGCAGCAGCAGCAGCAGCAGCAGCAGCAGCCTGCAAACAGCACCCTGCCAGCAGCAGCAGCAGCCAGATGATGCTTTGGCAACATTTAACGAGCAGCAGGAGCAGAGGCAGTTGGTTCTTCTCAATGACTTCAGACCCAGAACAGCTTTGCGTCAAACAAACAAACCGTCTGCTGACAGGCACCGTTTATTTTGACTTTCCAGGGCGCCTGATGCAAGTGCTACTGCTGCTGCTTCTGCTGGTGCAGGCACTTGGCAGCTGCTGAGGGCTGCTACTCAGTGGCGGCTTGGCTGCTGGAGGAGATCAAGGCAGCGCCAAACCCTGTGGACAGGTTCAAGCGCACTCCTCTGGAGGTGAGGCTGTGTGTTGGACGCCACAGCTCAGGGTAGCTCTCAAAACTGTTGCAAGTAGGCAGGGAAGTCGGACACCACACACAGTGGGTAGGCGACACATTCAAGCGCACTCCAGTGGAGGTGAGGCTGTTTGTTGGGCACTGCTGCTCAGAACTGACGGCGTGAAAGATAAGATCTGGCAGCGAGGGCGTGCGCATCAAAACCTTCAGGCAGGTGGTAGCCCACTTTGCTGAGTGTGTGGCTGCATGCCAGCAGTGCAGCAGGTAAAGTGGCACACAGCAGAGTAGCAGCAGACGCACTGATGGCAGCACAACTACAGTGCAAGCTACGAAGCAATGGCACCAAAATGTAGCGTGCAGTTGCAGCCCATGTGACTTATGTTTTGTGTGTGATGCCATCCATGCGATTGTGTGTGTCTGTGGGTGTGGATGTTCATCCACTGCCTTTATCGTGCTGAGCCTCTCTTCCTCCATGCTGTGTGCTGGAGGCCATGCACTGACACCGCTCTGTACTGCCCAATCAACATACTGTCCCGGTGGTGGTGATGTACTTCCAGGTTGCTGTCCACTGTGACCATGGGAAGTCGTGTACTGCCTCACATGCGCTTGATGTACTGCCTTGAGGAGTTTTGTACTGCTTGCAGCTGCTGTTCAAGAGAGTGTTATACTGCCCAAACATGCCATTGATGTACTGCCTCAAAATAATGTTGCACTGCTTGCGTGTAGCAACCATGGTCATCACTATGCACATGTGGTGTACTGCCTAACGTATGTACTGCCTTGCCCATGGTACTGTACTGCTCGCAGGATGCTGTGCGAGGGGACCACGGAGAGGTTGTGTCGCTGCTGCTGCATCACGGCGGAAAGGTCACCAACAGGGATGGACACCTGATAGACCTGAGCGACAGCAACCTGAGCGGCAACGTCCGCATATTTGGAGAGATTGACCCAGAGTGGGAGCTGGACCCAAAGCAGATTGTGTTTGAGCAGAAGGTGTGCCACTTTTGCTGCCGTCCTGCTATCCTGGCTGCGTTCGTCAAGTGCTTCATCGACATTGCTTGGGCTGTTTGAAAGCAGCGCGTCGGCTGCCGGCGTTGCTGACGTGCACAGCGAGTGCATTGGCCTGCTGCCGGCGTGAAGGTGATTGTCACCCTTGTTGGTTTGTAGGCGCAGGCTGGCAAGGCCCTGCATGCCAGCTGCCCTCCTACTCAACATCTGCTGCTCATCACAAAGTATGCTCGTCACCAAGTATGCTTGCACTGTGTGTGACCCACTGCTGCTGCTTTCCAGGTGGGAGAGGGCGAGTTTGGTGTGGTGTACCGGGCACAGTACCTGGGCACTACAGTGGCGGTCAAGGTGCTGAAAGACACCAACGTGGTGGCATTGGGAGACTTCAGGTGTGCCTGCTGGCACCAGCTTGTGCCTGGCAACTTCATAATCATGCAGTGTATTCATGATGCTGCTTGCTGTGCCTTTTGGCTCAAGTCTGGTGTCGAAAGTGCTAAAACTCTGAGAATGTTCCATGGAAGTTGCAGCGCTGGGTGCGGGGCGCAACGCCTGTGCCCCATCATGGTGCATTTGGCATGTGGAGCCTGTGTGTGGCTCTGCACGGGTGCTGCACGGTGCTGCACTGCAACGGCTGCAAACCAACCTCCAACGCTACTCATGTGCTTGTTGTGGGAGTTGAGGATCTGTTCTGAAATGTCACCGAGGCTGCTGCGTCGCGCTGTCATTCCCCAACATAACTGCGCTGGAACTGAAACAAGCACCCCTTTCATGGTGCTGCCGCTGCGTGTGCGGCTGTGTGGTGCTGCAGGACTGAGATGAACGTGCTGCAGAAGGTGCACCACCCACACACTGTGCAGTTCTTTGGCGCAGTCACCAAGCAGACGCCCTACATGATCGTGACGGAGTTTATGTCCTGTGGCAGCATGTCAGACATGTTCAGGTGCGTATGGCATGCATGGGAGTGTACGCCGCTGGGTGACAGGCCATCAGGCATGGGTGTACTTGCCAATTCGCATATGCAGGAGTGGATGCAGGACTCTCATGCTGCTTGCTGCTGGGAGTGTGTATACATTGCCGCAATGGAAGTAACCAACGTGCTGCTTTTCATGCGGGTGGTTTGTAGGAACCAGTCACCAACAAGCATGCTGTGCATGCACATTTGCTGCCCAGCACGCACCAGCCTTGCCATGTACACCATGCTTCAGCTCACGTGATGCCGGCCTGCAGGTCCAGGGAGTTCCCCAGCCTGAGGCGCTCCGTGCAGCTTGCGCTGGATTGCGCGCGTGGCATCGCCTACCTGCACAACCACAACCCCCTCAGCATCATACACAGGTGCGCACGGCATGCCCCAGGGTGTTGGCAGATCATCATTCTCTGGCTGGTGTAGTTACAAGCAGCTGAGGCGGCACGCACACGGGACAGCCGCAGGCAGCGGGCTCAGCTGAGGCCTGCATGCAGCGGAAGCAGCAGAAGCATGTGCTGTGCGTACCTGCACCACCACCACCACCCGTGCAGCACCACCCACAGGCCGCACACAACGCAGATTGGCATGCCAGCAGCCTCTGACACATGCAGCTGTAAGAAGCATCGACAAAACTACCATGTGCCGTCGCGACAGCAGCAAGAGCTTCACAGCGGTTTGCCTCTGCCAACCTCATGCACTCCAGAGCCCTGTTCATTCCCACCCAACCCCACCCGCTGACATGACCCTGACCTTAAAACTGCAACATGTCCGGCCAAACCCTGAACCTTCGCTTGACCCAGGGACCTCAAACCAGCCAACCTGATGATCGGGGGGTCACACGTGGAGAGCGACATACACCGCCGCCTGCTGCTGCACGAGCTGGGCACCGTGAAGATTGCCGACTTTGGCCTGTCCAAGTCGCTCAAGCTCAACAAAGCCGGCGACCCGGGAGACACGCCAGACGGCAGCAGGCAGGGCGGCAAGGCGGCCTCCGGGGAGGACGACTCGGCGCAGCCGCGGCACCATGGCCAGAAGAAGCAGGGGCACAGCTACAAGCTGACCGGGGAGACAGGCTCTTACAGGTTTGTCGGCGCGAGTGGCCTCTCATGTGACAGGATGCGAAGGAGTCCACTGCTAGCCAGTCGCTCGCAGAAAAGATTTGCCCGCACTGCACGTGGCTTGCGGCTCCGCATGTGTACCAAATGATGAGGAGGCAACTGCTAGACAGCCGCTGGCAAGGAAGATTCTTAGCCAGCCCGCACTGCTCCAGCAGGTCTTGCCACACAAGCTGTGCAGCTGCCAGGCGCAGCAGTCACAAATCCCTGCCGGCCCCGTCAATCCCTCCTTATGCATGCCGTGTGTGACTCACATTACGTCGCTCCTTGTACGGCACTCTCTCACTTTTAACCAGGTACATGGCTCCTGAGGTGTTCCGCCACGAGCTGTACAACCACAAGGTGGACCAGTACGCCTTTGCCATGATCTGCTACCAGCTCTTCCAGGGCCTGCCGCCGTTCTACAGCCTGGACCCGGTGCAGGCGGCACGCGCAGCGGCACAGCACAATGCACGGCCGGAATGGAGCGCTCTGAACAGGTGACGCAATGCATGGCCAATGTGATGGGTCACGCAGCCGGTTCGGTGGTACTTTTAAGCATTCCAGCATTCATCAACATCATGATGTATGCACGGCAACCTGGTCTGTAATGTACAGCATGCACACAACATACTAAGATTGAGCCTTTCGTAGCTTTGCTTGCACAGCTCTTGTCATGCTGCAGTCGGTCAACATTGGTCAACTGCGGTCAACTCAATTTGAAGCAACCGTAATACACTGATGCATCCCCCATTTTCACCTTGCACAGGCAGCACAGGCGCGTGCCTGACGCCTTAAAGGAGCTGGTAGGGCGCTGCTGGGATGCGGACTACGACAAACGGCCAGAAATGACAGAGGTATGTAACTGTGTCATACTATGTGACATGTGTGTCTCACCCACGTACACATGCATGCAAAATCGGCAGGGTGCAGAGGCTGAGATGGGCGTCCGCATCAGGCCGATGGTGTTGTGGATGCCCTGCTATTTGTGCAGGTCAAGCCGTTGTCGCCTCCATGATGCAGCCTCACAGTGATTGCAAGGGCATCTGCTTTGATGTAACTGGTTTGTGGTAGCTGAGCATGCCAGTATCAGGCGGGTTCTTCCTTAGCGCCTGCTGCTGCTGCTGCTGCTGCTGCTGCAGGTGATCCAGGAGCTGCAGCGGGTGTTCAAGGAGCTGCCCCCAGACCCAACAGTGTCACAGCAGCAGGGTGGCAGTGGCGGCGGCTGCTGCAGCATGCAGTGAGCTGGCCTGTGCAGTGCCCCACTGGTTGTTTCATGGCTGCTGCAGCAAGTGAGGCACCTGCTCGCAGAGCCCACTGCTGCTGCTCCTGCCCCTGCTGCTGCTGCTGCTGCTGCTGCTGCTGATCAATCTGCCAGTGATATGGCAGCCGGCTGCCTCCATTCAACGGCAGCATGGCGAGCAGCTCTCAAAGCCTTGGAACACCAACTAGCAAGGCTGCACTAGTCAATGCTGTTGTCTGTGTGGAGTGGGCTGAACTGTCTGCTGCCGCAACAATTGGACATGCAGCAGCATGCTTGTGGCTCAACTTGTGTATGATGGCACTGTTGTTGGTGCTGTTTGTTCAGAGCATTGGGAGTCTGCCCAAACATGCAGCAGCTGCTGCTGCTCTGCTGTAGTAAAAAGGCACGGCACCACAGCTGCTGTGACTGTTGTGATGATTCCCGGAGTTGATGGCCGACCACATAACACAAGTGTTTGCGTACGGCTGTGAGATTTGGGTACTAGAACCGGCGGGCAGACGCTGCTGTGTTCACACATGCCAGCTACGTGTCAGCCAAGCACGCACACTGTGCAGTGTGCTATTTGGGTTGCATGCTGCATCCGCATGCCGCGCAACCAGCACCAGCAAGTGAAGCTTGCATTGGTGTCAGCATGTGCCGATGCTTGTTTGGGCCTCCGGCTACTGGTATGAGTTGCTGAGCCTTCAAGCGGCGCGTCCTGCCAGACACCAGCTTAGGCACCGCAGCTGGCCCACGGCTGAGGTCTGCTGTGCTGTGGCTGCTTTGCGAGCATGTTTGTGAGTTGTGTTGTGCTGTGCCGCAACTGATGGTGTGATGCTGGAGTTGGTGCTGCAGCCATGATAGGGTCGCCGCGCGGCTGCCCTTTCTGCCTCTCACACTGTTGTATCACTCTTCTTTGTGCTAGTACTACTACATAGAATGCAGAACATCGGCAGCAAACGGGCTTGGTCCTAGTACGCACGGCATTGGCAGCACCCCGCGCACCCCTCTCCCTTTCATGTACGTGTGGCACAGGAGATGCACTGTGCCGCAACAGCGCTTTGATTTGACAGTGGATTTGTATGCATGATTGGATTTTGGCATTGTATTAGCAAGGTATATCTTAACCACACAGCCTCACACATGCATCACGGTGTTGTACTGCCTTTGTGTTGTTGTGGCCAGGTGGATCCCTGAGCCAACAGGGACGGCCACTCGTCCGCTGCTTGTTATTTGCATGACACATTTGGGTATCCCACGCCCCCCAACAGAGACGACAGCACAAGGCCCTGCAGGGCAGGCCTGCACGGGGGGTGCGGCGCGCAAATGCGTTTTAATGGTTCAGAATGATTGCTGCAGGCTGGCATGGCTCACACCATGCTGAGGCTTCTTGTGTTGTAGCCGCTGGTGGGTTCTTTATTGGCTGAACAGAAAGTTGTCAAAGTTTCATTGTGTTCTTGCTGTGCAGCTAGCTGTGCTGATGATGATGCATTCAGTGTATGCTGTACAGCCTGAGCCACGGTGTATGTGTGGCATTGGCATGGTGCTAAAAGCATCATATCATCTAAATGTGGTGTCTTCACCGTCACTGTGCAGGTGACCTTTCCTGTAGTGCACGTCTTGCGGCGTGTTGATTTTTTTATGCTTATCGTGTCTGGCCATGCGTGTGAAGAGACGGATTTGAACATCATGCACGTGCTATCGGTGTGCTGACCTTTCCCGTTGAAAGGGTTGTGCTGCAGCCAGCTGCTGCAAATTCCAATGTTACACATTGCCATGCAGAACTTTGATATAACCAGAGTCATCCTCAGAATGTCAGTTGTTTAGTACGTTCAAAGTGTGGTTCCCTGCTGCATTCGGCTCAGATGCTGTGTTTTGGCTGCCTGTCAAGGGAATAATCAATTGAGACTACGGACTAACGAGGACTTTGGCTGTGTCAGCAGACTTGCACATGTTTACGGCTGCAGAAGTTGTTTACAGTCAATGGATGGCATTGCAAGCAAGCAACAGGTGCCGACAGCTGCGCTGGCGCCGTGTGGGTGCAGCAGAGTGGGCCAGTACTGGCACAAATGCCTGCTGCTGCCACGGCAGACCGGCAGGACTACAACACTGCCAGGGCGGAGCCGGCGCACCAGAAACGAACTACAATTTCAGCAGCTAAACTGAGTATAGAACACGTAGCAACGGGGAACGATGGACTTGCTGTCAATGACAATGGACGAAGCTTCTGACCGCACGACGCACACCACCGGTCACTGTTCTTCACGTCAACTGCCAGTTTAACCACATCGTATGTTTTGATCGGTCTGTTTCAGGTGAACGTATAAAAGTTGGTCGCGGAAAGCCGTCAGTGGCCGCGAGCAGAGAGTGGTAGTGCCCACCGATTGCGAGAAGCCACTACAGAGGCCGCATTAATATTTTATCGCTGATAAGCTCACTTCAATGAACTGTTTGGGTGGACGCCGGTTGGAAGGACTTCAGCATCAGGCGCTGCACACCAGCACACCAGCTGTCGCACCATGCATGCACCAAGCACACAGAGCGAGGTGAGCCAGCCACGTCTGCACAAAAACAACCCATAAAATTGTTTTGTGTTCAGCCCTGATTGAAGTGCTGTCCATGGCCTGCAGGCACCACAGACCCCACTTGCAGCCAGCAGCAGCGCTGCAGCCTAGCCAAGCAGTGTTCAGCCAAGCAGCCGCAGCAGCAAGCAAGACAAGCAGGCCGTCAGCAGCAGCAGCAGGCCGCAGCCGCGGTCGGTCTGTGATTGTGCGTGCTGCTCGGGACTTTTATGAGGTGCTGGGAGTGCAACGCACAGCAGACAAGAAGCAAATCAAGCAGGCATACAGGCAGAAGGCGCGCAAGTTCCACCCAGTGAGTTCGCCAGCAGTACATTTCGTCATGCCCTTGCCGTTGCCTTTGTGCATGCATGCCTTGAGTGTGGCAATTGCAGGGCATGTAGCTTTGTCAAGAGGGGCCACAGCTCCGTTGCCTGGTAGAGCAGCAGGTAGCATCGCAAGACATGCAGCCAACATGTTGATGTTGGCAGGTGTCATGCATCACCAGCCAAGGCTGGGTGCATGGAGCAGCTGCTGCAGGCAGCAGGGGAAGGTGAAGGGCGAGATAATAGGCTTCCTGAGCATGCATTCAGCCGGAACAATGCTGGCAGGCTTGCAGGGCACAGCAGATGCACCTCCGGATGTGCATGCATGCGTTGCAGCCTTGTGCTGCTGCGTAGCTGACGCACCGTGCTTTCCATGTGGCTGGGTACAGCAACGCAAGGCGTCCAGATGGGTGCCTGCTTGCAACTCTTTCTGCAAATGCAGTGTGCGAAACCACCGTGCACTACAGGAGTCAACAGCGCACATCTGTTTTGGCATTTATTCCATACGCTGGAGCTGAGCTTGCACACACCATCCACGCCAACTTGTGATTTTCAGGCACTGCACTAATTTAGCAGCCAGCCGACCGACCTTGCTCATCTGTGCTGTGTGCTGTGTGCGGCCTGCTTGGGGCTGCTTCAGGATGTCAATAAGGACCCCGGTGCGGAGGACACGTTCAAGTCCATTGGAGAGGCATATGAGGTGCGTGCACACCATGGACAGCACCAGTCAAGCATGCTGGGAAGCCCTACAAATCAACAGGAGCAGCAGGAGCAGCAGTGTGACATGCTTTCAAGGCCTGTTCGCAGCTTTGGCCGCAATATCGGTTGTCATGAGGGATTTGACGCAGGTCAACCCATAAGGCTACAAGCCGGTCTCTTTCGTGGCCCTGCTGCCGCCACTCTGCTGCTAGCAGGGCACTGCATTTGAGTCGCTCGCCCTTCTCAATCGTGTTGTGTGTTTGTCATGTGCGTTTTTTGAATCACCAGGTGCTGTCAGATGACAACAAGCGCGCCATTTATGACAAATTTGGGGAGGCAGGGCTGAAGGGCGACGCTTTTGGCGGCATGGGCGGCATGGGCGGCTTCCAGTCCGCCAACCCCATGGACATCTTTGAGAGCTTCTTTGGGGGCGGCTTCGGCGGCTTCGGCGGCATGGGTGGCCAATCTGAGCGCATGCGGCCTGGCGAGAACGAGACGTGAGCATGCACGCAATGCCCCTGATGCTGTTGAAGGGCTGGGGCCGGTGGTGGTGGCAGAGCAGCAGCTACCGGACAGCAAGGGCGGCTGCAGGTGCAGTGCGTCAGCAGGGGCTAGCCAGGGTCGGGGTAAGAAAATCAAAAACGTCGCTGGCGGCTGTCTGGCTACCATTGGTAAGGGCATGTTGGACGAAGTTCACTGGTGCCTGTGTCAGGTGTGCTTGGCAGCCTGGGTGCAAAGGGGTGCTATTCCGCTCTCGCCGTTGCGCATACTTGCTGAGCCGCACTGACGCTTTGGGTGTTGCTGCTGCTGCAGGTATGAGCTGCAGATTGACTTCCTGGATGCTGTGTTTGGTTGCAAGAAGGAGCTGGAGATCATGCACCTCACAGGTGTGTCAGCAGCACGACCCCCGCGGCATCGGTCACTACATATGTCATGCCTGCACGCATTGCAGCACAGCACGCCAAGCAGTGACATAGCTGAGCGATCAGTGCAGGGTGTTTTCAAGTCACTGAGCAGCTGCCCCACTGGTATGCAAACCCACCAAGCCCTAGCGACGTGTGGCGGCGGGGAGTGCATCAAGCACCGCAGCTCAGCCAGGCAGCAGCACATACCTCACACCACATCGCGGTGCATGCCGTGTGTGCAACGCTGCCCATCACTCTGCTGTTCTGATGCTGCCTTGCTCCGGGTGCGGCAGGTTGCAAGACCTGCACCAGCAGCGGCGTGAAGCCAGGCACCAAGCCCAGCACCTGCAGCATGTGCCAGGGCACGGGGCAGCTCATCCAGGCAGTACGCACACCACTGGGAGCCTTCCAGCAGGTATGCATCGTACTGCTTGCTAGTAACCCATGTCTGCTTGGTCGTCAAGTTGCTGCTTAGGTCTGATTCCTATACAGCTGGACGGCAGTGGTGTTTTTTTGTGTCTATGTAGATGCAACGGGTCATTCATCCTCATGAAAGCATTTTGCTCTGCGCGCAACCCGTGCTTCTTATGTTGCCTTCCACAAGCTCTTGTCTATTCAACATGCTGATAATGGGGCACCCCGTCGTGCTGCTGCAAGCTGATGAGGTGTGCTGGGGGTCTGCTGTGTGTCTGCCGCGCGGCCAGGTGACCACCTGCAACCGCTGCGAGGGCGTGGGCCAGTCGTTCACGCCTTGCGACAGGTGTGGCGGCGACGGCCGGGAGCGTGAGACGAAGCGCATCCAGCTGACAGTGCCCGCAGGTGCGGCTGAGGGGTGTGCCACATGCAGCACTGTGATGGGCAGCCACACGCAACATTGTGGCTCATCACATCTTTGGATCAACCCTTTTGTCTTTCCTGCATGAGGCATCACAGGCCGTTGGTGGCTGGGTGCAACAGGAGACCACGACCAGCAGCAGCAGCAGCAGCAGCAGCAGCGTACATGCATACATTGGTCTGCAGGTGCCGTGTGCTGCTGCGGCAGGCGATGGCGTGACAATGATGTTTATCTGTCAACCTTGCAGCTTTCCATGGTGTGTGTTACTGTGAAGCACACCTCGCAGATTTCAAGGGGGTGACTCAGCAAGCACCTACCATCAACGCACCACCTTTCATATTGGTGGTAGCATATCAGGGTTGGTATGCCGATACAACTGCGTCTGCCTGTTTCGTGGTCTGCAGGCATTGACAACGGCGCGCGGCTGCGTGTGAAGGGTGAGGGCAATTCGGGCAGGCGGGGTGCGCCTCCTGGTGACCTGATCGTGTTCATCCGCGTGAAGGACCACCCTGAGCTGCGCCGGGAGGGCATCGACATCCACAGCGACATTGAAATCAGCTACGTGGACGCCATCCTTGGCAGCCTGGTGAGTGTGGTCAGGGCTTCATTGTGGCCTCACTTCACCTGGGGCTGATGCGTGAGTCCTGGGTTCTGTGACTCGGTGTTCACTCCCTGGTTTAATCAAGAACTACAAGCCTTTTTCAGCCATGATGCTGTCTCTGTGCCTGATCTGCAACAGATGTCTGAAGTGGCAGTGCCATGATGGTGATTTATCCCCTTTTTGGCAGCCTGCTGGGTGGTTGTGGATGTGATCTGTTTGGGTTTGCTTGTGCTTGTGTCCAGGGATGTATGACACTGCTCTGGTATGCCAGTTGGGTTCTGCTCAAAAGTCGGCGACGGTTGCACTTGAGGTCGCAAGAGTCTGCGTCCTATGCTGGCTGTTGCGACGCATTCGTTGGCTTGGTGTGTGGGGTGGATCATTTTTTGTATCTTACCTCACACTCTGGCATCGAAGTTTTTCAGCCTCTGCATCGTCAGCTCCTAAAGTTGTGCAATGTTTCACCTGCAATGTATCACCTCCAGCAGAGCTCCACGCCTGCCTGTCGTTGTGCCGTGCAGGTCAAGGTGACGACTGTGGACGGGCCCGTGGAGCTGAAGATTCCTGCGGGCACCCAGCCAGGCACCACGCTGCTCATGGCCAAGCGCGGCGTGCCACGCCTGGGTGCCAACAACGTGCGCGGCAACCACAACGTGAGCGGATCGGATGGGGATGTACGAACTGTTTGTGAAGCAGTCAGCGGGGGGCACGTGCCAGCAGGCGTGTAAGCCGTGGACAATATGCTTTTTGCTGCTGCAATCTGTTGCTGACTCTAGTGGGTTGTATATCGCACGCATGTGCCACTGTAGCCTCACGCTATGCAATGTTGCTGCTGCTCTGCTGCTGCTGGCAGGTTCACGTGCGTGTGAGCATCCCCAAGCAGCTGGGCAGCGACGAACGCAAGCTCATCGAGCAGTTGAAGGAGATGCAGTCAAAGGCGCGTGTCGGGCCATTCCGGTTCTGAGGGTTCAAGGGTTCAGCAGGCCAGTCACAGAACCCTACACAGCAGTCTGTGCAGCAGCCTCTCTGCGCAACATGAGCTGTGGGCAGGGCATTCACACAGGCAGGCTGGTGTTCCTGCAGCAGCCGGTGCGTGTGTGGCAGTACAGCTTGCAGGGCTGATTGCAAGTAGGCAGGTCATGAGTGTTGGTTCGATCGAGGGTGGTGAAGAAAGGCAGGTGCTGCTTGAGAGGTGCATAGCACGCAGCTGCTTCAAGCGGGCTGATCGAAGGCACGCCATGCTTTAATTATGCAGTATTAACCACAGCAGCGGCATCAGCAGCTTTTGCAGGTACCGTAGCGGCAGAGCTGTTGCAGGTGCAGTGGCTGGGAGGTTGATTATATGCTTCCTTGGCACGACAGTGCCCGAGCTTTGTTCATATGTGGTGTGGGGCGTGCAGGTGTTTGCTTACATTGCTCTATAAGCGGCAGCGTTTGTGGGTTGGCATTTTGAGACTGCTGGTTGCAGTTGTTGCTGCAACGGCTTCAAGAGCTGTAGAGTGGTTGTGGGCTGCGATAAGCGTTGAGAGTGCTTGCTGCTACCTGATATAGATTCAAGGGGGTTGCGGCGGGCAGTTTATGTGGCATGCTGTTTCTAACCTGGATTGCCTGCCCCTGTTGCATGTCCCTCCTGCTCAAGGACGTACATTTTAGTACACCTCAGGCATTGCCCCATATTCATGGGTTTTACATGCGCTTGTCTGGCAGAGGCAGGCAATGCTGTGCTTGCTTGGGATATGCATATGGCAGACGTTGCACAGCATTGCATCACTGGGCTTGTTCACAGGGATGCTGAGGTCCCTGAAGCTTTACTGCGGCACTTCATATACATGTCCTTGTTGGTGTGGCCGGCGTTGGGGTTTACAACATGCCTCTGGATCTGTTCCCCGCTGGTTGTGTTAAGAGTGTTTTGGGCCTGCAACCCTCGGGCTGTTGTTCAGTAGATGTGGGTGTAGCCTGCTCACCCTGTTCTAACGGTCAATCGTGTTTCAAGTGTTTATAAATAAGGCATGCCTGAAGGCGACTGATCAAGCAGACTATGTATGTATGTGCATGCGAACATCGCCTTCAAGGCTTAGATCTAGGCTTGGGTCCAGGCTGCACGTGCACTGGTGGCCAGCCAGACAGACAGGGTACTTGGCTTGTGCAAGACGCGGAGAAAAAATGGTACGAGTCTGAAGCCGGAAAAGCTGCAAGCGAGTGCTGGCAGGATTGGAATACCAAACCTGTAAACTGCAAGTGTGCCACGTCGAAGCTGACCGCTCGCCACCATCAACGGTATCAGCCTGCACTAGGTTTTGCGTCCGTTGCAATGCATTGCTTTGCATTGCAGAGTTCAGCCCGCATGCAGTGGCTTGAATGGGTAATATGATGATGATGAGCCCGCATCCAGGGGCACGCAAGGCAGTGCCCGTTTCTCCCGCCTCAGCAGCGTGGCTGATGGCTTTCAATTGAAACTTGCAAGTCCTGCAAGCTGCAGCAGCCCTCAGCCTAATGATACTCTATAACGGTCCAACCACAGCATGCTGCACCACACATGCTACAGGCCCTTGCTTGCACTTTGGGATAGGCGCTTACCACCATTGGCATCTCCTACCGTAGGCATGGGTGTAGGCGCAACCACCATCATCATCATCATCATGTTCCCAATCAAGCCATAGCATCAACGCCATCGGCCCCACCACTGGTGGGGCAAAGTATGCATTGGCAAGATGGCTAGCTGTTACTACTAACAGCTTTGCTGCTAACCAAAACCGTAGCCAACGAACTTTGTGACAGATGTCTGACTGTACTCGTTGGGTTGACAACCGTTGTCAGAGCGGCTCTGACCAGCTCTGGCACCTCTGGCACCTCTGACCACCTTTGACCACCTCTGACCACCTCTGACCACCTCTGGCACCTCAGGCTGTTGCTGCCTGCATACCATATGTCAGGCTCCATGTAGAAGTCTGATGATGATGATAATAAAAAGCTAATCAGTCCCAGCCGGTCTGATTTGGGAGGGCGTTGAAACCCACCTTATTTGACTCAGTAGCGAGCTGCACGGCCTGATTAGAGCAGAAACCAACTCATCGGCTACATTGATGCGAACGTGCTTGGGGGAGGCACGCCCACTTCAA
Source organism: Scenedesmus sp. NREL 46B-D3 (assembly GCA_014080715.1). Lineage (NCBI taxonomy): Eukaryota > Viridiplantae > Chlorophyta > Chlorophyceae > Sphaeropleales > Scenedesmaceae > Scenedesmus > Scenedesmus sp. NREL 46B-D3. The sequence continues at coordinate 269,198 of JACERP010000055.1, forward strand.
CGGTCATGACTGGGAACAGACCGGTGGACTGTCTGGCGGGCCAGTACCGCCAGGAGCTCCAAGTGGGAAGTAAATGCATTGAGCGTGATGCATGCATCTGCAACCGTGCCAGCAGCCTGCGTTCAATCCCTGCCATTCTGCAGAAGCAGCCAGAGCAGCAACAGCAGCAGTAGGCTCATGCAGCAGTGGTTGCAAATGCGGCAGCAGTTCATGGCCAGCTCTGAGCTGTGTCTCGCCAGCCTTACGGCCGATCCTGTGGCGAGTCTATTGCTGTACCTGGCGTGTCCTGTTGCTACTGCTGCAACAACAGTTGTCGGTGCCGCTGTTGCTTGTTGCTGCCTTCACAAAGTGTGCCTGCTGCCTACCCTGCCGCCCCTGCTTCACAAGCAACTTATGAACATGACACAGGACCACAGGATGTCTCAGGAGTGCAGCCTGGCAGTGCAGACCGGCAGGGCCACAGGGGCCCCTGCAGGCCAGCAGCCAGCTCCTGGCCCCTGTGGCCCTGTGACTCGCCTGCCCAGGCAATATGTGGTGATTGATGGCTTCTGCCATCCAGTCACCAATCCTCGCTTTGGCGAGGGCCCATCTAGCGCCCCTGCCTGCCCTGACTGTAGCTCACACGTGTGGCTGCAGGGTGCATGGCGTAAGGTGTGCATTGACACGTATGCCGCCGCTGCTGCAGGTGGCTACGTGGGCACACCCCAACCCGCGAACCGACCAACCCGCATTGCTGCGCGTATTACCAACCCTACAAACCCACTTGCAGCTGCGGATACCGAAGTTCCTGCCGCCACTGCAGCACCTGGTGTCCCCACTGAGATTGAGGCTGCACCATCCAGCGGAACAATCACTGGGTCTAGCCGCGCCCAGAGACGTCAAACCAGGGATGAGAACAGTTGGGGTTACCAGGTGAAGCTGTTTGGCCCACGCAGGACAGCAACCACCGTCGCCCAGGTGCGGGCCGCAGGCCTGAATGCTGTTGCACAGATGTCAGGAGGAGATGTGCCATGCGACTTGCTCACAGGCAGGGCCTTCTGGGCGGGGCAGACAGCCATCGTGTTCACCATGCCGTCATCGGCAGTGCGCCAGCTGACAGCATGCATGGTGGTTATGCTGAAGCAGCAGCTTCAGCGTTTACTGCACTGGCGCGCTGTGTTTACCTTCAATGGCGCAGTCATCCTGTCAGCGCGCGGGGCTTATGCAGGCCGCACTCATGCGGGCCGGCGTGAGCAGCTGAACGCCGGCCTGGTGCTCTCTAACCAGTATGCTGTGCTCGAGCCTGATGCTGAGTTGTCTCAGGCCGATTACCGGGTGACGACTACGCCGCTGAGGGCTACACGGAGGATGAGGAAGATGAGCTTGTGCCTGCATCAGAGGACGAGGAACAGCAGCCCGCAGGCACTGAGCAGGCAGCACCTGCTCGGCGCAGCACAGGTCAGCAGCAGGGCTGCAGGCACAGCCAACGCTCCAACAACACCAGGCCCAGCCGCAGGACCCTGCAGCATCGCCGCCGCCGCCCCAACAGGACACCGGTGCAGCCAGGTAGCAGTGGATTGGTGTGCGGCGTCCTCAATGTGAACAACATGCCTAAGGCAGGTCAAAGCCTGGTGGAAGTTTGCCAATTACTCAAAAATCTGCGCTGCGACATCATGGGCTTTGTGGAAACCAAAGAGGCGCCAGGGAAGCTGCGGCCTGCCGATCTCATTCCGGGCTACACATACATCAGCAAGGCCAGGCCTCTTGGGGAGAATGAGTGTGCCAGTGGTGGTGTTGCGGTTGCTGTGCATGCCGCAGTTGCAAATGCTGTGAAAGTGTTTGCTTTTGCTGATCAGCAATACGAGGATGCACTGTGGCTAGTGATGCCAGGGCAGAATGGTGCTCCTAAGCTGTTTATTGGAGTGGTGTATATGCCTGATATGAACAAGCATGCGCCAGTGAGGAGGGCTGCTTACTCAGCGCTGCAGGAGGACCTCGCATACCTGTCGAGCAGAGGCTCTGTGTTGATCATGGGTGACTTCAACGCCAGGGTCGGGCAAGGTGCAAGCCCCACAGATCGCATTGGCATGCATGGCGAAACAACCACAAACAACAATGGTGAACTCCTTCTCTCGCTGCTCAATGCCGTCAATCTCTACTCACTGAATGCCCGCACAGCACCCACTTCTCCCCACCAGCACATCACATGTGACAGGTCCCACAGGGGCACCGCGCGGAGGTCCCTCAATGACTAAATCATTGCGTCTGCTGACATTGCTATGCCGTGCCAAGCTGCCGCCAGGCCAACAGCCAAGGTTGGGCCATACACAGTGGGTTCTACTGACCACCTGCCAGTGTCTGCTTGCATTCAAAGGCCTGTGGCACGTCGCCCTGCAAAACAGGTCAAGCTGCGCCTCAATGCACAGCCGAATGATTTCAAAGTGCGCAATGGGGAACAATCGGCCAAACTTGAGGCGTACCAGGAGGCCCTGGCACAGCTGGGCGCTGCTTATACGTCGACTATTACCGTGCTACAACAGCAGGTTTCTGCAGCTCAACTTACGGCCAATGCTGCAGTACAACAAGCACATGCGCAGCTACTGGGAGCGCTTCGTCAGGCGGTCAATGCCAGTTTTGGGTTTAAAAGGGTCTGGGTTGGCAAGTCCTTCCCGTGGTGGACACAGGAGCTGACAAATGCTGTGCAGGCCAGGGTGCAGGCCTTTACACAGTACAGGGAGTCCGGCCTTGTTGCAGACTGGGATGCATTTGATCAGCAGCGCAAGGCTACTGCACAGCTTATCAAAGCAGCTGAGAAGCAGCACAAACAGCAATGCGAGCATGCAATCACTGCAGCGTACAGAGACCGCTTAAATGACGACAGCACGCTTGGGGAGAAGGATATGTGGCAGCTTGTGCGTCGCCTGTGCCCTAAGCATGTCAGCAAGGCCGTGTACAGTGTCATGCAGCACCCCTCAGGACAGACGGCTTCAACCCCTGCAGAAAAAGCAGATGCATTCAAATGCCACTATCAGCGTGTTGGTAGCCATGCAGCGTTTGCCGCCTCAAACCCCCAGTTCGACCCAGCGCACATGACACAGGTTGCCGCCAATGTACAGCAGTACCTTCATGACTCAACCGCACCTCATGCTGCCCCACCCTGCCCGCTGGACTTGCCCATCACTGCCGCCGAGGTTTCTCATGGGCCCTCGTGACGAAACTGCAGGCCGAGTTGTGGCAGCCATGCAGGCTGATGACTTTGTTGCTGTCTGCGGGTCTCTGTCTGAAGTTCAGGCTGTGGCTGCAACTGTTTACAATTACAGTTGCCAGTGGCGCTTCAAGCTCCACAGCTTGAAGTCTGCCGTCATGCATGTGCTGCCAGCAAGACAGACCAGCCAGCTGGTCGACTCCGGCATTGTTTGGAACAATGTCCCTGTGCCTGTTGTATCGGAGTACTGCTATCTTGGCCTGTGGTTCAACAATACCTGTACATGGACCACACATTTTGAGAAGATGCTGGCTAAGGTGCAACGTGTGAAGGGTGCGCTCATGCCAATTTGGAAGAGCCGCAGCATCAGTGTGGAGGTTTAACGCATACTGTTGCTGACGTGTGTCCGTCCCATTGTTGAATATGGCAGTGAGGTTTGGTTTCCGTCCACAGCTAGGCAACTGCAGCTGATTGACAAAGTGCAGACAGACATCATCAAATGCGCAATGCGCTGTGGCAAGGAGCGCCCATGCTCTTCAGCTCTCTTGGCAGAATGGGGTGTGAAACCGTTGCATATGTGGCTTCATCAGAGGGCTTTTGGAGTACTACTACAGGATTCAGCATATGCAGGGCGTTCGGCTGCCAAATCAAGTGTTTACAGCTGAATGGAGGCGTCCTAGTGGTGCTGTGGCGGTGACACCGTGGCACAAGTATGTGCAGAGCCTGCTGTGCAAGTATGGTGTGAATGTTGTGACCGCGGAAGGCAGAGCCAGTGCGTGCAAGAGCCATGTCAAAAAGCAGGTCAGGACACTACATGCTGAAAGGATTGCATGTGAAACGTTGGAACACTCCACTCTGAGTCGGTATGTGACTCATGTGCACCCCACTCATGTTGATGCTATGGGTTTCAGGAGGCCTAGGCCGTACTTGTGTTCAGTGGCAATTCCACGTGGTATTGAATTGCTTTTGTGTACATTTGCGTGTTCGTATGGGTTGTCTGTGTGTACATGAGCGCACTAGTCAGTTTGGCGGGCGCAGAGCTAACTCCACTTCAGGATGTCCTTGTTGTGGTGCAGAAGTTGAGTCTTTGTCACACTTCATGTTTGATTGCCCTGCTACTTCTGCTCAGAGGGATAGTATGTTTGCTGAGATCAGATCCCTGCCTGGTTGCGCTGAAAAGTTGCGCAGCGTTTTGTCCATGGCTGATTCGTCAATCAAGGTGTTGCGTTTTGTATCTGATGATATTTGGGGCAGTTCTGGAAGACGTCGGATGGTGTCACCGTGTATTGCTGCTTTTCTTGTCAAGTCTTGGGATGTGCGCAATGCATGCAAACATTCTGGAGCAGTGCTCCCTCCCCTTTCCGCCCCGGTGGGGCGCGGGGCCGATGGCGCTGTTGCTATGGCTTGAATGGGTAAAATGATGATGATGATGATGATGATGATGAAACCAACTCATCAGGATGTATACTTAAGCTTTTGTTATCAGTAGTTTTTATCAGAGCAAAGGGCCTCCTGCAGAAAACTGATTTGGGGCACCTGATTAGGGTGTAATAAGCTTCCAAGAATTTCGTTGGCTCCTGCTTGGCACTTGTGGGGTTCCCACTCATCTCATCATCATATTACCCATTCGAGCCATAGCATCAGCGCTTCCCACTCATCTGTTGTGTGAAGCATGTATTTCATGTAAGTTTATGGCTGGGTCATTGCGCAGTGGATTTGAACTGCTGGGCAGGCTGCCTAGCACTTCGGATCCACTGCGCATCCATTGCGCAACCACCCAGCCATAAACTGAGGCAGGTCATCAGCTGCTGCGGCAGCAGGTGAGGGTTCTTGCAGGCAACTGCACAACGGGTGATGAGTGTAGGAACGCTCTAGATTTGTAGTACATCTTGCTGTTCGTGCATCCAGGGTAGTAAATGTTGTGATGCAGTTTGCAGCATTTGAGCAGCTGAGCAGCAGTCACAATGAGGCAGGACAATCACATGCATGGAGCATGGGCATATGGTGCCAGCGATGTGCCCACGGGAGTTCGATGCTTTGAAGCTGCTTGAGCCGGGTCCAAGTGATAAATTACTGCGTATATCACCATGTTCAACTACCGGTGGTCAAACACGTGCTTGCGAACATGACTAGAAGCTCCTTTTCAAAGACTGTACAACTTTCTTTGAACCGCCTGGAATTTTCCAAACTCTATGTCGATTTAGAATTGATGCAGCTGACAAGGCTATCAAACAATGGCGTTGAAGCTGTGCATTCCTAAACCTCCTTGATCATACTACGCATTCCTCAAGTTCCTCCGACCGAACTATTTAGCACTCTCCCACATTCTCACACTGTCCACCACGCCACTATCGTAGATTGGAGATTGCTAGTCCACATTGAGGGCCGCATCGCATCTCAGGTCTCCGGATCGTCCTCTGTAATTGCCAGGTCAGTGTGCACACTGCTGCGGCTGTGTGCTACGGCTGGGCCATCAGCGGCACGCGTTAAAATGCTTGCATGCGTACGGATTTTAGGGTCAGTAGCGATGAGACGATCGGTGCTCGGCCAGCAGGTTCAGTGAAGTGTGTCTCACCCCCCTTGTTTCCCTTGTCAGCGCATTGGCAGCGTCACGCAGGCTTCCTGGACTCATGGTCCCTGACTTAAACCTGTTAGTTTTGCTGACTTAATGTTGCTGCTGCTGCTGCTGCTGCTGCAACTGCTGCTGCTGCTGCTGGTGCACAGTTGCAGGAAATGGCGTCCGTGGCTCCTAAGCTGGCGCTGGTGCTGCTGCTTGCAGCAGCACTGCCAGCTGCAATCAATGCCTGCAACAGCTGCTGTACTGTCGACAATGTGAAGGTTACCCAGGCATCCAAGTCTGTCAAGCCCCAGGAGAGCAGCGCATACAACTCGAGGGATGTGCAGTCGCACTTTTACCAGGTGGAGGCGTTCCCCTACGTGAAGAACACAGAGGCGTCGTTTGCCTGCGTGGACGCGCGCGGCGACGACGCATACCTCATGACGCCTGGTGGTGACTATGCAGAGGTGCGCCAGCTGCACAGATCTAGTGTCGGGGACCTCCTCTGCCTGACTGCGGCTTCCTCTTCATCAAGGGCGAACAGCAGCATGCAGTTGCGCTAGCACCATGCTACAGTGCTCAACATTGGATTGGAGGCGCAGCACACACCTGGATTAATTACATGGCACATGAGGAATTTGCAGGGCCTGCAGCAGGAGAAATGCTGGGCTGTACATGCCATGCGCCACCTCTCGATCCTGAGCTGTGCCTGCTCACACGCCCACCACACCACCACTGCCTCACTGCATTGCCCTGCTTTGTCCTTGCAGCTGGCTGATGGCATCGTCGTGTTCCGCAACGTGACTGGCGTCAAGCTGAACGCAACCGTGATCGGCCACCTGTTCAGGAACTTCATGCAGAAGGTCGCTTCACCCAAGGTGTGTGCAAGCAGGCGGGGATGCCGAGTTGGCTGACATCTGGCCGTCACCTTTCGCCAGCTTCACAGTTTGCCCACATGCTCTGTGACCAGCATGCATGGTTTGCATGTACACTGGCTGTGTGGCAGTGGCACCTGCTGCCGGGGGGGCACCCTCCACTTCCAAGTCCTTGCATTGTGTGTCATTTGCAACAATGCATGACACGCCTCTCTGCTGCCTGGTGCTGCCGTGTGCCCGCCGCAGCGCCCCTTCTACTTCCACACCGACGAGGGGAAGCTGGCCAGCCTCTTTGCTGCAGTCAGCGCTGCTGGCATCAAGCCCAAGCCCGTGGTCTTTCCTGTTGTGTGAGTTGACTCCTGGCCATCATGGTGCTCCGGCTGCTGCTGCTGCTGATGCAGAGAAGGCTGTCTTTGAAGCATGCGCTCACTGTATGGAAGTGTGCAGCATCAATGCATCTGTTCAGACCTTGCAGCACTTGCCGTTGTCCTGCACCATGTACGTGTGCTTGCATTGTGCTGTGGTAGGCTTGCACGCCTGCCTGCGGGCAGCAGCTGGACGGCGCACCACAATGGCAGCACACGCTGCACTTCTGTCAATCCTCCTCCTGGCATTGATGGCATCTCCTGCTGCTGCTGCTGCTGCTGGCAACTTTTTGCTTGCTCCGGTTTGCATGTACCTCATCACGCGGTGCCCTGCAGCATGCCCACTGACCCCAACGAGGCCAGGATCTGGCTGCAGCATCTGTCCAAGGCCGAGTACCAGGGCTGCGGCCACGTCCGCCTCATGCTGTACTTGTAAGTCGACTGTTATGTTGCTTGAAACACGTTAGAACACAGCAGTCATGTACATGAACAGCGATTGTAACAAGCAGCAATGCAGCGATGGTGAAAAGCGCTCCGGCAAGCGGCAGCTGTGCGTGTGGGAACCAGCCAACACAAGGCCCACGTGCGAACACTCCGCGGAACCCACTGCAGGCCAAGCCACTCTTGCATGTGCGTTTGGGGTCGGACATCTCGCAGCCTGTGCTTGCCATTACGGTCCACATGTTGCCCGCCACACGTATCCTCTGCGAGCTTGCTGTCCCCCACCGCCAAGTCTGAACATCCTGCACTGCCCCTGTGTGCTGCCCAACTGATACTCTATTCCTGAACCTCCAGGCCGGAAGAGTATGGACTGCAATCCAACTACGTGCCGACGGAGCTCATCAAGCAGTTCTTTGCCTACTGGTGGGCCACACCGCTGGGCTCCCCGGAACGCGAGCGCATCAACTTCGTCATCAAGCGCGGTGCGTGGCCGACGCACTGCGAGCTTGACACGTGAAGTGAACGCTGCGCACGCACCGTACCTTTTCCTGCGATGTTTGCATGACGGCTGCAGCTGGTGGTGGTGGCGGTGCTTGCTGCTGCTGCTGCTGCTGCTGCTGTAGAGCTAGACTTTGTCCTGAACGGAGATGTTCAACAAGAAATTGTGCCGCTGCTGCTGCTGCTGCCGCCAACAGGGCCCCTGCAGGGCAAGGCTGTTGCCATCGTGAAGAACGAGGGACCCGGCTGCGAGGTGAGCACAGCAGCAGCTCCTGCACTTGCACCCGCCTCTGCTGCTTCGCGCCAGTGCGCCTGCATCGCGCACTGGTCACATCGTGGTGCACCTGTGCCAAGCTGCTGCGTCGTAACAAACGGGTGGCTTCCTGCATGTCTGCATGCCTTGCTCCCCTTTCCTTGCGTGGTGCTGCATGTGTGCTGCTGCACGCCCACACATATCAACTTCTTATCGCGTTCATGAAGATGCTGATGCCTGCTGCGCCTGTGGCTGCGCCCCTCGCTGCGTGCGTCATCCTGCTGCAGGGTTACTCCCCCAAGTCCTTCGCAGCCCACCACGGCAGCTCCATCTTCGTGTACCACCAGGCTGCTGTCGCGGACTTCCGCGCCAAGGTGCTGGCTCCCTTCTTCGCCGAGATGGCGAACCAGACGTTCTACACCGGCAAGCCGCTGCAGTTCAACCAGGCGCAATTCATCAAGAAGATCGACGCCCTGGCGGGTGCCCAGCTGGGCTACACCATCAACAACTTGTACCCGGCTGATTCCGTGGGCCTGTTCTCTGTCGACTACACCACCAAGTTTAATGACACCAAGCGCAGTGATGCGTGAGCGGCTGCTGTGTTGTTGTTTGTAACATGTGTTAGTAACACGCTACTGTGTGGCGCACGCTGTGCATGCCTGCTTCAAGGATGGGACCCCTGGGCATCGCAGGCTGCGCCCGGCATATCGGAAACCCTAAAACCACAGCCAGTGCCTTCTTGTTTTCTGGGAGTGAGTTGAGGTGGGTGCCAGCTGTAGAGCTGGTTCAACTAGTTAAATATGTGCATCATCTGCTTGCGAGGATGGGGCTTGCATCTCTGCGCACGCAAGGCAGGCGTGGCAGCCTGTGCAGCTGTGTTGGCATGCGTCTGTGATAAGTTGTTGGGCAGGGTCTGCCAGGATTTTGCTGCATGGCTTGTCAGTGGCAGCCACGGGCTGTTGCTGTCTATTCTCGATCTGCTACGAACTTCACAAAGAGATGGCATTAGATACATGCCGGAAACTTCAATCTGAGTGGAGCGCCTGCAGTGGCGCCCGAGTTGAGCATGATGTGGTGCAGACAAAAGGGGGATGCGTCGTGCAGTGGTCATTGTGGAGCGGCCACCACAGGGCCTGCAGGGCAGTTGGCTGCTTGGTGACGGCACAACCGTCCCAATGCTTTACCACATAGTAGTGGGAGTTGGAGACATAAAGGGGTAGCAGCATATTTGGAGTTGTGAGGGATGTGTACATGTGGCATGTGCTGAACATACACCCACCTCACAGTAGTTACTTTGGTGGGGTGCCAGCCACAGCTGTGGCATGCATGCAGTACAGTAAACGAACTGAAGGTTGCAGAGCAGCAGTCGGTGAAACCTCAACTCAGCAGTGCTAGGGAACTCACTCTTGTTGTGTGTGCATGGGCACATCGTGTGCGGCGGCCAACAGCTGTGCTGCAGTTGAGGCTTGAGCCGGCTGCACGAACACCACAGTAGGTTGTGGCGGTGTCCTTCGAGTCGAGTGAGGCATGGGAGCCAGCTGCTTACAGTGTGTCCCAGTTGGACTGCACTTTTGGAAACCTTTCACTGCTCTCTCCCAATTTAACCTGGTCACTCCTCGGCTCTCGTGAGCAGTAAGTGAGGTGTGTAGGCGGTGCGTGTTGCAGCACTTTGATCGGTTGTGGCGCTGCAGTAGATGTGTGCCGCAGCAGCTGCATGAAGTAGAGAGGCAACCTATCGCTGTACTAGGCGCGTGCTGTTTGTCGCGCAGTAGGCAGGATCTGCTGGTCAACGCCGCATGCAGCAGCCGATGGTGGCTGCAGCATCTCATTGTGCAGTACAGTGTTACTACAGCGTGTTAGTAACAGGTGTTCTGTTGGTGCTTTGTGTTCTGTTACATGAGGCTAGTGGTGGGTGTGGAAGGCACATACTTTCCATGCACACCTGTTGCGGCGAAGATTACTTGCACTTTTGTTACTTGCGACAGCAGCTGTCACTCTGTTAGAGCAGCAGCGGGTGACGACACGTCGCACACGGCGTGTGGGTGTGCATCACGCAGCAGCTGCTGTAGCTACTGCTGTGCTGATGATGTGAGGAGCATCGGTTGAAGGCGCGACAGCGCCAGCTGCTTTGTCTGTCAGGTCGGCAAACTCGCTGCTGCTGCTTTGCTGTTGTTTGGAGGCTCTTGTGTGCAGCAGGCCATGCCGGACACCACAAGTTGGTGGTCATCATTGCTTCGTTGCCGTCCTGCCGACAGCTTGCAGGCTGGTGTGCCGCGCCTCTGCTGTGGTGGTGCCAGAGCAACACCAAGCAGGCAGCCCAGCGAGCTGCATGTGTCTGTCGGCTGCATTGCCACTTTCTTTAGCCTGTCAGCACTCCCAGCTCTTGCGTCCTCAGCAGCTGTTTTTGGTCGCTGTCGTGGCATGGTGCTAAGCTTGTCTGCAGATATGCAGATTGCAAGTTACTAGTTTCCCAGTGAGTGCTTTTGAGCGTTTTGCCGCCAGTGCCGCTTTTGTTCCTGCGTGCCGTCCCTGTGCACTTGCATGTACTGTCAATACTTGTGGATAAGGATGCACAGACCGCATCACGTCAGCTGGCGGAGGTACTTGAAGCGCACTGTCCAGTCAAAATCTGCCATGCCACCCGGCTGCCTGACTGGACCAGGGCGGCAGCACTGGCCAGACCATGCATGGTGGTACAGGTTGGGGCGGGTGGCGGCAGTGTCCTGCAGCCAGCGCATCTGCTGCTGCAACCTGAGAGCGGCATTGTGTGTGTGCATGGCTGCTCCATGTACATGGCATCTGGTACAGGGGTCACAGGAAGTACGCATTACATCTGGCGATGCTTGCATGCAGAGTAGTCGGTCAGAGGAGTCTGCTGTTCTTGCGGAGCTTGCTTCAGTGCTGCGTCTTGGTACAGCAGTGTCTTTGAAGAAAACCGACATGTCAATATTAAGGGTAGAGCCAGCATCGCGTACAGATGCCTCTTTTTGACAGATGCCAGTGCAGCTTTGCATGAGGGTGGTCGGGTGACTCTGCTTCGCTTTCCTTCTGGGTTAAAAGTGCTGCTGCTTCTTACATCTTGTGGGAGGGTGCTCTTGCACGCCAGGGTTCATGTTGGTGTGTTGCCCTTGTCAACATGCTGCTTCCCACCTTGCATTGATGCATTTGGCATCTCAGCAGCTTACAAGCTGCCATAATTATGGCACGCACAGAGCATACGCCAAATTGAGTCATGGCATGTGGCTGTCCAGCACTTGTGTCTATTAAACCCAGGCATGGTGCCATCCAGATCTTGTGTCTATTAAACCCAGGCATGGTGCTTGTTGAGTGGTGGGCAATGGATGCAGAGATCTCTGCTACTCTATAGTGTGGAGCGGCATGTGTAACATGCGAACAGATATGTATTTGGTTGACATGCAACTGCTTGCCGTGGCAGCACAGGGTAACCGTTTTGCAGCTGATGAGCACTGCACTGCTCAACCTTTGACGCATATATGCCATCATGTAACAACTTGGAAGCACGACGTATGCAAGGGCTCAAATGCAGGGGGCAATGATTGGTCTGGGAGACCAACTCAGCAAGCTGGCGATCGCGAGAGCCTTCAAGGGTTTGGCATGCGAGTACTGTGTTAAAAGAAGCAGCACTTTTACACAGCAGCAAAAAGGCAAGCAAGCCTGTTGTGGTACACCGGTGGTACCCTAAGCTCGGGGGGGGGGGGCACCCTAAGCTCTGTGTTGAGCACGCTCAGTGCTGCGCTATCTGCATGGGTTGTGCCACGCAGGGCTCGCAACCAACAGTTGGCGATTTCGACCATTCCAGCGAAAGGCCTTGGCCAATGTCGACCAGGTGGCCTTCAGTGGGTCTGTTGCGGGCCGGCAGGTGCATTTTGGCGGGAGATCTGGTCGACACAACCCCTGTTTAGCGGCCGACATTTCGACGAACCCGTCGAAGCCCAATTTCAGACTTAGTACAACCGGAGCAGTGAGTTCCTGAACTTCGACCCGTCGATGTGGTTGCGAGCCCTGCTGGTGCCATGTGCGCCAATGTAGCGAATGACAAGTAACACAATTAGTTACAACCTATGTGCTCTGCTTGGCATGCAATTTGGCCCCCGGGGTCGAAATGCACCTATTCCATGCAACCATGTACAGGGTGCGGGGCCTGATTTTCGACGATGTTCAATTTTCGACGTTTAGGCGGTATTCTTAAATTCAGCAGTCCCAGGCCTTCAAACTTCACACAAATGCTGAAGTTAGCGTAATAAATGCATTGTTATAGTGAACTGCCTGCAGGGCGGGCGTTCTGTTTCTGTCTGTGGGGCAGCTCATCGACGACTGCACCGCTTTTTGCACAGCGGTGCCAATCAGAACAGGACTTCACATCAGAGGTTCATATGTTGTACTGTATTAGGTTTAAATGTTATACTGCTGCTGACCTGCCGCACTTGCTGACGTTCATAGCTGATCCTAGCAGGTGTGCTGGCAGCTCGGAGTCAGTACTGGCTCGGAGTCACTAGTGGTGATGCCAGTCACAGACAGCTATCAATGGTTGGTGCTGGAACATGCACTGTGAAAGCCATTGACATGTTTCTGTTCTCTATCAACACGACCACCACCGCGTGGACGCTGTCATGGCCAAGGCAACAGCAGCTGCTGCTGGCATGCTCAGTGCTGGTGCCAGCAGTACTGGGCGGTCAGGCAGCCCCTGCAGTGTTTAACAAACGCTTCAAACATTTCAGGGTAGGTTTATGGTGTGCTTCTACTAGGTTGAGCTGTATCAGATCGATGCAAAGCAGTGTTGCAAGGATCGTCGAAAATTGGACCCACGGCACTTTCAGCGTGAGACCTAGCAGACTCGTCCACGAACGTCTGGGAGCCCTAAGATCGCTTCATCAACTTTTGATGTATACAACGTTGCTTCAATAAACTAAACTGCAGACCAGCGGTGCTCAGCAGCTGGCATTGCAGATCGCGTCGAAAATTAGGCCCCGCACCCTGTAATTGCAGGAATACATGTATTGCAACCAGTTGCCGGTTGCACAGGAACTGCCAAATCATTGCGACACGTGGCGGGATCCTGGAATCTCGGCAGATCCGTCATTGCACCCCCCCCCCCCTTCCCAAATGGCATAGCCTTCCAGGTCCATATAACGGTGTAGGTCAGTCCTTTTGAAGGACCTGGGCTGCGCGGGCTGCTCCTCAGCGCTTCTTGTACAGGCAGGCCTTCAGCGGCGGCCAGCTGATGGTAGCAGCAGCCCCTGCTGCCGCCTGCTGCTGCTTCCTGAGCACAAACACAACAAACATGCGGCTGGAGGCCTCCTGCTTGACAAGCTTGAACCCCAGCTGCTGCAGGCAGCTCAGGAAAGGCCGGAAATCCTCGCCGCTGCCGCCGCCACCAGCAGCAAAGCGGCTGCGAACCTGCAGCGGTGAGGTGGATCAGCAAGTTTGGATCCAGGCAGCCAAGGCAGCGGCAGGGCCTGCTGGGAATGCGGCACCAACCCAAGCAAGGTACGGCATGTTGTGAACGAAAGAACGGCAGGCACACCGGATCACTCCAAAACGCCAATCTCACTGGAACACAAGAGTTGAGACCTGCACCACAAACATGCCCTTCCGTTATTGCTTAAGGGTGTACGTGTGACCACCACAACCCTGCATGCGCGCAGATCTGCAGCAGGCAAGAGCCGTCAAGTGTCGTGCAGCCCAGCAGCATCGACCCGTACAGACCCGTTGTAAGCACATGGCGACGATGCGTGGCTGGCCGCAGATTCCCGCTGCGCCCCACCTCAGCGATCCACAGCCACCCGCCCTGCTTCAGCACGCGCGCTGCTTCGACCAGGAATGCGCCGTAGTCGAGGCCCATCAGGGCCAGGCTGAACACGGCCGCGTCGCAGCTGGCGCTGCCCAGGGGCGTGGCGGCCATGTTGCAGGCGATGACGCCGGGCGCCGTGGCGACCAGGTCCAGGGAGTGCACGGTCTGCGGGCGAGGGGCAGCAGCGGCGGGCACTGACTGGGGCTGCCTTGTAACTATGTTGCTTCCGACAAGTGCCAAGGGTGTGGCGTGCTTTGTGTGCCCGCATTTGCTGCGGCACGACCGCGTGCACCCGTGCACGCACGGATGTGGATCATGCAGGCTGGCTGTGCTGCAACGTGCGCTAACAGAACAAGAACACGCTGACTCTGCCGCCGCTGCTTCCAGTGTTGCTGCTGGGCGTGGGTTGCCGACCCCACAGTCGGCCGTTGCTACTGCCCTTGCGTTGCAATGCACGATGGTGCATCCCAGCTGCACTCAGCCGCGCACTGGCGCCTGCGCACTGGTGCCTGCACGCTCACCTGCTTGACTGTATCGGCCAGGCGCGCATCCCCACACCCAAAGTCGGCCACCGTCATGGCCTCAGGCTTGCCCGCAAGCCAGGCGATCGCGGCGTCCAGCGGCTGCGTCGGCCAAGACTTGACCTGCATCACGGCACCCGTCACCCACTCAAGACAAGGCTCGCACGATGTGTGCGGCCACAAGGCTGCGCCACTGTGAGCACCTGAGGTCACCTGAGATCACTGTGAACGCCTGAGGTCACCTGAGATTATTTGAGATCACATGAGATCACCTGGGATCACTGTGATCACCTAACATTACCTGAGATCACTGTGAACACCTGAGATCACAGAGAGCCGGGAAGGTACTCGCCATGCACATACACACACTGCAAGCACAGTACATGATACAGCAAAGGCAGCAATGCACAGGATGTACAGCACACATTGGTTGATGCAACGCCTTTAGCACCCCTCTCTGCTGTGTCTGCTGTGGTGTTTCGTGCTGGGTGGGCCTGCCAGCCTGTCCTGGCAGGAAGCCAGCCTGCTGCCACACGCCTCGTCAACGCTGCAATCACAGCTGCCACCCAGCCCCACACAACACCAACAACACCCACGCTTGCAGACAGCGTTGCACACACACAGTTGTTACTTCGTCACACCATCAGAAGGCATATGGGCAGCACTCTACAGCCCTGCCTGCTATTGAAACATCTGGTTTTATGAGTTTAAGACCTTGCCGGACCAACTCCAGCTGCTGCTGCAGCATGCTGTGGCACATCAAGTGGCATGCACTAATGCAACCACGCAGATGCCAGGAAATAAGGCAAGTGGGCAGGTGCAGCGCCCTCGTCACCTGCTGCTGGAAGCCCTCGTGGTACTGCTGGAACAGCTCTGGCTGCTGCTGCAGCATCTCGTACGAGTCGTCGCCAGGCTGCGTGTACAGCGCCTCATTCAGCTGCCTGAACCTGCTGCCAGCAAGGCGGTCCTTGAACTGCTGCAGCAGCTTGCTGCCGCTCCCCGCCGCGGCGGCAGGCATCTTCTGCTGCTGCTGCTGCTGCTGCTGCTTTCCTGAAGGAGTCTTCTGCTGCTGCTTGCCAGCAGTCACCTGCTGCTGCTGCAGCTGCTTGCTTGCAGGGGTGCGATGAGTCATAGCGTCAGCTGCAGCAGCTGCCGAGGGCTTCTGCTTCTGCTTGCCAGTAGCTGCTGGTGCTGTGAGCGTGCTGCTGCTGGGCACTGCAACACCTGCTGCTGCTGCTGCTGCTGCCGCTGCTGCTGCCCTTTTGGCCTTCTTGCCAGTGGTGCCTGGGGTGCCACCACCCTTCACATCCTGCTGCTGCTGCTGCTGTTTGTCTTGCTTAGGCTGCTTCTGCTTGGGTTTTCCAGCCTTGCTAACAACTTGCTGCTGCTGCTGCTGCTGTTGTTGTTGTTGTTGTTGTTGCTGTTCTTGCTGCTCTAAGAACTGCGGCTGCTTGAACTTGTTCTTCGAGTTCTTCTTGGTTGGCATGCCCTCAGCAGCGGCTGCTGCTGCGCCATCTGCTGCAGGTTTTGCTGCCAAAACTGTTGCTGGTGCTGCTGCAACCTCCAGGTACTGTTGCTGCTCCCTCTTCATGCGCTTCTTTTCTTTCATAGTCTTTACAGGCAGTCCACGGGGTTCATGCTGCTGCTCCTGCTGCTGGGGCTCAGGCACGCGCTGCTGCACCAGCTGCCTCTTTCTATCTTTCTTGCCTGCCGTCGGTCCCGCTGCTGCTTCTGTTGCTGCTGTGGCCGCCTGGTCACCAGACACAACCTCCTGTTGTTTCTGCTTCTTCTGCTTTTTCTGTGCGTGCTCTGTCTGCTGCTGCGCCGCCACCGCAGTGTCAGCAGCTGCCGAGCCGTTGGCAGCGCCATGCTGCTTGAATTCCTGGCCTGCACGACCCCCAAAACATGCGTGTTAGACGGTACAGCTTGTTCAAGCTGCAAATGTTGTTAAGGCTGCAAAAACAGCCAGTTTGAACAGTGTATGTAAGGGTTCTGAAAGTTGCAGATACAAAGCAATGCACCAGCACGCCCCAGCAGCTGCCCTTATGATGCTTTGAGCCATGATCCAGGTGCTTTCATTAGACACACTCCCCAATGCACTGGTGCTGCCTGCACTGTGTCGCATGCTTGCTCCCCAATCAAGTAGAGTTCAAGAACAGAAGGACAAGGCTGCCTGGCAGGCTGCGGAACCACTGTCGCCGCTGTCAAGCACAGCAATCCTGGCTGCCTCAGCCGCCGCTGCCGCTCTACTGGTGTTAATTTCTTGCTGCCAGGTTTACTTGTCTTCCCATTCACACCTGGCTGCTGCTGCTGCTGCTGCTGCTGCTTGGGCAGCTTGACAGGCTGCTCCAGAAGGTCATCTGTCAGGAAAAACTCCTTGTGCTTGCGTTTCTTGGCTGTCTTCGCACTTGTAAACAGCTTGGGAAGCTGCGGGTACGCAGGAAGGTCCCAGACTTCTCCCCAGTCATCCATGCTACTCGCCTGAGCTGCTGCTGCTGCCACTGTAGTGGGCGTGCTGCTGCTGTGTGTCGCGCAGGATAGCCTGCTAGGTGTGCAGGTGCTGAGCAACGTTACAGCCTGCGTAAAGTGCAATGAACCAGCTCAGGTCGTCGGTAGTATCGACTGGGCGCTGTACACGCCGTGCACAATGACGCAGTCACCAGGAGCGGGTTCTGGCGTGGCCGAAGTCGTACTGAGAATAACATATGTCCTGATCAATCTCCTTATGAACATTTTTGTTAGTGGAGCTTTCAACGCTGAAGTACACCCTCACTGATCGCTACCCCGCAAACACCAAGTGCCTGTGCTCGCTACAGATGTCAGCTCGCTGGGTGACCTGCAACGGCTTACCACTTGCAAACTGAAAACCATTATACATCTGCTGCTTGTGAACTGGTCGATTCAGTGGGTGACGCCCGCCCCACGGGACTGCTGCTGCCAGAGCAGCAGCTGTACAGCTGCAGTGCAGTCAAGCTGTGGAGGAACCCATCAAGGTAGACCGACATTAAAAAGCACAACATGCTGCCGGTGTTGCTGGGACGGCAGCAAGCCGTGCAACACCTGGCAGCTGGCTGTAGCAGCATTCTACGCAGCTGTTGCTGCAGCGGCCCCCTAGCAGCACTTCAGCAACAGCTGCTGCAGCAGCAGGTTCCACAGCAGCAACACTGGCAGCAGCTACAGCAGCACGCAGGCTTCGCAGCAGCAGCCCCATCGATACTGTCAGAAGCTTCGGTGCTGAGAGCGCCGCCCCCTGGCAAGTCAGGACTAGTAGTGCAGTATCCTTTTGAAATAGACTACTACAGCCCACGGCGTGTTGGCCTGTACAACTTGGACAAGCAGCAGCTAGCATCAGTGGAGCTTCCAGGAGACATCTTCAACGTGCCAGGTACGGCTTAAAACTGTGGAAGGATGGTGGGCGGCAGGGTTAATGCGTGTTTTCAGGGGTGCAGAAATTTTGTTCTGGGGTGGGGTTCTGTCGTGCCGCTGGTGAGGGGTAGGAGGTGTGTCGTGCCATTGGAAAAGGTATCAAAACAGTAAGCATGGATGTGCGCCAGGTTCTGACGTATGGCAAGATATGGGTGGCGCTTGTGCTGCAGCCAGAGGTGCTGTTGTGCCTGTGGCAGTTGGTGGGAGATCGTGCAGCAGTGCCATCCACAGTGCATGCCCTGAGGAGGTCAGCATTGTGATGCAACAGCAGCAGCAGCAGTTGCAGCAGCAGCATGCGCCCCGCACCCTCTATACGCAAGTGCATACATCAATCCCAACGATGTTTGGCTCCAAGCGCAGGCGTTGCCCAGTTTCCGTGCTGTGCCGCGCTCGGCCGGCATGCTTCACCCCGCATCATCGCGTCGCTGGCTGCCCCCCTTGCTGTGCTGTGCCTGTTTGTCGCTGCTGCCAGTTCGCGTGGACGTCCTGCACGAGGTGGTGCGCTGGCAGCGGGCCAAGGCGCGCCAGGGCACACACAAGACCAAGGACCGCAGCGAGGTGCGCGCGCCACGTCAGCGGCGCTGTCGTCACAGCGCCCAGAGCTCCGCACGCTTGCATCCTTTAGGACTGGTCCTGTGTCGACTGCAGAGCACATTGGCACAACCTCAGCACAGCCTCACACACTGCAGCGGCCAACAGCTGCCAGGAAGCCGTGTCCCTGGCAGCACACCGCTCGCCCGGCCGGCCAGCTCGTGCGCGTCATTCAGCACCGCTGCAACAGCGTGCAGGGGAGCGGCGGCTGCTGCGCCTGCCATCCTGCCGAGTGCTGCGACGGGTACCCACTCACTCGTGCTGCCTGTGCCCTGCAATGCCCCGTACGCTGAACCACAACCACACAAAAACCCAATCAACAGGTGTCCGGCGGCGGCAGGAAGCCGTGGCCCCAGAAGGGCACGGGCAGGGCCAGGCAGGGCTCCCGGCGCTCGCCGCAGTGGCGGGGCGGCGGCGTCGTGCACGGCCCCGTGCCGCGCTCGTATGCCTACGCGCTGCCCAAGAAGGTGCGGCGCAATACAATACAATACAATACAATACCATACAGTAGTACAGGACTGAACCTGCCTCAGGCACTAGCCCAGCGAGCCGTCGTTCCACTCATGAGGGTTGCAGCGGGCAGCCACGAGGCCAGCAAGGTGCACCGTGCGGCATGCATGCACCGAGCAGCATGCATGCATGCATGCTCAGGGGCGATCGATGATGGCAGCGCGGCAGCCGAGCTGTCATGACAACGCCTTGTGCCGCGTCTGTGTGCTGTGATGGCCCTGGGCGACGTTGGCTGCACCAGCAGCTAGACATTAGCGGGTCCTGTCCACTCGACTTCACACAACTTCACATGAATATTCTGCTGGTGAATCCATGTTAGTCCTTACTTGCCGGCATTTCTATGCATCATCCGCCTGCTACAACCACGCAGAGATGCCTGGGTGCAGCTAACGTTAAACTACCACACGGCACCCGCTCGCTGGACTGCGGCGAATGAGCAAAATGGTCAGATATTTTTGTATTATTGACCTTCTTCAAGCCGCCTGTGCTGCGCTGGACTATTCATTTCACCCGGTACTTCTCCCCTGCAATCATGTGCCCGCTGCTGCATGCTGCGCCCCGCTGCTGCGCTACGCTACATGCAGATCCGCCGCCTGGGCCTCAAGTGTGCCCTGTCAGCCAAAGCCAACGAGGGCCGCCTGCTGCTGCTCGACAGCTGTCGGCCCAGCACCCCCAAGACGAAGCACATGGCGGAGAAGCTCGGCCGCCTGCTGCAGGAGCAGCCACGGCTCAACGCTTGCATCGTCGACTCGGCAAAGAACGGCGGCGATGGCGGCGAGATGCTGCGCCGTGCTGCCCGCAACTTGCCGGGCGTGGAGATCGTCCCCGCGATCGGCGCAAACGTGTACAGCATCGTGCGCAGGGACGTGCTGCTGTTGACCAAGCCGGCGCTGGACGCGCTGGTTGAGCGGCTGCGTGCGCCAATCAACCGCTTGGGGGCTGCTGGGCTGGCGTACCGCGCGCGGCTGGAGCAGCGCAAGCAGCAGCTGGCAGCGGAGAAGCGTGCGGAGCGGCTCCTGCAGGCTGCTGGGCAGCAGCAGCAGCAAGCAGCAGCGCAGGCTGCAGCAGCTGCAGCAGATGGGAGCAGCTAGGTGCCCAGCCGCTGACAGTGGGTGGGTGGGGGTGGGGCGGGGTCGTATCGCAGCGGTGACGTTGAGCAGATGCAGTTTCTGCCGTGCATTTGCATGATGAGGGGTGCTTGAAACGCCATGCAGGCAGTGTAACGTGTGTCTGACCTGCACCAGCTCCAGCGGGCTGCTGCAGGCGGTGTGTCTGCTGATTGGTGGCAAAAGAGAGAGAAGTTTTAAGGCTGGGCCTTGCTTGTGATACGGAGCTAAGGGGAGGTGGCAGGCATGCTGTGCAGTTTCTCTGGCATGCTGCAACGGGTCGTCTGCTGAGCTCTTGGTTTACGTTAAATCAGACATGTGGCACAGCTGATTGCAAGGGCCGGCGAGACCCTTGAATGGCTGCGTTTGCGCTCACGAAAACGGAGGCCTGCGGCTGAGCTTTGGCAGTAGCATGCCGTGCAACTGAATTGTAACTGTCATGCACTGCAAACCCATCAATCAGCTGCACATGTTTTCATGTGCTGTGATGTATCTGGCAAATCAGGGACGGTGCGGGTAGATCGTTGCTGAGTGCACTGGAGCCAGCAAGTAGGGCTGTTAGCTCTGCAGAGCCCATACAGAAATTTTGTCATCACCAGCAGTGACGCTTTTCCACCGCTTGGTTCACTTACACGGCTTGTAAACGGCTCCGGCCTGCCGCAGTTTTCGCACCTTCACGGGCGGTTCCTCTTCGCAACGCACAGCAGCACAGTGCAAGCTGTCTTTCTGCTTCAGCAGATTCCTGATGCTGATACGTGTGTTGTACCCATAAACTAGCCTTCTCACGCGATCCCAGGGCCTGTGGCCATGGCTTTAGTATGGCAGCCCCAAGAGGCTGCCTACCTGCAGCTGTGCCAGCTGCTGTCCGACTACCAGAATCCTGGAGCAAATCAGGCGCTGGTAGGCCATTGGTCGAACATCTTGGATCTTGAAGTAATGCACTTCATGTTGCGCTACACTATTGGCCTGCAGCGCTGCACTGCAAAACAACTTGCATTTGCCTGAGCAGCAGCAAGCAGCAGCAGCAGCAGCAGCAGCAGCAGCAGCAGCAGCAGTAGCAGCAGCACACATGTAAACTCATGTTCAGCAACGCTTGTTGCCCACAACTATTACTGTTGGTGGCGTGAAACCACCGAACCCTTGAGCAGTTGGCAGACCAGCAGGCCAGACGTGCTTGCTTGTTGCTTTTGCTGCACTGCTGCTTTGGTGCCCTGCAGGTCTTGCAGCAGTTGGATCAGGCCAAGCATGTGGCAGATTTTAACAACTACCTCTCGTTCATCTTCTCAAAAGGGGACAACCTGCCCATGGAGGTGCGCTGCAGCAGCAGCAGCAGCAGCAGCAGCAGCAATGGCAAAAGCAGTGGCAGCAGCAGCAACCGAAGCAGCAGCGCCGTTGCAGGAACAACAACACGGACTGCAGTGCTTGTCAAGCCAAGGCAGCGGCTGTTCATTGATGACATACGCACGCAAAAGCAGGGCCTCCCACACACACAGCAGCCATCACTCATTTCTTGACGTCACTGCTGCTGGCGCACACTGCCGCAGCGAGCTGGGCAAGCAGCAGTTGCATGGTACGCTTGAGGAGTGCAGCACATGTGGCACATCTGGTGTGTCAACCAACACCCAATACCCTAAGCCCTAGCTTATGTTTGCTGGTGAACCAGCCATAGGGCGGCAACAGTTCATGTCGGTGCTGCTGCGGCGTTGTGCAGGTGCGTCAGAGTGCAGGCCTGCTGCTGAAGAACAGCCTGAAGGAGCAGTATGCTGGGCTGTCTGAGGACTTCAGGAACTACATCAAGGTCTGCAGCAGCAGCAGCAACAGCAGCAGCAGCAGGCATGTGCACAGCTGCCACAACAGCAGCAGCAGCAGCAGCGGCAGCAGCAGGGGGGCAGCAGTGTTTGACAACACACCCAAGCTGATCAGTGCATCGGCAGCTGCAGGGTCGTGTCAGCGGGCAGCTGCATTGTTGTCAATGCAGCAGTTGGCGCTGGCGACTGAAGCCGTTTCCCCAGCAGGGGTTGTCATTTTGGGTCTGCGTCCGCGACCATTTCAGCCCTGGCATGTGTCTTATGACGTATAGGTGCAATACCTTGCACGTGCAGGCCAGCATCAGCGCACAGTGACGCACGCTGCTGCTGCCTCGTGTCCTCTGACGGAACTTCTGATGACACGCTGCCAGGCACGTGCATGCCGCTGACCCGCCCAGCAGATGTGGCGCGCTGACGTGTCGCCACAAGCTGTGCAAACTGTCCGCTGCAGGGCGACCTGCTGCACGTGCTGAGTCACCCTGAGCGCGTGCTGCGCCACACCGCGGGCAGCATCACCACCACCGTCGTCGGCACGCTGGGGCTGACGGGCTGGCCGGAGCTGGTGGTGTGGCTGGGGGCCAGCCTGGGGGGCGGCAGCGACGCCGCCGCGCTGGACGGCGCGCTGGACAGCCTGGCCAAGGTCGTGGAAGACCACCCGCACGAGGTGGGGCGGGCGGGCGTCGGTATGAGTGTACGTGGTGATGTGCGGGTGTCATTGCCGCTGAGCATTGACGTCTGGAGTTAGGGCGTCAGCAACATGCTGGTGCCACCGCTGCTTGCATCTCATCAGCTTTGCTTGTCCGTCTGTGTGCATGGACTTCCTGCCACCTGCAGATGGACACTCAGCTGGTGGGTGCCAGCTGGGGGCCGGCGCCGGCGCCGGTCAGCAACATGCTGGTGCCGCCGCTGCTGGCGCTGCTGGGCTCGGCGGTTGCGGAGGTCAGGCGGCGGGCGCTGGCAGTGCTGAACGACATGTTTGGCCAGATGCCCGCAGGCTTCCAGGCTGCGCTGCCGCAGTACACAGAGGTAGGCCGCCTTGCATGACAAGATCAGCCGCTGAGGGCCAGATCTGATGTTGTTGGTGCGCTGTAATAACATTACCGAGGTGTTTTGGGATGCAAGTGCCTGCAGGCAGATCGGCGGCGCTGCCACAGGGCACGGGCATGCGCTGCATACTGGGCGCTGCTGTAGTCATATGAAGCGGCCAGCTGGCCGTGCAGACTCGGTCCGTACTGACACGTTGCCGCCGTGCCTCTGCATGGTGTGACTGCTGCCTTCACCTGAGTCAGCACCGCCATGACAACTGTACTCATCACGTTGAAGCAACCCTTGCTGCGTCTTGTTGGCCAGCCCTCGCTGCTTGATGTGCATGATGCTGGCGGCCTTTCGAATGCGCATGCTGCTGACTTGAAGCCGCATTGGACTCGCAGGCGGTGTTCAAGCTGGCGACCGACGAGAGCCCTGGGGTGCGGCGTGAGGTGTGCATCGGCTTCTGCCAGCTCATCGCCGTGCACCCGGAGCTGCTGCAGCCGCAGCTGCCGCAGCTGATCGAGTACATGCTGGTCAGCAACCAGGTGAGGCCGCGCGGGTGGTCGGCTGCTTCCGTGGGTTCCACCGCTGACCCGCCTGTACAAAGTTTGCTGAGCAACTTGTTTGTGCATCGCTGCCCAAACAGCAGCTGCTGGGGGTGGGGCGGCTTTGTGCAAGCACCTTGGCACAGAAGGGGGTGGGAGCAAGACTGCTGGCCTTGTTCCAAAACGCAGACTGCCTTCCAGCATGTGCCCAACACGACGGCAGGTGGCGACACAGGCTTGTGATTTTGCCCTGCCACGCGCTGCTTGCGTGGTGCTGCTGATGTGGCAGGTGACCCTGCTAGGTTCCTGTGATGCCCCTGCTGATGTCCTTGCCCTGCCCTGCACTGCACTGCTCAGCCCTTGCTTGCGCTGTCCTTTCCTGCTTGTTTCGGCACTTGCTCCCGCTGCCTCTCTTGCTTGTTTTGGCGCGTGCTTGTGCTGGTGCGTGCTTGCTTGTGGCTCCGGCAGGCTTGCTTTGGCTGATGGTTCTGCGTGGCGCAACACTGCACTGAATCTCGCGCGCGTGCGGCTTGTTGTGCTTGCTTGCTTGCTTGCAGGATGCCGAAGGCGAGGTAGCGCTGGGGCCCGCTGAGCTGTCAATACACCCGAACCATCAGATCACCTTCATTGCACTGCCCTTGCTCAGTCAGTCCTTGTCGGTGCTGCTTGCTTGGATCACTTGGCTGTTATGCTTGCAGGATGCCGACGACGAGGTGGCCCTGGAGGCTGCCGAGTTCTGGCTGGCGTTCTGTGAGAGTGATCTGGGCATGGAGCTGCTCATCCCCGTGATGTCGCGCCTCATACCCGTGCTCATGAAGAACATGGTGAGCGCTGTGATGCTTTGGCCAGGTGTCATGTGTCTGCTGTTGAGGTGAATCTGCGGGGATGGATGCAGCCTGGCGCCGCTGCTGTCGCGTGTGCTGCTCACACACACGATCACAAACGTTGCCACGGTACATGAGGATTATGAGTATTGCGCGTGCTGATGTGTGGCAACTAAACGGTTGCTGGTAGCAGAGGGATTGGGGTGTATGCCTCATCAGTGTGCGGCACTGCAGGCATGGCAGGCAGCTGCACTTATGCGTTGCTGCCATAACAACTGCATTTGGCCATCAGTGTTTGTGGTCTGTCCTGCAAGTGCAGCTATCAGTGCAGCCGCAACTGGCTGACGAGTGCAGTGAGGAAGTGCAAGTACACATGTCCCTACAGCACGTGTTTCAGCAGCATGGCTTGAACTTTCCAGGCACACCTGACTGCTCGCCTGCCCGCAGGTGTTTGATGAGTATGATGATGAGGTGCAGGCGGCGGAAGAGGCTGAGCTGGCACAGGGCCAGCCGGACAGCGAGAAGGACATCCGGCCCACGCACGCCAAGCAGGGCAAGGGCAGGGCAGGCGGCGGCATGGCAGATGGCGAGGGTGAGGGACCGGGCCGTGAAGCTTCAGTGGCGGCGTTGACCTGACATCTGCTGCGTGCCTGCAAGGCAATGGTCAGCCGCGCTTTGCAAGCAGGCGGGCCAGCCAGGTTGTGGGCAGGCAGGCTAGTGAGCTTGCAGGCAGGCAGGCGGGCTGGCTGGCTGGCTGGCTGGCAAACAAGCAGGCAGGCAGGCAGGGTAGCAAGCTTGCAGGGAGGCTGGCAGGCTAGGGAGCTTGCAGGCAGGCTGGCTGGCAGGCAGGCAGGCTGGCTGGCTGGCTGGCAAACAAGCAGGCAGGCAGGCAGGGTAGCAAGCTTGCAGGGACGCTGGCAGGCTAGGGAGCTTGCAGGCAGGCTGGCTGGCAGGCAGGCAGGCAGGCAGGCTGGCTGGCTGGCTGGCTAGCAAACAAGCAGGCGGGCAGGCAGGCAGGCAGGCAGGCAGGGTAGCAAGCTTGCAGGCAGGCTGGCATACAGCGAGCAGGCAGGCTGGTGGGGTTGGGAGCGGTGTGGGAGCGGCGTGGGGATGCAGCTGCCGGTTGAGCTCTGCAGGCACGCATGCGGCTGCAGCAACCTGCTGCTGGCGAGCAGACCCCGCTGGCATAACATATACATCTCACACTGTGCACTTTGCGTATGCCTTGCTGCTGTGCTGCGGTCGGAGCAGAAGACGACGGCGACGACGACGACGAAGCGATGCGGGTGTGGAACCTGCGCAAGTGCTCAGCGGCGGCGCTGGACATGCTGTCCAACCACCTGAATGACGAGCAGATCCTGCCGCTGCTGCTGCCGATCGTGCAGCAGCGGCTGGCAGACCCCGACTGGCGCGTGCGCGAGAGCGCGATCTTGGCGCTGGGCGCTGTCAGCGAGGGATGCCACATGGGGCTTGCCCCGTACTTGAACGACATGGTGAAGATGCTCCTGCCTGTACTGCAGGTGGGCGAGTGCAAGAGGCGTGTCGCGGGGCTCACAGCTGCACAGCAGACGTTGCCGCATTGCAGTCAACGCCATCAGTCAAATCAAAGTCCCGTCCCGCGTCGGTGCTCAAACGCTCGTGTGCACATACACCTTGCATGTCCAGCTGGTGGCTGCGGGACAACGCGAACGCTGCCCCCACATTCACTTGCAGGACCCCCGGCCGATGGTACGCATCATCACCTGCTGGTGCATCTCACGCTACGTGCAGTGGGTGCTGCTGCCGCCCGGCAGCGCTGAGCCCGCCCGTGGTGCACCGCTGCCTCGGGTGGCGCCAGAGAACGAGGTGTGCACACGCAACACCTGCGTTCGACGTCGTGCTGGCTGTCGTCTTCTGCGGAGAGTGCTGCAGCCAAGCGATCATGTGGGCAGCGAGCTGGTGCTGCCGTCGCACCGTGGGGGCTCTGTGACCTCAACGTGACAGGATGCCTGCCTCCTTATGCATGTGCTGCTGTTGGTGCTGCCTACATCACATGCATTTGGCAGGCCCGGATCCCCATCTCTGGGGTGCTTCCGTGTCTCAGCTGCGACTGCTGCGCCGTTGTTGTTGCGCGTGCTGCTGCTGGGATGTCAAAAACCGTGCAGGCGCTGTTTGAGCAAATCCTTGCAGGGCTGCTGTCCCGTGTGGCCGATGGCAACGGCCGGGTGCAGGAAGCGGCGTGCAGCGGGCTAGTAGAGTTGCTGGAGCATGCAGGCACCTGCACTCATGGCGCCGTGCTGGTGCCGCGCCTGCAGGTGCGTGGTGCTGCGCTGCTGCTGCGCGCAGCCACGTCAGTGATGTTGTTCCTTAATCCTTTGCTGAGGGCATGCATGGCGTGGGCAGCACATGGCTGTTGACTCGCAGGGGTCTCAATGCCGTGCTGTTGCGCATGGCGGCATGTCTTCGTCGGCATGCTGTAGGCTACCTGAAGATACTTGCAGCTGCTTGAAGAGCAGTGCACGCCTGGCTGACTTCACCTCGCTTGCCATGCAGGGTAGGGATCATGGCTCACACCCACCCCTGGCTGACACTAGTCTTTACTAAGCAACCACCACGCTGTTGTTGCCGCCTTTGCAGCCTCTAACGGAGACACTGTCACAGGCAGCTTCCAGCTGCGGTCGCCGCAACCTGCGCATCGTGCTGGAGGGCATCAGCACGACCTGCAGCGTGGCAGGCGGCAGGGTGCTGAGCCAACACCCCGCCGCAGTGCAGCAGCTGGTTGTGCCGCTGCTGAACCGCTGGCAGGCGATCGGCTTTGTTGAGCGGGATGTCGTGCCCATCATGGAGGCGCTGAACAACATGTCGGTGGGGCTGGGGCCGGCGTTCGAACCGTATGCACAGGCAGTCTTTGAGAAGGGCGTGATGCTGCTGCAGCTGCAGCAGGAGGCACGTGCAGCACAGGTGGGCGCCTGCATGCTCGTGATACCTCTTTTGCTTCATTGCGCGTTGAACCTGCTGGTTGTTGCAGCTGAGTACCCATGCACGAGGGCTGCCTCAGCTTACTGTGCGTCTGCTGCAGCTGTTGGCCCTACTGGTGCCAGCCTGCAGCTGCCTGTGCCCTGGCGTTTCCTGCTGCTGCTGCTGCTGCTGCTGCTGCTGCTGCTGCTGCTGCTGCTGCTGCTGTGACCAGGCTACTGCATGCCTGACGACCACAGATACAGCGGACGAGTTGCCTCCCGGTTTTGCGCTGCTTTCAACCTGTTCCGCAGCTTGCAGGAAGTGCCAGCGCGTACGATGTGGACATGCACATGGCGGCGCTTGACATGCTCGCGGGCATTGCGGACGGCCTGCGGGCCTCGGTTGAGCCGCTGGTTGCTGCCGCCAGCCCTGCGCTGCCTGCGCTGGTGCTTGCAGCATGCGGCGACAGCGCAAGCGACGTGCGGCAGAGTGCTTTCGCCCTGGTGGGCGACTTGGCCAAGGCATGCCCGAGGTGAGCAGTCATGCACCGCAGGCGGCGATGCGTTTCTGGCGTTGAGCGCCTGCTTGTAGCGGACGCTGTAAGGGTACGATCAAGTGAGGGGGTCGGCCGCAGCATGCTGAAGGGCTGCAGTGTCGAGCATTGTGGTGCAGCGGCTGCTTCATCTGTGCTTGCTGGTAGCAGGCACAGCTAAGTCGTGCAGGCTCTTGATGAACATGCCGGAGCTCTTCATGCCCTGCTGTTGCTGCTGCTGCTGCTGCTGCTGCTGCTGCTGCTGCTGCTGCTGCTGCTGCTCCTACTGCTGCTGCGCTGCAGCCATGTGCTGCCGCGGCTTGACGAGTTGGTCAAGCTGAGCCTGGCCTGCATGGAGGTGCCCGCGCTGACCGAGCCCAACATGCCGTCAGCGAACAACGCCATCTGGAGCCTGGGGGAGCTGATGATGAGGGTGCGTGGCAGCACAAGCCGACACTGCGCGGCTGCCTGCGTGTGTCATCGACCCTGGATGCACGCACGGACAGCTGGACCACTGAAGTGTGGTGGTGCTTCTGATGCCGGTCATGCTGTTGCCATGCGCTCCCCTGCCTGGTGTGTATCACAAGCTGAACTTGTTGGTCCCAAGTAACAAGCACCAGCAGCAGCAATGAGCAGCAGCTGTGATTGGTGTGCAAGGGGTGCATGCTGGCGAATCACGCTGCCACTGCTTGTGGTGCTGTGTGGCTGCAGGCCAACCCGGCCATGGTGGCGCCGTACATCGTGCGCATCTGCGAGGCTGCAGCAACGCCGCTGATGGGCGGCGTGCGCGTCAGCCGCAGCTTGCAGGAAAACTCGGCCATCACCCTCGGTAGAGCAGCAATGGTCTGCCCTGATCAGGTGGGCGGTTTGGCATCACACTGAGCTTCTTCTGAGCTGCAGCCTGTAGGAAAGATTGCACATGCTGACTGTTGTGCTGTGCAGCGCACTACTCACCACACATGCCAGCCTTGTGTGCTATGTCCAAAAACGCGGCGCCACTGCATTTCCTGCGCCGCATTCCTGTTGCGGCCCGCAGCTGGCGCCGCTGCTGCCGCACTTCCTGGGCCCATGGTGCAACGCGCTGCGCAACATCCGTGACGACTACGAAAAGGAGCAGGCGTTCCGGGGGCTGGTGGCGGTGGTGCACAAGACGCCAGAGCCCGCGGTGACGGCCTTCCCAGCGTTTGCGGGTGAGGCGCCTGCACCAGATATAGTCTGGCTTGCCTGCATGGCTGACGGTCTCGCTGCATGCGGTGCCACAGGCAGCAGTGTGAAAAATCCCTGCCTCCCAAAGTCGCAAACACGGATACGCGGCAGGCTTCTGCGCGCCGTTTTTGGCAGAGCAAGCTGTCGCAGTAGTCACAAGGGTTTGCGAGCGCTGTGCTGCGCAGGCTGATCCTCCTGCACGTCTCGTCACCAGCTGGCAATTTTTTCATAACCCAGCACAAAAGCCTTTCGTTCATGAGCCCCACTTGTTTCACAAGCAGTTCCTTCTTCTTTTTCATGACTCTTTCCCTTGCTGCAGGCGCCATCACCAGCTGGCGCCACATACAGGACGAGGGCCTGGCGCAGGCGCTGGTGGCGCTGCTGCGCTACCTGCACGACGGCGTGGGTGCAGAGGCCTGGGGCAGGCTGGTGGGCTCGTTGGAGCCGGCAGTGCGCTCAAAGCTGGAAGGCATGTGCAGGTAGTGCGGCAGCACGCATACAGTCCTGAGCTGTGCTGCTGCTCCCGCTGCAGGCTGGGCTTCCTGCAGGACAGGCCATTGTCAGGCGGTCTGGTGTGCGAGGGGGTGCATATGACTATGCATCGCATGGGGATGATTTGGCTCGAAAATGGTCCTTGTAGAGCAGTGATGTGGTGATGTGTGGTGTGTGTGCATGGCAGGCGGCACAGCGCTCGCTGGTGGTGCGGCTGCTGGGCTTCTAAGCTTTGTGCTCTCTGCAGCAGTGTGTGGCGGGGTGCTGCTGTTTGCATGCTGCTGGCGGACTTGTGAGCGGCAGATCTGCGTGGTTTAGCAGGTGTGCCTCAGCTGGCGCTGGTGATGGGCTGGTGAATGCAAGGCATGTGGTTTGGTTGAGGGGACTTTTGGCAGCAGCAGCAGCAGCAGCAGCAGCAGCAGCTCAGCAAAAGCAGCTTGTCGCCAAACTTTGTGCTCCACGTAAAGCAGCTGGCACATGTTGGAGCAAAATATTGTCATGCTTGCACCACTGCTTGGATGTGCTGCTGTGTGCTACTGCAACATATCAGCTGTTGCTAAACAAACCAATGTCTGATGGCACAAGTGATGAAAGGGCTGTGCATAGACGTTGGAGTGCTGCTGCTGCTGACTGTGTGCTGACCTCATCGCCTGTAGCAGGGCAGAGTGAATTGGCTAGCGCTCGGGTTTACTGTAAGTGCTTGACAGAAATATTGACGCAGTGCAGCACAGCTTGCAGTCAATGGAGTAAGACAGGCAGTGTTGTCCTGCTTGATACAGTTTGGCAGCATCTGCAGGTTGGCAGCATCTGCTGTGGCTATGAGGTGATGTTACATTGCATAAGTTGCTGCTTGTGCAGCAGCAGCGCTGCGAGCGCATTGCAATCCGGCAGCTAAAGCACTGGCCGCTGCTGGAGATTTTGTGATCATCACTATGCTGATGAACTGGCTGTTCACGTTACGGCTGCTGCAGAACTGGTGCATTGCGCATTTGATGCGCATGGCTTGCTTGACTGGACAGCCTTGATGATTCATGATAGCTATCATTCGCTACAGCGCTTAAAGGTGCTAGTGACGGCACACCAGTTGTCCTCCTATGCGGCAGCATTGGCGCATGCTGGATTGGGGTGCAGAAATTTGCTAGTTTCCTGCTTGCCAATGTGCGACCCCCGCACTTTTCACAGTGTGCCCATCAATATGGCGCCGTGTGTCCAGCATCATGCTCATGCGCAGCTGAGGCCGGCATGTGGGTTGGGCTACGCTTGTGATAACTCAGTGCTGCATGCAGGTGCTGCGGTGGTGCAGTCTGCCCGCCTCCCAAAATTCATTTAGTTAAATAGCAACGGGCAAGCCTCTTTCATTTGTAGCTGTTCACAGTACTGTGACTTGTGAGTAGTGATCTGCGCCTGCTGCACATGTCGCAGCAGATCTTGTCGTCACGACACGGTGTTGATTTTGGCCCTCGACAACAGAATGTTAGCGCAAGCAGCAACCATTAAGCAGTGACTGCTGAACACTGAATCAGTACAGATGTCACGGCAGGTTAGTGACACATTTTGAATTTGCCCAGCGCTGCTGAGCAATTGACAACACCGTGTAAGGCTGGATGGAACTTCACTGCATTGGATGCCTTTGATCACCAGCGCAGAATTCTAAAACCAACTCACGTCCAGAAATTTACACAATCAATGGAGCTGTAGGGTGGTTGGCGCTCCTGTTTTCGATCACGTACCTGAACTCCGTTTCTCAGGGGCTTGCGAGCAGCTCGCCGTCAGCAATAGTTGTTGCAGCAGCAAAGCATCTGCTCCACTACACAGCTTCATGCCACCCAAGCGTAAAGAGCAGCCAGCAGCAGAGAGAGCAGCACACAAGCTGACAGTGCTGCAAAGAGAGAAAGCAGTCTGCAATCCACTGCAACGACCTGCACCTGCTGCTGCCCTCACGCCGCAACAGGCAGGGCTGCTTCTGCGCTGCTGCTCTGCCCTCAAACGCCTTGTTGAGGCTCAGTATGGGGAGGCAGCAGCAGAGCAGGTCGTGGGTGGCGCTGTGCGCCACCAAGCAGTTTACAGCGCTGGCATCTTGCTGGCATGGACGCAGCAGCAACCTCATCAGTTTGCCACAGCACCGCTGTTGCAGACGTACAGAGACATGGAGAACAACCGAATTCAACCCACTCTCGCAAGCCTCTGGCTGCTTAGCCATGGGGTGCTGCAGCAGGTGATGAAGGCCATTCAGCGCAAGGAGAGCAGCAGCGGTGACACCTCCAGTGCATTAGCAGCAGCCACAATGGAGCAGCTTGAGCATCAGGTGCGCAGTTGAATGGATCCGTCACCAGCGAAAGGGAGGAGGCATACCGGCCTGTTCAAGTCATGCCACAGCCTGCAGCTGACTGCAGTGCAGTTTCCCCACACTTCGTCCTGCATAGGGGTTTTTCCACACTTCGTCCTGCAAAGCATCTTGCAGTGCAGCTACAGCTTTCTTCCTGCACGTGCACCCTGTGTTGGAGCCTGCTGTGGCAGCTCTGCTCATGGGCCTGGCAACAGCTCCAAGCACATGTGCTGTGCTGCCTGCCCATTTGTGCAGGGGTGCTGAGCAGCATGGCTACCTTCCTGCAGCCATTGGCACACTCCACACAGCCACTGCCAGACGGCAGTTTCTACACACCATTCAGTTTTGCGATGTCAACCGTGCAGAGTATGATGAAGACGGGGCGTACTCAGCAAGCATCAGCCCCTGCTGGTGCCTGCAGTAGTGCGTGCAGTGCTGCCACTGCTGCACCAGCTGCAGCAATGTGGCCCGCTGCTGCAGCAAGCAAGCACTGACGAAGCCGTAGCAGCCTCGCGCAACGCGCACAGCAGCAGCTGGTCCGGGGAGCTGCCGCATACAACACAACATCGGACTCAGGCGTGTGCAGTGAAACTTCTGCACGACCTTTGCATGCCATGGGAGCAGCATGCTGAGAGTGAGTCAGCACCTGACGGTGCAGCAGCAATCAGCAAGCTGCCGATGAATCCATCAGCGGTAGAGCTGCTGCTGCAGGTGCTGGCTGCAAGCATTGTGTGGCTGCACAGGGACCATGAGTACCGGCAGCAGAGGCAGCAGAGGCAGCAGTGGGCATCCTCAGGCAGCAGCACAGCAGCAGCGGCAGTGGCAGCAGCAGCCAAGGACGGCCGCCACGCAAGCAGCCTAGCAGGCAGCAGCCACTGAGGGCAGACCAGTTGCACATCTCTGCCTTCCACGAAGACCTGGCGCACCTGCTGCCAGGTGGCACCCATCATCTGCATGCAGCCTCAGTCGCAGTGGCCGGGGGTACACCACAGTTGGATGCCAATCCAGTGAAGAACACATCCGCACCCGAGTGGACTGCATCATTGTGTGCTCGTGCCCTCCAGTTCAGCTTGCGCCAGATGTTGGCTCAGCATACTGCTGACTGGCAGCCAGGAGATGGTGTGCAAGCGCTGACGTCAGCTGCTGCCGAGCTTGTGCTGAACCTGCAGCTGCTGAGTGCTGGCCTGGAGCAGCGCCACCCGCAGGAAGCACAGCAGCAATACGACACAGCAGAGCAGCCGCGGCAGGCACCCAAGATCGCAGGCAAGGGGGAGGCAGCGCCAGTCAACTTGTTGGCCAGCAGCAGCGCGCTGCTTCACTTGCAGGTCAGGGCTGTCCTGCAACACGGCAGCACCAGCCTCAAGGTGCTGCAGAAGGCAGGCCTGCAACTGCTGCAGGCACTGGCAGCACCAGTGCAGCAGCAACAGCTCAGCAGCAGCAGCAGCAGCAGCAACGCAGCCGCTGAGATGCAGCCTGAGGAATCGGAGGAGGGCGCAGCTGGCCAGGCCTCATATGCGCTGAGGGCTGCAGCTTGTGGGCTGGCACAGTTGAGCGGTAAGCAGCAGCAGGGCCTGTGGTTGACCATTGGCATGCCGTGCTTTGTAAGTTGCATAATGGCAACCGCAGCAGAGCTGCACACGCATGATGCCTGGCCGCAATTCTGTTGCTGCTGTGATCATGGGCATCAACATACTGTAACGGCATACGGTTCCATCCTGCATGCACCATACTGTGCCTTTCAGCAGTGCTGCAGACGGTGTCAGTAGTAGTAGACGACTCATCCTGCAACTTTCCTGCAAACTGCTGCCGTGCAACAGTGCTGCAGACAGCGCCACCGCCAAAACAGCTGCCGTGTCTGGCGCTGGACCACACTGCTGCGTACACCAGCCTCATTGAGTGCTGTGTGCACTCCCCAACACTGCAGGCAGCCGACATGCTCGCGGCTGCTGAGCTGCTTGCGTATGCAGCTGACGCAGTGCTGGGCTCTGAGGCAGCGCTGGGCGACACAGCAGCAATTTGTGGCTTGGCCTGCTAGCTGAGCAGCCTGGTCAAGCGTGCAGTGCAATTTGCGAAGGCGGCAGCACTGCAGAGCCGGCGGCAGCAGCCAGACGAGGCAGCTGCGCCATGCTTCCCGGCCCTTGTGGTGCAGATTGCAGACGTGCTGCTGTGCAGGCTTGCAAACGCAGTGTGTGGTGCAGCAGCAGGCATCAGTGGCCGCCACAGCCGCAGCGTCAGCGGCACCAGCAGCCAGGCGAGTGCAAGCGCTGCCCTGCTTGCGGTGGTGCTCAGCCGCAGCATTGTGCAGCTTGCAGATGCAATGGATACTGCAGGGCCCCAGCTGCTGTTTGACTTCTTGGCGGCCAAGCCCTGCTACAGGGTCATGTGGACGGCCTCCTAGCAGCGCATGCCAGGCACTGGCCAGCAGGGCTTTCAGCTGGCCGAGCTTGGCCCCTTGGGAGCCCTGCAGCACTGCACTGTGGAGGGCCAGTGGTGCTGCTGGCAAGCACGCATGCTGCGCTCATCAGCAGCCCTGGCCAGTGCTTTGCAGGTACTGGACATTGCAGTGGACCCAGAAGCAGAGGAGGTTGCAGGGGCAGCGGCATTAACAGCTTGGTGCTACGCCCACAAGCACAAGCATCACGGAGGGTGGCTGTGGCGCAACGGCGTCTTCCAACAGGAGCAGCAGCTGCAAAGACTACAGCAACAGCAGCAGCAGTAGCAGCAGCAACAGCAGCTTACGCTGCAACTTGCAGTGGGGGTACCTGTTGCAGTTGCAGCATTCCAGCCCCCGCTGGGCAGCAGCAGTGGCAGCCTTGGGCGGCAGATGCAAGGAGAGCACCACTGGAGTGCAGCCGCACAATAGGGAATGCACACCCAGCCACGGCCATGGCATGGCAGGTGGAGCAGACCAGCAGGGAGTATGCAGCCAGCATACAGCTCTGCAAGCAGCTGGCGGCTGCAGCCCCCCTGTCGGTGGTATGCACCAACCTGGGCTGTGGCAACCTGGCTGGCGTGAGTGACGCTGTGACCGCTGCCAAGTTTTGCTCTGGCTGCAAGTGCCGCTATTGCAGTGTTGAGTGCCAGAAGGGCGACTGGCCTCGGCACAAGCACGCATGCAGAGGCATGGCTGCAGCGGGGATGATGTGTAGGTCATCATCATCATCATATTACCCATTCAAGCCATAGCATCAGCGCCATGATGTGTAGGTGAAATTGTTACGTAGGTGTTGAGTGACGCTGTCACGTAGGTGGGGTAAAGCCCGTGCCATCAAGTTGGCACGTCCAAGTACAACCAGCTTTTTAGCAGTACAGTCACACCTGATATGGTATGTGCGTTCATGTGGTGTTGCTGACTTGTGCTTCAACTCGAAGTATCAATGCATCAACTTATTATCCAGCTCGGTCGAGAAGCACCAAATATCTGCTTCAGATGGGCAGCTTCATGCTGCAGTTCAAAGGCCGTCATGATTGAGAAGCAGCGTTGCACATTTTGTGACATCATCAGCCTTCAAAAGGCATGCTGCACCAACATAGTACTACTCAGCTGCGCTTGGCCACGCTAACCGTCAAGGGTGCTCTATCCCCTGCCGGAGTACGGTGGTCTCCCATGCCCTTGAAGTGTATGTTTGCCCTGCACAGTGCACGTGCTGTAAAGATTTGCAGGAAGACACACTTTACAAAGAAAATGCAGCAAATGCGGCACTCACATTGCTAGGATGGTGCCTACGCCACCATAGCTGAATTGTCTTGCATCATTGATCTATGCTATGTCAAAAGGTGCAGCACTCTAACGCAGGGCAAGCAAGCCAGCAGTGTCTCCCTACACCTGCCAAGCATAATTCGAGGCTGCGTATGTAAGCAAAGCTGGCTCCACCCACTGTGTGGATGGGTGCTATGTGGGTCACCCACATCGGATGTATGCCATGTGGCATGACCTGAGGCATGTTGCTTCGATACCGCCACCTCGCTACCGTGCTGCAAGTTGCTGTTCAAAATAGTTTCTCTGGTATGTAGCATTGGGATTGTTACCTTGTGGCATTAGACTACCACACCAGCTGCCTTGGGACGTTTAGACAGCGCCGCAACATAACTTCTTTTCTCCAAACTTTCCTGACAGCTGCCAACTCGGCCTTTCATCACCTGCTGCGATTGCCACCGTGTAGGCTACAGGTACGTAATGTAATACTAGTGATTTCAATATTTGTAAGCCATCCTTGCAGCTTCGGCAACGTCCCAACCCTCAGGGTATACAATGTATGGCATTAATGCTTTCACCTGATCA
The DNA here is from genome assembly GCA_014080715.1 of Scenedesmus sp. NREL 46B-D3. NCBI lineage: Eukaryota > Viridiplantae > Chlorophyta > Chlorophyceae > Sphaeropleales > Scenedesmaceae > Scenedesmus > Scenedesmus sp. NREL 46B-D3. The sequence goes on from JACERP010000055.1 coordinate 305,318, forward strand.
GCCGGCAGTCACTCACACATAGTAGCACTAAACGTTGGGTCAGACACTTTGTGGTACGAAATGGAACATTTTAAACGTACGTTGTAAACGCTTCAGTGCGAAAGTTTGCTGCTAAACGCCAGTTGCAGTGGGGCTTAGGCGTTTAAATGGAGCCACCCTTTGCTACTCACCGCAGGGTCCCCTGCGGGTGATCAGGCGCTTCAAAGCGCATGCTCAATGTATAAACTGTCACTTCATCCGCGTATAGTTTCCATATGACTGCAACAATGGGAGGCAAGAAAGCCGGCGACTACTTGCTGTTGCCCGCGCTGTTGCCCTGCAGTTGCCCGCGCAGGTGTACCGTGCGGTGTGCCGACACAAGTGGCCCGCGACCAGCAACGATTACGCAAATTGTCGTATCTTGAATCAGCAACCAAATTGGTGTCACCATGCCCAGCAACCGTGCAGAATCAGGACATGTCCAACAGCAGCTCAATACAGCTTCAGCCAGGGCGGCCCTGCAGCTGCTGCAGCAGTGCTGCAGAAGCCTGTGACTTCAGCATTTCAACGGTAGTGAACAAACCAGTATTTCACACTTAGTTTAATATCGTTTAGCGCAAACATACAACCCCCAGGAAGGCCAGGGACCATGTGAATCAGCATGTACAGTACATGTGCAAGTACTGTAACATGACGTTTCGACAGCGTTTCAAACAGGTGCCTGCCTGAGCACTATGAAACGAAACGCGTTCCGAAACGACAAGTTTCATTTCATTTGAAAGGTTTAGTGCTAATATGCACTCACACACAGCAATCATTGCCTCTTCTTGACAGGCAGTCAAGCGGTGCCTTGCATGTCGCAAGGCGCACGTCAGCCAGCCACACACTGACGTATCATCATCATAATACCCATTCAAGCCATAGCATCAGCGCCATCGGCCCCGCGCCCCACCGGGGCGGAAAGATGAGGGAGCGCTGCTCCAGAATGTTTGCATGCATTGCGCACATCCCAAGACTTGACAAGGAAAGCAGCAATACACGGTGACACCATCCGACATCTTCCAGAACTGCCCCAAATATCATCATCATCATCATCATCATCATCATCATCATCATCATCATCATCATCATCATCATCATCATCATCATATTACCCATTCAAGCCATAGCATCAGCGCCAAATATCATCAGATACACAACGCAACACCTTGATTGACGAATCAGCCATGGACAAAACGCTGCGCAACTTTTCAGCGCAACCACTGACGTATGTTACATAACTTGAGTAGAGTTGTACTCTGCAGCATCTGTCAGCCCTACGAGTTGAACTCTGCAGCAAAGTTGTATCAGCCATTGTGAATCATGGCATGAGTCTGCCTTGACCCGCTGGGCTCCGTTGCCCTGTGGAGGCACCATTTGCCTGACGCTGTGTGCAGCCAGAACATTGCACGGTACACACAGCAGTACATGCTGCACGGTGCCAGCCCTTTATAACTCTGGGCGCAGCAAAACAAACCACCTCAGCATGGCATGCTGATCGTGACAAGATTTGGTGACAGCAGGTACACTTTGCTGCAGTGCGAGTGAAATCTTGCTGCTGGCAACAAACCCTCTGCCAGTGCATGCTGCACAAGTCCAGTCAAGTGGGGTTGGCATCCAGCTGGTGAAGCTGGAGCATCTGATTTTACGAAATACTCCCGAGAGGCTGTGTCAATACCACCATGTGTCTTCATACTTTGTTGGGTCTGCAGCTGCCAAGGTCTGCAGCAGCTCCTGCATGGACTTGCCATCCTGCAGGACAGCATCACAGCACAGCAGCAAAGAGGGCAGATATTGAGCCACATTGGCGTGTTAACAGCACAAGCCCTGAAGGCTCCAATGGCCTGCAGCTGTCGTTGAACATGCATGAACAATGCAGAGCACGCGTTGCGTCATGCAGAAGGCCTTCTTCCTTCGCCCTAGGGCGGCTCCTGGCCGTCGGCAGCCACAAGCCTGCACAAGCTGACGAGCTGCCGCACCCACCTCTGCCAGAAAGGCCATGTTGCACGACTCATGATCAAGCCCGCAGCCAGTGCCCATCTCCACACGCGCTCGGTAGTTGGCCGACTGCCAAGGCAGCTCCCTCGTGACCTTGAGCACCCTCAGTCGCGGCAGCGCGTCAGGCTCGCAGTACACATGGTGCACCCACTCATCATCATATTATCCATTCAAGCCATAGCATCAGCGCCGTCGGCCCCGCGCCCCACCGGGGCGGAAAGGGGAGGGAGCACTGCTCCAGAATGTTTGCATGCAAGCGCACATCCCAAGACTTGACAAGAAAAGCAGCAATACACGGCGACACCATCCGACATCTTCCAGAACTGCCCCAGATATCATCAGATACAAAATGCAACACCTTGATAGATGAATCAGCCTTTTCATGGCGCACCCATTGTTGGGCAGTCAACCCTCCACGCTCCAGGCACAGGTACGTCAACTGGCTGAGTCCGCGCAGCACAGCGAGCACGCCGGCAGCCTTTGTATTGTGTACGCAGCCGTAGCCCAGCTTGCAGTGGCGCAGCTGCTGCAGCTGTGGCAGCTGGTCCAGCAGGTCCTTCTCACTGCTGATGTGGCTGGCGAGATACGTTGCGCTGGTGTCCAGCCACGTCAGCGTGCTGGGTGACACCAACCGCAGCAGCGCTGCCGGCAGCGGGTCATCGTAGCCAATCTGTATGTCCGGGCGCCTCAAGCCAAGCAGATCCGGATATGGCTGTGTTGTTGGCATCTCTGTTATGATGGGCGGTTGGACTTCGCAGCTGCGTAGTTCCAAGCTCCGCAAGATGGAGAGGCTTGCCAGCATTGCAGCAAAGGGTGTGCAGCTGCGATGTCTGCTGCGTTGGGATCTGGTGCTGAGACTGCCGCTGCTACCTGACTCTGTCCAGGTGACACTGGCCCTGCTAGTGGACTGCAGCTGATCACCTCGCAGCTCCCAAGTGCCAGCTCAGCTAGTGTCCGCTGCTGCTGGCCAGGGCCCCGCTGAGCTGGCCTGCAGTTCCCTGCCAGCCAGTCAACTGCAACCGCTTGAGTCCCTGCAGCTTGACCATGGCCAACTCCTGGAAGCCGTCTGGGCTGTTGCTTAGCACGAGCTCCGTAACGCCGCCGCTGCTGGTAACTGCTGCTTCACTGTTGATGTTGCTCAGCTGCTGCCAGCTGCTGTGGGGCATGTTGAGTAGAGGCAAGTGCAAGGACTTCAGATGCGGCATGCTGCCCAGTGGGATGCTGATGTCCAGCTTGCCGCAGCTGCTGGCGTGTAGCTGCAGCGTGACGACATGCTGGCCGTAATTTCGTAGCCACTGCTGGGTGTAGTAGGCACGGCTGAGATGCGGCCAGGGGTTTCCAGGGTGCTGCACGAAAGATGCTGCAACAGTGCTGCACACTGAGCAGGCAGCTGTGTTCCAGGCCTTGCAGGCCAGAGCTGCATGCTGCAGTCTCTCATGCTGTGCGTTGTTGCTCAGGCACCGCTGCAGGAGCTCCTGTGGGAGCTCAGCCCAGCTGCCTTGTTGAGCCTTTTGTAACAAGCCCCACACAATCTCAACGTCAGATATTTGCACACCTGAACTTTAAGCGAGGTTGACACATGGTACTGCTGTACAGCAGCAGTGCTGTGCTTCCGCTCACCCACCAGGCCGTCCTCTAACATGCTGCAGCGGACTCCTCGCGCACGGTCCACCACCTTGTAGCCCATCAACTTGCAGGTCTCAATGGCTACGCTGGCACCTGAACGAGCTGTCGATTACGGCTTTGGTGCTGAGCTCGTGAGCTGGGAGCAATGTTGCCAGGTGTTCAATGGGCACTGTCGCTGCTGCCTACAGCCGGGCAACGCATGATTTGATGATGGCTAGCGAGCATCGCCCAGCAGCCAGCACAGCAGCAGAAAAGCTGCAGCCATGTCACTGACGATCTGCTGTCACACATTGTGTCACAAGCGGTAACCGTTCTTGAAATGAGTTACACCGGTAACACATGGCCCAGCAAAGAGGCTGCTCACATGCTGCGCGAACCTTCTTTGTACTGGCGAAGCTGGCGTTGTTACTGCGGAGATGGATCATGTCTCAAAGCCCATCAGGCCTGCTAGGAGCTGCATCACGCGGCTGAGACAGCACTGCCAGCTGGCAAGCATGCCCCATTGTAAAGGGTTGCAGAGAAGACACACTACATAGCACAATGCCCCCTGAGACTGGCAGCTGCCTGGTGGCGCCACAAACTCCTCTTCCACCACCACCCTGCCACAGCTAATCCCCTGTGAAGAAGCAGCAGCACCTAGCATCCCCTGTATGATTTGTGTTACAGTGTTTGCCATGGCGAGCAAACAAAAACTGCTGTCATAACATTATGCCAGGGGCTTAGTGCTCTGTGTGCCCCAACAAGGCCGCCCTACAACGCCTCTAATCCCCAATCCCTGCCACACACCTACACCCCCCTTTCACCCTTCCTTGATAAGGATTTCAACCTTCCTTGTATGCCCTACCCACCCAGTCAGCGCACAGCGTTGGCAGCAGCAGCTACCGCCCCAACACGGCAACACGCTGCCTGCTTGCCTGCGGCTACAGCGCAGCCATCAACACTGCAGCACCGTCACCACCAGCACCAATGAACGACAGCTTCCTCCTCACGCTGCTGCCCGCGCCTGCTGCATCCCTGTGCTCTCAACCGCACAGCGTACACCTCGCCACCCTGGCAGCTGTGCAGCACAGCCTCTTGCCACACTGTACAACCCCCATGCAGTCAGAGAAGTCCCACGACGGCCAGACTCAGGCCACACTCAGGTGCTTCCAGGGTTGCTTGCTGCGAAGGCCAGCCTCCGGCCGGGTCCAGGCACCTACAGAGTTCCCGCAAAGGCGCAGTCGGGGAACTCTGCACGCGCCTCCTCGATGCTTCGCTTCACGCTGGGGGTGCCATCCGGCCCTGGCTCGCCCATCCAGAAGTTGATCACCTCGGTCAGCCTGTTCAGCAGGCGCACCTGCGGCGCAGCAGTGCGTATGCACCACCCACACACCAGTCAGCCACACACCAGTCAGCGATGCTGGAATCAAACATGGCTGCGCTTCCACGACCACACACATACCTGCATGCCGCATGCAGGCCCACAGAAGCAGGTAGAGCGACTCAGATACACAGTTGCATGCCAGTGCAGCTGTGCATGAGGGGGCCCAAGCGACTCTGCCTTTCCTTGCTTCGTTTTTCTGGCTAGGCTGGAGCGCTGCTGCTCATCACAGAGCCATGCAGCCCCCAGGGCCAGCTGGCGCGCCCATCAACACCCCCGCACCTTGTCCAGGTCGCCGATCCATTGGCGCCCCTCCAGGGCCACCTTGAGCTCGTCCCACGCGTCCTTGCGCGGCCACACAAAGTACTCGGTCAGCGGGCTGCTGTTGCCGCGAGCATACACCTGCCAGGACGCAGAGGCGGCACGTGTGAGGCGACAGGCTGGCGGTGAGCCATGCGCAGCCACGCACTGATGAGGCAGCTGGGAGGCGTGGCCGGAGCGCCGGCGAGGCTGCAGTACACCAGTTGCAACTGAAACACCAAGGCTGTTTCACACACGGGCCGCAGGCGCCCAAAACGTTTCAAATGTTCAAAACGTTTCAAAATGTTTCATACACGAGCCGCAGGCGCCCAAAACGCAGGGCGTGCGGGATCAAGCATCCCAGTCACGCCAGCTGGGATGTGCGCAGCGCCGCACAGAGACATCCTACACAAGCCTCCTGCCGCCGCGCACACTCGGCTCACAGCAAGATGAAGCAGTGGCCACGCGCCCGCACCTGGTCTACGCCGACCGCAATGTTCTTGTCCATCCACAGGAAGACCAGCTTGTACTCGGGCAGGGGGGTGTCCTCCTCGTCCTTGTTGGTGAACCAGTCGGTGGTGGTGGCGTCCCAGTCCTGGAGTCCAAGGACAGCAGCAGCAGCAGCAGCAGCAGCGACAGCCACATGAGGAGGCTGAGGAGGCGCTACGGCTGACATGCTGCAGCCTGGCGACAGCAAATGTCTGATGCCCCTTTGGTACTTGGCCTGTACTGCAAGCTTGCTGCGCTGGTCACAACCCACACCAGCCAGGCGCCGCCTGCTCAACCCAATCCCATGATGTGCAACAACAACACATCCCCATTGCCACTCCCATCACACGCCGTACGTCACACACAGCAGCGCTGTGGCTTGTGGCGCTCACCTCTGGCAGGATGTGCTCTTCCAGCTCCTGCTTGCTCAGCTTGAGCGCCGCCACCACCTGGCGAGCCTGCAGGGCCTCCTCATTGGGCAGGCCCTCCAGCACGTCGCGCTCTGCAGGGCCAGTGGCTGCCCCCAAGCTCTCCAGCACAGCTGCCTCAGGCACATCGCCTGCACCAGCAGGTAGGATGCGCAGGGAAGCATGGCGATTATCTACAGGGGTGCTGCATGCTGTTGTGACAAGGCCTACGCCTGCATCCAGACTCATGAGCCAGCGCTGCAGTGTCAGCTTCGCCATGCGCATGCCGCAGCAAAGCACACAGACACCCACAGCACAGCCAAAAGCCTCCATCAATTGCGCACACAAGCAACCTACACCATTCTGCTGCTTGTGGTTGCTGCTGCAACGCAATGCAGCACGCGTGCTGCATGGCTGCTGTGGACTGCACCGCAGCGCCGGTGTCGCAAAGGAGCAACACCAAGGGCTGCCAAGCAACGCAGCACGCATGCAGTGCAGATCTAATCGGTGCCATCTGCAAAGTGGCTGCTGGCTCACACGGCTACATCCATGTTGATGTGCCTGCCAAAGCGCCCGCCCCCCCGTCATGTGAGGCATTCCTATGTGTCCAGGGTTCTGCCGCCCCAAACCACGCTGCCTGAAAGCTGCTGCTGCCCAAACAACGCCTGACCTGGCCACGACTGGCGCAGCTGCACACGCGACGCCACGTCATCAACAGACTTCGTCAACATGCTCATCGACGACATGCACTGTGCTGCCAGCGGACTGCAGGTTGGGCAGTTGCTGACACCAACCCTGTTACTGCCACCCATCCTGTGTCTCCTCACCTGCCTCCTGCAGCTCGCTGGCTGCTGCTGCCAGCGGCATCAGCGCTGCGTCAGCTGCTGCTCCCTTGCCGCTGAGCTGCAGTGCGTCTGCCTCAGCCTGCAGCGCCGACAGGTAGCCTGACAGCTCCTCATCGCCGGTGCCTGTGGGCGTGCATGAGGGCGGCAGTGTTGGGCATGTCTGGTGCAAGGCAGTAATGGAAAGCACATGCATTGCATGCAGTTGCATGAAGTCGAGGTGCAGCACACGTGAAGGCTGCGAGCCGCTTGTCGCTGCAAGCTTTTTGCAGCGGCATAAGCGCATCTCTGAACTAGCAGCACCGTGGTGAGACAGGGTGCATGTACAGAACGAGTGAGCGCTGACACAGGGAAGAAGGTGGCTATGAACGACACGTACACCCCGCCACACCGACGCCACATGCCTATTGACGATGCTGTCGACAATTGACACAGCCAGCTGCAGCGCGGGACATGTTTGAGCATATGCAGATGATGGGCTGGCAGTCTGGACACCACTGCAAAGGCTGCACACAACCCAACATGAAGGCACCCAAATGTGCCGATGCTTGCTGCATGCTCCTGCAAGTGCGTTGCTGCAGTTGCGTGTACAGCTTGCTGTCTGCAGCCTTACGAAGTGACCCTAGCAACTGTTTCAACTGCTCAACGCTGCAGCAGTCATCTGCAGGTGAGCCAACAGCCAGCATCACAACATGCCAGCAGATTCAGCCAGCTGCCGATGCTGTTTCTTCTGGCTCATCGCCACCACCGCTGGCAATGCTGCTGCTGCTGCTGCTTCTGCCATGTATTTTACTACATTCCATCACTCTGCGCACCCTCAAGGAAAGCTGCCTCAATGTCTGCCACTGCCAGGCTGCTGTAGTGTGTTGCCTCTGCTGCTGCTGCCAGGTCCTCCAGGCTGATGTCCAGCTCCTCTGCTGGAGTGTCCACTGCAGAGGAGGGGCCTGCCAGAGTTACCTCTGCAAGGTCAATGACGTCATCCTGCATGCGGGACAACATGCAAACGAAAAAAACGTAACGCGTGTCACACTGATTAGCAAGCAAGCTAAACAGGGAGGGTTGAAAATTCACAGTAACAACACAGAACACCACCAGCCTGAACTTATCCACAAGCCATGTGCCTGGCCTGCCACCGCGCAGCTGCTGCTGGAGCTTGTATTGAGTCAATGGAAGGTGCCCTGCGCCTGGAAGCCGCGACTGCTGACGACTGCTGCCAATGAGCCACTGCCGTCTGATGTCGGGGTAGCTGCTGCTGTGGCAATGCTGCTGCTGCTGAGCAAGAAGCTGCTTGGCCGCAAGATGTCGTTTTCTGTGAATCCTGGTAGATTCCTGCAATTAAAGCAGGTAGAAGGCTGTCCCAAGCTGCCTGCGGCCTGGTGGGCTCGTGACTGGCCACAAAACTGTGCTGCTAACATCGCCTGCCTACGGGACCCGCGAACAATCCATATTCACCTCGGCTAATGCTTGCAAGCGCAGCTGCTGTTGACGGGCTGCTGGCCTTGCAATGGCTGTGAAGGCCTTGCTGCAGCTTGAGCGGCGCACTGACCGGGTCTGCAGACATAGGCGGTGGTGTGAGCCATTGCATTGTTTCAATTATGATTCCAGCCTTGATTACGTACCTGGCATGCCCGGCCGGTGCTGCTGGATGCAAGAGCCTGCGACGCCATACTGCTCTTCAGGCTGTTGAGCAGCTATGTATTATGCGTCTGCCGCAAACAAATGTGATCGCGCTCAAGGGACTGCCTTGTGAGTCCTGCTACGATTTGGTGTCCAGCCCACCAAGAGTGCCAATACCACGAGTGTGTTGTTCCGATTGCAAATCCACAGCCTCAAGGTAAGTGTACTGAGACTTTACAAAGCGTTATACCAAACACAAGCTCTTGTCGTGCTGTCTGCAAGTTGCTGCCTGCAAATTCCACTCTACAACTACACCGACTTTGACCACGCTGCCAACCGAGTTCTCCACAGGCACTTCAAAGGCCTCAGAACAAATCACCTGGGTTGCGTGTTACACAAGCACGTACACAAGCTGATTATGCCGTTGACCTTGCACGTGTAGCGGTGTAGCGTCATGCTGTTGCTGAGCAGCCAACACAGCCGCTACAGCTACAGCAGCAGCACAAAAATGGCAGATTTGCAACGAGACGAGCATACATGCAACAACGACAAATGCGCAGAACTGCTGGGATTGGTGCTTCGACATGACTTGCAGTCAAAGCTGGGCATGGCTCGACTGGCGTGACAAGCTGACAGCCAGGCTAATCAGGCTGAGGTGCAGCAACACCTGCACAGCCCGTTTCCAACTGCCAACCGCAGCTGCCGTAGCCGACGACAGAGGCCACATAAACAGAGCACCAACGTGATACAAGCTATGCTGTAAAAAAGGCCCAACCACTACAAGCCTGCTGCACACCTACAGGCTGTCATGAACGCTACCTGCTGGTGATGATGCAGTGCCTTTACATGAGCTGTGCCGCAGCTCACAGCACGCAAAGCGTGTGCTACGCGTGGCAGCTATGCAGCAGCGTGACCGCACTAACAATGCCATGACCTGCGTATCTTGGATACTAGGTCAGGGGCGCCAATGCAACAAGCAGCAGCACTCTAGCGCCAATGTGGCGGCACACCATTGCAGCTGCATGCACGCACACTGTCAAGTGTGTGGCAACCAGCTGGCGAGGACATCAAACCAGCAGAGACAAACAAGACACACACTGTGGTGCCAGGTTGCAATAAATACTGGACAACTGGGACTGTTGAAAAGAGGAGGCAATAGAGCCCAACCTAAACACTCAGTCAGGCGCTTCTCGTAGTATAAAAAGAAAGTTAGTTACCACTGTGTGTGTCACACAGACACACCCACCAAACAGCATGCCTGCAGCCAACATGGCAAAGCGTGAAACTATGGCAACAATGGGACTAGCCAGAATCCTGCAGAAACTCACGACAACGAACAGAGCTGATACGGAAAATGCGCAGCTGTACCCGCAGTCTGCATGACTCATCAGCCACTCGACTTGGCGGTGAGTCCCCGGGCAACACAGTCAGCATCAGCGACTCAAAAGAAGGAATTCACACACCGCTGTCATCATGATGAGGCCAAAACATGAGGAAGAGCCGCTGAACATCAGACGATTCTCAGCAATGGCGCAGCAGATGCGTCAATTCAGGATGTCCTGCTGGCTCGCAACGCCCCAACTGTACACGCCTGCCCCACCAATCGGAGCAGCAGTGGAGGGCGGTTGGGTGGGTGTAGCTTATGTGCTTGTGGTTTAGGCTAAGAGCAACCAAAACCATGCAGGGCTGCTGCTGCACGCATGCCCTGCACCGTATGCCTAGTGCCGGTGGTTGCGACAAAACAAGCAGAGACTGAACAAGATGCTAGGGATAGTCAAAACCACGTGCTGTCAACGAGCATCACCTGCACACACAATGCTGCGTCACGTCGGTTCATGGTCATGGTTCCAGCTCAGCTGCTGCTGCTGCCATTACTGGTCTGCCATTACTGGTTCCCGCAAGCCACTCCGGTCACCTGTGCACCAAGAATCCCCCCACAGTCGTGCAAGTGAGCTCAGACCTGTGTGCTGCCGCAGCTGCCTCTAGTGATGGTGGCCGGCTGCTGCTGCCTTTGCCGCTTCCACCATGCCTGCAAACACCCCCGGTCCCCCCTGGGCCGCCCCGCCAGTCAGAGCAGCGAGCTCTTTTGGTGCCCCCTGCTCCACTAGGTGCCCGTTGCTCAGCACCAACAGGTGGTCACAATCCAAGATAGTATCAATCCTACAAGCAGCCATGGACACGGCAGGGAAGCAGCACAGAGTCCAGTGTTGCGACAGAAACAACAAAGCTTGCAGGACAGCTAGATATGGCTGCTGCTGTTGCTGCTGCTGCAACTGCAACTGCACCACAGCCACCCGCCCAGCATGCAGCACAGCATGATCCTGCACCACGCAAGACAGCAAGGCCGTTGCACGCGTGTGGAAGGCCATGGACAGGTTCACCTGACACAGGAGCAAAACAAAACTGGCATGGCGCTAGCGCACGCGCCAACCAACTGCACGTGCAGAGCCCTTACCTGTGTGCGATCACCAGCAGCACCCGCCCACCGCCTTTCCCTGCCTGATCGCTGATGAACTTCCGCAGGCTCTGCTGAATCAGTGCGTCAGTTGACCGGTCAACGTTGGCGGTGGCCTCATCCAGGGCCAGCACGCGCGCCTCCTGCAACAGGGCCCTGTACAGCAAGTCATGAACACAGCCACTCGTCAAAACAGCGTCAGTTGACCAAGTCGATGCTGTGGCGGTTGCAGGGTTCACCCGAGATCATGAGCCAGGGGATGAAGAAAAAATCAAAGAACATGTGTCACAACGCGCTGTCATGAGGATACAAGGTACGACCAAGACTGGGTGCATGTGCGTGCAGCACAACATACCACAAACACAGCAGTGGGGGTGACACAAGACAAAAAGCAGCAGCAGTGCAGCAGCAGCAGCATTGCACGCCGACCACCGCCATACCTGGCCAGGCAGAACAGCTGCCGCTGCCCCACACTCAGGTTGTCTCCCGCTTCTGCCATGCGCACTTGCAGGCCGCCTGCTGCGCGTATGGCGGCCTTCAGCTGCACCGCGCCCAGCACGCGCCAGAGCTCCGCATCACCGTGCTGGTCCCAGGGGTCCAGGTTGCTGCGGAGCGTGCCGCTGAACAGCACAGGGTCCTGCAGCGCAGCGGCAGCACACAACGCAGTTCCACCGGTCTCTTTAAAAGAAAGAAAGAAAGCAGAAACATACGTCAAATAGTATATTCAACAGCTTGCATGCAAAGACAGCGGTGAGCCAACACGTCTGGTAAAGTTGTGCTGGGAGCGCTGAGTGTGACCCATGCCGAGCAGGTGGCGGTAGCAACAGTAACAGCTTCAGGCTGCTGTCACTGACAAAAGCAACGCAGCGAATAAAACACCTGAGGAATGATGGCCAGCTGCCTCCGCAGAGCGTCCAGCGCGAGGCTCGCAGTGTCCACCCCGTCCAGGAGGATGCTGCCAGCGTTCACGTCCACCAGCCGGAACAGCGTCAGCATCAGGCTGCTCTTGCCGCTGCCGGTGCGGCCCACGACGCCGCACGAGGTGCCGGGCCGCAGGTGGAAGGAGATGCCTTGCAGGACGGGCGGCAGGCCGGGGCGGTAGCTGGCTGTCACGTTTTTGTACGTTATGGCGCCCGAGGAGGGCCAGCCGGGCGGCGGAGGCGCGCCGCCCTCGCTCAGCCTGCAGGCACCGCGGCAACATGAAGTAACACGTCATTAACGGTTAGTGCCGTGCTGACAATAGCCGGTGTGTGCGGTGGCCACGGCAACAGGCAAGGTAGAGGTGCTGGCACACAAGTACAAGCCACATATCGAAGCACCCAGGCGCCTACCAGACCTGCACAGCACTAGACAGCTGCACTACCCGTCCACCAAGAACTCCTTCCCGACACAACACTGTGACTGGTGACGAGCCTGCTTTTGCCTCACCTGGGAGGTTCTTGGGGCAGCTGCGTGTACTCCACCATGCGCTCCACACACGTCATGTTGTTCTCCACCTCCACAGTCTGCCGCGTCCACCACTGCAGCGTGCCCGTGAGCTGCAGCACGTGCGTCAACGCCAGGCCGAGGATGGCCGCCTTGACCTGGTGCAGGTCAACGTCACAGGTGGATGACGCAGCAGGTGCGGGAGCATCAGCATTTCGCAGCGGGGAGCAGAGTAAGCCTGCCAGCGATCAGGTATGCCCGCTGCTGCTGCTGCTCATTGGCAATGATGGGGTGACACTGCAGCGGAGAACTGTGGTGCTGTGCAGTTCCTTGCTGATGCTTGCACTGTCAGGCGCGTTTCGCTGTTCGTGCTGCTGTTGATGACGCCGGGGCAGCGGCATGCACAGCCCACTGGCGTGCTGCTCAAAGCCTGATGGGCAGTCAGACGGACAGGCGCTGACTGTCAGCGCCTGTCGCACCCAGCAACAGCACATGCTCAGCTCACTCTCCCTGGCCTTGCAGACAAATGTGCCAGCAACAGTCAGCAACAACGAATGTACGCGGCTGTGACATCCGTATCTGGTGCTATGGAGAGCAGGCCTCTTCTGTGTCCAGTGCGATGCTGGAGACCAGCTCCGCTCTGCAGCGCGTCCCAGCCCCCTTTGCAGTCTCTGCAGCGCGTCCCAGCCCCCTTTGCACAGGCAACTGCACAGGCAATGCATACGTGGCACCGCCGCCTACCTCAGCGCGCACCGCCATCGCCAGCAGCACGGCCATGGTGAGTGTGACGGTGGCGATCAGGTCCAGCCGGAAGCCTATCCAGCGCGCCGTCGCCAGGTAGGCGTACCACCACTGGCCGTTGAGGGACAGGTGCGAGATGAACGACGCCTGGAAGTGTGACTCAGCACCGTAGGCCCGGATGGTGGGCAGGCCCTGCATGCACAGCATGAGCACAGACCCATGTCAATCCTGCTTACGGCTGCTTGCCAAGCCTCACCTTGAGTAAGGAAGCTGAACTCCCCTACTCCTGTGCACACAGCAGGACTTGAAGCCCCGCCGCACGAGCACAGCCGGTCCCCATCGACCACGTAGCTGCTTGGGCACAGCACCAACGGCGTTGCTGTGCAAGCCTCACCTTGAGTGTTGCGCTGAAGCTGGCGTAGACCGGTGACCTGCTGGTCGCGTCCCAGCGCTTTATCTCACGGCTGGTGGTGATGTAGCGCTGCCTGCGGGAAGGCGGCAGGGCACGTTGGCACGCTGGACGACAGCCAACGAGGAGTTAAACAACAACAGCCACACGTATCATGTACAAGACCACCCAAAGCTCCATTCATGTATACTCGGCTAGACGTGATGCAATGCAGCGGGCGAGGAATAACAACATGCAGCATTGCTGAACAGCAGCGGTACACATGACGATCGTACTAGCACAACTTGGGAGGCCCGATGCTTAAGCTGGTCCATGTAGCGCTGCATGCATGCCGTGGGTGTGTGGAGCGGGGTGCAGGGAGCAGCCGCAACAAAAGCGTGATGTGCAGCAGGCCACGTGCAAGGAGATAGCTGGAACGCTACTTACTAGCGCAACAGCAGCCATGAGAGGGTGCTAGCAGCGCTGGCCTCCCCCTATCATGTGCGCCACAAATTGACAGCATGCGACAAGGGTGCAGGACGCCGCTGGAAAAGAAAAAAGCGCCAACGGTGCGTGATGCGGCTGACACAGACCCACGCCCCCTACCTGAAGTAGTAGAACGCAACGAGCAGCACCGCAAACACGGCAGAATGAACGGCACCGCCACTGCCACCAGCACAAACGCCCCAGGCAGACAAACCCCGTCTGCAGGACGTCAAACAGCGCGATGGGGAGCATGTCATCCACACGGCCCTGCAGCAGGCAGCAGCAGCAACAGGCAAAGCAACAAGAATCAAAGCGATTGGAGCGGTGGATTATGACATTCAGCGGTTGAGGGTTGAAGGGAGGCCATGTGTAGCGTGGCATGCACACCGCATACAGAAGGGTGAAGCAGGGTGCTGCAGCTGAGCAGCCACGGCAACGCCGCTGGCGCAGCAACGCAGCGTGTTGAACGACGCCAGGCAACCTGCTGTAGCGTCGACAAGCACCCGACTAGCTCAGTAGACTAGACACGTTTTGCATGCGTCGCCGCAGTGCACACACCTGGTCGTTGCTGAAGCGGTTGAGCACACGGCCGGCCGGGTTGGTGTGGAAGAACGCCAGCGGCGCGCGCAGCACGCGCAGCAGCATGCCGTTGTGCAGGCGCGTCGCCGCGCGCATTGCGGCCCAGAAGAACAGCCCGCTGCGCAACAGGCTCACAACGATGACGCCCGCCGTCAGCAGGCCGTACACCAGCAGCCACCTGCAGCGTGCAGACGCGCAAACGTGCAAAATTGGCAGGAAAACTTCCCGTTTCCACAGCACACAGGAGCGAGGGTGGCAGGGCTGCCGGACTCGATGCTGACGCTCGTACCACCCAAGGGCGTGTTTGCCGGCCACGCATTGCCGTTGATCAACAGCAGACACAAAGGGAAGCGCCAGAACGGGCCCAGTGCGCTGCTCAAGCACCACATCCGCGGCATGTGCACACCGGGGCTTGTGGATGCTGCCATGCACACCGCTCCCAGCGACTCACCTGGTCTGCAGCTGCTGCCCCGCTGGGCTGGCGCTCCACAGCGCCAGCCACCAGTCAGCAGCAAGGTACACGCCCTGGCCGAGCACGAGCGCAGACAGCATCAGCCAGCTCGTCACCAGCCCGACCTGCTGCGCGTACGCGCCATACACCCTCCAGGACACGCTGCCAGTCTCCCGCTTCTCTGCTGCCACCAGCTGCCCTGCGGCTGTGGGCCGTCACCGCTGCCGCCTCCCTTGACAGCAGCAGCAGCACCAGCAGGGCAGCAGGGTGCTGCTGGCGCCTTGGTACGGCGCCACAATCATGCTGCGGATGGGTGCCAGCAATGCAAGCCCTGTGCGGCTGTCCTGGCGGCTGGGTGGCTTGACTGCACCCAACTTCTGCACAGGAGCTGTCGCCGCTGGGCCTGCATGCAGGGGTCCCCCTGGCAGGTAGGCGGGAGGCACAAACAGGCTGGATATGCTGCGCGTGATGGCTAGCTGGGCGTGCGCGAACGAGCTGCCAAGCCCTCCACGGCCACCTACGCCTGCGTCAGAAGAAGCATCGTCGGCTGCTGCTGCTGCTTCTGCTGCTTTGGCTCCGCCATGTCCCTGCGGCTGCCAAACCTCCTGCTGATGCTGCGCACAAACCTGCCCATGCGGCCGCCTGGGCCCAAGCTGCCCCACCAGCTGCCACCGCCACTGCTGCTGCTGCTGCCGCGGGGCCTGCTGGAGTCTGCTGGCCGATAATTGACATCCGGTGCCATAGTCCGGTCCCTGCTCAAAGGGAGTTCGTTCTCATTGGTGCT
Organism: Scenedesmus sp. NREL 46B-D3; assembly: GCA_014080715.1. NCBI lineage: Eukaryota > Viridiplantae > Chlorophyta > Chlorophyceae > Sphaeropleales > Scenedesmaceae > Scenedesmus > Scenedesmus sp. NREL 46B-D3. The sequence goes on from JACERP010000055.1 coordinate 321,284, forward strand.
GCTGCTGCTGTCGCCCTCTTCTGCTTCGCTGCTGCTGCTGAACTGCACCCCGTCCACAACAGCAATGGCAGCAGCGCCAGCCCTTGTTCCAGCGCTGAATGGCTGTGCTGCTGCTGCCTTGAACACTTCTTGCGGCTGTTCCTCTGCTGTCACTGGTGCTCCAGAAGCCACCCCAACAACGCTAACCAGCTGCTGTTGGTTGCTGCCTGATACTGCTGCTTCCTGACTGTCTGTTGTGACCTTCTGCCCATTTCGCTGCTGCTGCTGCTGCTGTTGCGGCTCCCGTTGTTCCTCTTCTTCTAAGCTCTCTTCAGCTGCATCCAGGCTCACAGTCACTGCACCACCAACCAGCTCTGGTAGCTGCAACGTCAGCAGCTCTTGCCAGCTGCCACATGCCAGCAGGCAGCCTTGACGCAGCACCGCAATGCGGTCGCACTTTGGCAGAAACTGACGCTGGTGTGTGACCAGAATGCGCGTGCTGCCTGCAGCAGCAGCATAGGAAGCAGCAGCAGCAGCGTCGTGTCAGCATGGCAGTTGAGGCTGCGGGGCCTAGCGGCTGTTGCTTGTGTAGCTGCAGGCACAGCATCAGGTGCATGGTGTGCTGTTGCGGGAAACACCACCACTCCACAGCATCAAGATCATGTCTGCCATCTCAGCAGAGCATTGTCGCAAGCAAGTCTACAAGTGCAGCAGGACATTCATAGCAAAAGCAGCAGCAGCAGTGGCAGCAGCCCGCGCACCTGCCAGCAAGCCTCGAGGCCCAATGCACTTGTCAAACAGGATGCGGCCCACGCGGGGGTCCACGGCAGACAGTGGGTCGTCCAGCAGCTGCACGGATGCAGCCGAGTAGGCTGCACGCCCCAAGGCGACGCGTGCCTTCTGGCCGCCTGCAGGGATACATTGGACGCAATGTGACACTTTTCGCATGGTGTTGTGTTGTACATGTGATGGGCAATGGCGCATGCAGCCTGCACAGATGCTACTGGGTGGGGCGCATGCCCAGTGCAACACATGGCTTTTGACCACCTGCAGGCACACAACATCAGTCAAGGTGATCTGGGGGTGGCTGTCACAAGGTTTTGTTGCAGGACGCTACATGGTAGCAGCAGGCAGCGTACGCCGTGCGTTGGGTGTGCCGTCCATGCGCGTGTGCGTAGCGTGTGTGGTAGGGGTTGGGTGAGTGAGAGGCAGGGTTACGTGGCGTGTGCATGCGCGCGTGCGTGGCACCTTGAGGTAGGTGCAGGCCCAGCAAGGGGAATCCTGGGCGTCCTGCACGTGCTGAAACAGGGGCGGTGTATGTGGCTTGAACAGCAATGAACCTTGCCAAGCATCGCTGCCAAGCATTGTCCCAGGCATCTGACAGCTAGTAAGCCCAGTTGACAACTGGAATGCCACAGCGGCCGGTTGCTCCAGCTGCGGCAACCATGATCAAACGAAGGCACCCGTGCTGCCAGCACACAAGAAGTTTACTTAGCACCAGATGATGATTTCCCTCTCAGTCGCGGCAATGTGCTCTCTAGCAGTCTCAAAAGTGAGACTTGCGCTGGCTTCTCATCTACTGCTGCTGCTGCTGCTGCTGGCAACACTTTCAAGGGCAACACAGCTAATGTCACAATGCGCCAGCTCAAAAGCCAGTGCCCAACTAGCTGCTGGCAGTGCCAGGTACAGCCACTGCCACACCTGCCCACAGCATGTTGGCAAACAGCAGCCTATCAGACAGGGTAACAGAATGATGCCAAGCAGTACTAGCGGCTACTGATCGTGCCAGTTGTAGCACAACCTAAAGTCATGCCAGCTGCAGCACAACCTAAACTGCGATCACCAACATTGTGCACCAACACACTGACAGTACAGCAGCAACGTACCTGACAGGTTGATGCCCCTCTCTCCCAGCTCCGTCAAGTCTCCTGCAGGAAGCTCAGCCAGGTCCTGGTTCAGGGCACAGGCGTCAATGACAGCGTCATAACGCGCCTTGTCATATGGCGCCTGGAAAAGGATGTTGTCGCGTAGCGTTGCCGCCATGATCCACGGGACTTGGCTGCAGTACGCCACACGCCCGACAACGGTGGGGCCGCCTGCTCATGCAAAGCACCATGCGTTAAGGTTATGATGTGCCCACAGAAATGTACGGCGCTACAAGGATGAAGGTGATGCACAACAGCAGCAGCACACAGCAGCGGCGGTACACACTGCAGATGACGGCTGCTGGCAGCGCACAGAGGCAGCTGGAGCGCCACACGCGCCACCATGTTGTGCCTGCAGGTCCAGGTCTCCAGCCTCAACAACGCGCGCCACACAGCAACCATCAAGCCATGCAAGGAAACTGGCACGCTGTCCGACGCCAAGCACAGCAACCTCTTCGACAGCTGGCCCAACTATATTTGGCATCTTCTCTTCCACAAAATTCAGGGAAAGAATCCATCAAAATAAATGGATTTGCTCACCATGCACAGCACCATCAGGGCCCCGCACAGGCATCAGCTCCCCCAGCAGCGCGGCCAGCAGGCTGCTCTTGCCCGCTCCCACCTCGCCCACGACAGCCAGCAGCTCGCCCGGCTGCACCTGCAGCTGCACGCCAAGCAGCGTGCGGCGAGCCGACTGGCCCATCGGCAGCTCCAAGCTGCTGGCGACGTTGCTGCGGTCGCCGCCGACGCCGCCCGCACCATGTCCGCTGCTGCTGCTGCTGGGTTGGGTGCTGCGGGTGCTTGTGGGCTAGGGCTGAGCTGTTGAGAGGGTTGCTGTTGCAGGCGTGCTGCTGCTGCTGCGGCGGCGGCGGGGGCGGGGCTTGCAGGAACATTGCTGGCTACTAGACTGGTAGGCGGGGGTGGCTGCTTGAATCCTGCAAGCCAGCAGCATGTGAGTCAGTTCACCCGCGGCATGTGTAGTCAGTTCATTAGCACGCCCGGCAACATCTGCAAACCCAAGGCAGCGACTGCACCGGGAGCTATTGCAATCAACAAGCTTGCACAACATGTGCGATCAACAAGCCGCACAGCACGGAGCTGCAGGGGATTATGTCAAGATTACGGAGGAGCAGGAGGGTTTGACACACCTCAAACGCCTTACCTGTGCTGCCATCTCCTCCACGTTGGTGTTCCAATCGTAGTCCGCCCCGCCCAGCTCAACGTAGCCATCAGGATGACCACACAGCACAACAGCATCTGCTGCTGCTGCTGCTGCTGCTCTTGTGCTATCTACTGAAGGTCTGCCGGTTCCTGTCTTGCTGCTGCTGGTTGACACATTCGTTCTGCTGCCTGAAGCAGCAGCGGCCACTGCTGCCGCTGCTGCTGGTGCTGCGCGCATGTGCACGGGCGGCGGCGGCTCTGGCATGGACAGGAACTTGTCTATGCGCTGAACAGCAACGTAGGTCTCTGTCATGTATTGGAACCCTGCAACAAACAACACAAAGCATACATTGGGGTTTTAGCTCAAATCCCAAGGGAATTGTTTTTGGTTGTGTCTTTAGAGTTGCCCTAATCCACTCCTGCTAGTGCACCAGCAATACAACAAACACGAAGGCAGTGCGGTCAGACGGCAGGTGCACAATGCAGGCGTGCATGTGAAGATCAGCTACCAACCCTACGCACCACACTTGCTCAACGAATGCATAGCAGGTTCTTGCACTGATGCAGGTGATGACCTTGCAGACCAGAGCATGCCTGCTTGTGTGGTGACAAAACACACACTGTCAACGCAATGCAGGCATGCCTGGTACCACATATGAGAGCGCAATATCGCACCTATCACTGCAAAGTAAACCAGGTACAGCTGCGGCAGCCTCAGCAGCGACAGCGCGTAAAAGACACTCGGCAGGTTGAGCTGCACAACGCAGGCAGGGCAAAAACAGCAGGCAGGTGCATACAGAGGGTGAGGGGCAGAGCTAGATGGATGGTGAGCCTGACGGTGGCTGGGCCATATACTAGGCATCAACAAATACCATACTATGAGAAATCATGTTCATGCACACACACTCTGACCATGTTTAACAGCAAATGGCACACACAACACCATGTAACGCAGCTAACTCACCTCCAGTCTGACACTCATTGTGGAGAGTTGCGCAACGCAACTTGCTACAACTGCTGAGTTTGTTACGCAACAGTCACAGGTCATGCCCATGCACCAATCACCTTGGAGCCCATGGCTATGTAGACGCTGAACGTGACAAACGCCACCACTGGCGTCATGCAGAACTGCAGTGACAGGTTGAGCCCGCGAATCTGTGCCATACGCCCGCTGAAAGCAACCTCTTTTGGCGGATGCCGCTGATGCTGCGCGAGAAAGGGTCCTCCCAGGCAAGCATCTTCATGGCGAGGCAGCCCTGCACGCGACACGGACGAGAGTGACACGTGTGTGAGATGCTATATGTTACGTTGTCATAACATACTTCAGATCAGTTATGAGCCTGCAGCCGCATGCATGATCTGCCAAGCATCTGCATGCTGCCCACAACTCCTTGGCCACCACACTTTGTACGGTGCCTGTCACAATCAAGCTTTGCAGCTGTTGCTACTTCCATTGGTGCTGCTTGGTGATTGGTGCTGCTACCCGGAGGCCGAATGGGTTGAGTGTGCTGTGGGGCTGTTGCTGGGGTAGCTGGATGGCGCTGTTACCTGGATGACCTCCCCGGTGAGCCGCACACGCTCATCGGTGCGTGCAGCGGTGTTGCGCCGCAGCCCAGCGATCGTGCGCACCAGCAGCGCCTGTGCGCCAGCAGCGCAGCACGCGAGTCAGCATGTATGACTCAGCACATAAGCCAGCACAACGACTGCGTCATTGCTGCACAAACGGCTGGACTTTGCCCTGGACGGTCCTGCCTAGTAAAACCTCTCTGACAGCCTCTTAAAAGTGATGTCTGCTAAGCACTCCTTTGTCACTCCATAAAACCTGTACAACTACTAGCTGCACCAAGAAAACCGCTGCTGCAGAACAACACCAAACGACCCCTTGGCTTCCCAAGGTGAACCCACTGCGCCCACCTGCAGCGGTATCACGGCCAGCATGGCTGCCATGCCACATATCGCTGGCACAAACCCCAGCTCCAGCGACACCATCAGCAGCACCATTGCCGCCTCCAGCGGCCCCGCCCAGCAGAACAGCCAGAAGCTGAACCCTTCGTCAAAGCGCCGCACGTCGTTGCTGGCCAGGTTTATGATCGTGCCGCTGTTGGCGTGTGCCACCGCTGCGGAGTTGAGGCGCAGCACCTTTGCGTGGATTGCCGCCACGACCTGCTGCCGCATGGAGAAGCCCATGCGCATGCCGACCCAGCTGCGGTGTGGAGCCGGAGCAGGATGTCAGCAGACAGTGCAGTGCACCAGAAGGGGTAAGAGCAGGCACAGCACTACGGGCGTGCACTGGCTAGCTGAAGAGAGCCGTAGCACAGGCAGTATGACACATGCCGGCAGAGGTGTGTCATGAACATTTGACTGAAATGTACAGCACATCACAATACGCGGCAGCTCTTCCATTGCTGGGTTGCCACTGCGGCTCGCCAGCTCGTCTCAGCAGTGTGAATTAGCTGCAAAAACCCTGCAGCTGTTGGTGCACACGTGCAGGCCCTGCATGCACATTCTGCTGCAGCCGCCGACCGAGCTCACACGCGCGCGCGCATCACAGCACCTGCAGCGGCTGGCAACCTGGAGACTCACAAGAACTGGTGGTGCACAAGAACTGATGGTGCACAAGAACTGATGGTGCACAAGAACTGATGGATGGTGCACAAGAACTGATGGTGCACAAGACTCACAAGAACTGATGGTGCACAAGAACTGATGGTGCACAAGACTCACAAGAACTGATGGTGCACAAGCGTCATGGCCACGCCGCCAGACGCCACGGCAAGTGCCCAGCACCAGCCCCGCCATGGCGGCGTGCTGCCCGGCGCTGCAGAGTCGGCCTGCAGCCATTCCAGGAATGCCGCAGTGCCAGCGGCGACAGCAGCCTGCAGAGACGGCAGACGCATGGAACCAAACGTAGGCAGTCACACACAGGCGTCAACTACCAAGAACGAGGCATGCCAAGTACAGGCGTGCTAAGGGAAGCTGGGAGAGCCCCGTCACGTGCGTGTTGCATGCTGCCAGCAATCAGCACGCCCCCTAACCTTGCTGCAGGCGGTTCCTGGAATGGCAGGCAGTGAACGCAGCCTACCTTGCCGCGCACCCACATGCCAGACCATGTCAAGCCTGGCCACCGGCCATGGCTGCCTGCCCCGGGGTCAGGCAGCCATGATCGGTGGTCAGACTCAGCATGGTCTGGCAGGCGGGTGGGCGGCAAGGTATGCTGCGATCGCGGGCACGGCCTGCCGCCCCAGGCAAGGCCTGCAGCAAGCCTGTTCAGCGCATGCAGTGACTGCGTCACCCATGCAGCTGCACGCAGGCTAGCCCTAAAGACATACATTACAGCATGCAGCTGCACTGCCAACCCGCAACACGGCTGTGCTGCTATCAGCAGCAGCAACGCTGCGATCTCGCCGGAGCCGTGTCACCCGACGCAGCCGCCCTGCCTGGCGCCTACCGGCTCACCCATCCAGCAGCCTGCAAGCAGCCGCCTCACATGAACGGCATGCGTTGCGCATGTCAGCCGCATCAGCGACGCTGCGCCCAACCACAGCGACAGTGCAGCCATGCCGCGGCGACACATGTCCAGCGGCAGCCAACATGAACCCGGGACCCACAAGCGCTGCGTGTCCATGTCCGGCATGTGCAGCGCATGCTGCGCCCGAGCAGCTGCCTGCAGGCTTGCCTGGGGCGCATGCATATGTACTGCAAGCCCCCCACACCTCCCACTTGTCGCCCACTGGCTCACCCGTCCGGCTGCCTGCGAGCAGCCGCCTCACATGAACGGCATGCGTTGCGCGTGTCAGCCTCACCCATGACGCTGCAGCCCACAAAAGTGACAGTGTAACCACACCGCGTGGCACACGCACCACCGACAAGCAGCCCTCGCACAGCACCCAGCCACAGCAGTGACAGTAACAGCTCACGTCAACGAATAGCGTGTACACGTCGCCACGTTGCCACCTCCCACCTGATGCCAATTTCGCACAGCACCCAGAAGGAATGGTGCAGCAGCACCGGCCAGTACAGCCGCAGCAGTGTCAGTGTGGTCAGGTTGGAGTGCTTGCCCCGTGCCGCATACTTGGCCTGTGTGGGTGCATGGCAGCAGAGCAGACAACAACCACACTGTGTGCCATGCAGCCCAGCAGCCCAGCAGCCCAGCACCATAAAACGTACATGATGATCGTTTGCATGCATGCAGTGATGTGTCCTTTCACATTGATGATGCAGCTGCTAAGTGCAAGGTGGCGCATGCAGCGATGCAGTCCAGCTGTCGCTCATGCCTGCTGCTGCAGGTGCAGGTAGTGCATGCGCTGCCTGTTCCAGCCTGTACCAAGCTTACGATCAACGCTGCTGGCTCCTGTGCTGGCGTGTTATATCATGAAAAAACCGCTGCAAAGAGTTGATAAACAGCTGCACAACGAAGCAGTTGCAACACCCTCTACACTGCTGTCAGGTTAAGGTTCAACTAAAGATCAACACTGCTACAGCAAGCGCCAGGTGCCGGTTGCTTGTTCTGCCGCACAGCAAACAGCTGCAGCAGCTTCCCACCTTGAGCTTTCCATACGCCGTCTCAAATTGCTGCGACAGCTGCGGTGCATTGGTGTCCAGTGGCAGCAGGAACCGTGCATCATCCCGATCCAGCTGCAGGCTGTGCCAGCCCTTGTGTATCAAAGGTCCCACCCAGCTGAAGGAGATCCTGCTCCAAAGCCCTGCCTCCTCATAAGCGGAAAGCGAAGCCGGCTGCTGCTGCTGCTGCTGCTCTTGCTGCTGCTGCTGCTCCTGCTCCTGCTGCTGCCGCTGCCGCAAGCGCACCATCCTGGAAGTGACGCAGCAGGAGGGACAGGCAACGTGCAGGCAGGAAGCACAGGTGCACAAATGAAATATGAGGGCAAGCTAAGGTTCTGAAGCAGTGGCGCTTTTGACCAAACGGTCAAAGTCTTCAGGACACCTGTCCTGAGGCTCACAGGTTGCGCACTGATACTTGTGCTGGACACTGCAGCCAAAGGGCCTGGCACGAGTTGCAAAGTGCTGGCTGCGATGTAACAACCCAGCATGTCTAGCAAGCTGGGTTTAACCGTACATGCTTGGACACCTAATGCAGAATCGTCTGTGTGGTGTGAGACAGCAGCAGCTGCTGCCAAGGTTTTCGGCTTAGCCGGTGGGTTCAGCCAGCTACTGATCTACCGACCTATGGCTCCTCGGACTGCTCAGACAGACCTGGCGACCGACGTCCAGCAGCCGTGGCAGCGGGTACACTTGTGTGCCCCTCGATGCAACCTTGTGGTGAGTCGGCTTGCATTCCAATTCGCCCTATCTGTTCTCAGTGTACATTGTAGACAGGTAGAAATGGTATATGTCGGCAGGTTTGCCTGAACACAAGTGGATGTGGGCCTGGCGCTGGCCAGAGGATAGGATTGCGCGATAATCATCCAAACAGCAGTGTAGTGCTTTGAATTTCTGCTGATCGACTCTCACATTGCACATTTCCGGTCCCTAAGGTTACTGTTAGCAGTTTGTCATGGTGGACGGGAGCTCATCAGGGTAGGTGCATTTGTGTCCATAGCGTCTGCACGCGTGCGTCAGCTTCTCTTGCACGCGCTACAGCACCAGGGAGGTCTCCATCACGTAATCTGGGGGCGTAATCCTCACCGATGAGCGGCCGCAAAACATAAGAAGAGTTACATCAGCGTCTTTAAACTATTTCAATCATTTTTGGCCGGAGGCCTCCGCGCGTCACATGCTTCACAGCACACTGTGCGTCGGGCTGCAGTCCTCGCAGTGCTTACATACACAGATACCCGGAGCGTTCAGACTTCTTCAAGTGATCTCTAGCCATTTTCAGCCCTCGCGGAGCATTGCCGAGGTGGCACAACAGATGGAGGAGCCACAGCAGGATCAGCAGCAGCTGCTCAAGCAGCAGCGGGAGCACCAGCAGCAGCAGCAGCAGCTGCAGCAACAGCAGCCACCTCAGGCTTCTATTGCGTCTCCAGTTGCAGCCACAGCTTCGTTCGTGCCTCCTACGGGAGTCAAGAAAACCTTTTACAAGCGCAAGTTGCCCTGCCCGCCTGCAACTGAGTTCAGCAGTGCTGAAGGTGTGCTACCAGATATTCTGCAGGCCCACATGCATCAGCTGACGATAACAGCATGTTCTTTACGTCCTGAGCTGCAATGAATACGTGGAGTCTGGGCTTGTTGCATGTTCATTGCCTAGCGTCACTGCTACACCCAATCCTTACTGTGAGCGCTCCAGCATTCGATGCAGCTGTGCACTGCTCTTGGGCGTGCAAACAGTGTAGACCCTGTTCCATGCATGCTGCGTGGGCTGTAAAGTGCGTCTTGCGTGGTGAACGGGCCCCAGCAGCATCCTCAGCACAGGCAACTTGCAGCAGTAACACACACCTGAGGACAGACCTCCCGCCTTGCTGCATTACAGCATGTTTATATCGGCAATCCAATCAGCTGCATGCGTGCATTGCATTGTGCTACTGCTGGCGATGATCTTGCTGCTCTGCAGGGCGGCTGCTGTTTGCGGAGGCACTGCAGCAGGGCACCATGACCGGCTTCTTCAAGCTGATAGAGCAGTACAGGTAGGCTCGTGGTGTGGGCGGTGCAGCTGCTGTGGGGCATATTGCACGTTTTGAGGCTAGTGCTGCAGCAGCAGGTGCTAATGAGCTGCAGCTGCACAGCAGCGCGGCGGCGCTGTGAACGCTCGCCTTGCCACCAGATACTTGCAGGACCATGCTTGCTTCAGCTGCCGGCACACTTATGTTGTGTGCTGCAGGACCCTGAGTTCACATCCGCAAGACAATGCTTGCTTTAGCTACCGCACGCGCAAAATGTTATATTGTGTGGTGCAGGACCCTAACTTCAACGAGTGTCCGCCTTGTTATGCAAGACGCCCTCACACACTCTTAACGCTGACCTCGTGAACCTGCTGTCGTACTGTTGTGTCCACAACAGCATGCAGGACGAGCCTGCTTTCTGTGGGCTTGCAAGCATTGCCATGGTGCTGAATGCGCTCAGCATAGATCCCAAGCGGCCCTGGAAAGGCAGCTGGCGCTGGTTCCATGAGCAGCTGCTGGACTGCTGCCTGCCGCTGGCGACAGTGGCAAAGGAAGGCGTGGTGCTCACGCAGGTGTGGTGCAGGGTTGTGCTTGGAAGCTGGCAGTTGAGCCATGGTGCAGCAGCAGCAGGAGCAGTAGGGATGGCGGTGGCGCCGGCAAGGGTTGCGCTATGAGTTGAAGAGAAGGGGGCAGTGAGCAGCGCTGGTTACCTGACAGTGTGCCACTTGCCGCCCTCAATAGCTGCTGCTGCTTTCGAGGCTGCCTGCCTGGCCGTGCGCAGTGGCGCCAGCGTATTCTTGCACCGCATTGGCAGCATCAGCTTGCAGGAGGTCCGACTGGCCATTGCTGACGTCCTGCTCCAGCCATCTGTGTGTACTGACACGCAAGCGGCCCATCCAAGCGAACTCATCACACCCTGCCACCTATCAGCGCTGTTGGGCAGCCTGGCACATCCCTGCCTGTCCTCTGCTGACTTGGAGGCCGTCTGCTGCACTTACCTGCTGCTTTGGCACCTGCTGCACCTGCTACTGTTCAGGCGGCCTGCCTGGCCAAGTGTAACGGGGCCAACGTGTCGCTGCACCGCTTTGGCAGCTTCAGCTTGCAGGAGTTCCGGCAGGCTGTTGCTGACGTGTGCGCGAGCGGCGAGCAGCACCTGGTGGTCAGCTACAGCCGCAAGGCGTTCAGCCAGACCGGCGACGGCCACTTCAGCCCTGTGGGGGGCTACCATGCTGCGCGAGACCTGGTGCTGATCCTGGACACAGTGAGTGTGGCGGCCGGCGCCTTTGCCAAAACAAACATGCTTTGTTGCTTCTTTTTGTGTATGCAGAGCAAACCTTTGTCTGTCGTGCGGTGAGCTGCAAAGTCTCCAGAAGACAACAGTCCAGTGGGTGCTGGGTGGTGGTGGTGGTGAGGGCCGCCTAATGGTTTGGCAGAACAGACAAGGCGTGTGAACCTTGAGTATCCTGCCGTGTCGCCTGCTTGCCCACCTGCTTGCCCACCTGCTTGCCCATCCGCGTGCCAACCCGCCTGCCCACCCAAGCATGTGCTTCAACCCGCTTGTGGTGTCACAGGCGCGCTTCAAGTACCCGCCGCACTGGGTGCCCCTGCCGATGCTGTTTGAGGCCATGTCGAGCGTGGACCTCACCACTGGCCAGCCCCGCGGTTTCCTGAGGCTGTCAGCCAACACACGGCCAGACAGTATGCTCTTCACGCTGGACATCCGGCCGGATGGCAGCTGGCGGGAGGCAGAGCATTTCATCAAAGCAACCGCGCCAGAGCTAGTGCAGGTGAGCAGTCTTAGGGTGTGTGTACTTGTGGTGCTGTTGCTGTTGTGCGTTGTAAACCTCATAAACCTCATGGCGGACAACGGCTCGCTGGCTAGTGCTGGCGGTTGTCTGTATACTGTTTGTTTGTTTGTATTGTAAAGTTTGCCGGTGCTGACGTGCTGGCAAGTATGAGGCTGTGCTGAACACACTTCAGTCCGGCCACTGGTGTGCATGCACAGCCATCAGCGCAGTAGCTGAAGGCAGCACTTGACTTACAGGTGGCACCACACCACACAACACAACACAGCCCCACCACTGGCAGCTGTAAAATAAGACACTCAAGTACAAAACAATGCGCTATGTGCTGTTATGCCTCTGCTGAGTGGATGTAAGTTGTATCTTAGTTGTGTGCAGTGCTGGTGTGGCTGGGTTAACGGTGGTGGCGTTGGTTTTGCTGATGTAGTTGTAAGCGAGATAGATTAGACCTTCGTGTGCTGCAGAGCAACTCAGCATGCGTTGGCTTGACGTAAATGCCATAAGAACCAACTACTCCAGCTCAAAGCATCATACATTGTTTGTCATCATTGTGTGCACTGCTGGTGCAATTGGTGCAATCGAAGCTGTGGCGGCACCATCCACGTTGATGTGGCGGTAAGCCAACCATTGGCATGTGCGTTGTGCACTGCAGCTCAGCAGTGGTTGGCACGCAGTCGATGCCTCCAAAATCACACTGCGTCTGCACACCGCATCATATTATTGTATTTCATCAGTTGGTGCAGTGATGTTGTGGTTCGGTGAGCTGTGGTGATATCATCTATCTTGCCTTCCGGTGGACAAACTGCAGCCAAGTGTTGTGTCTATTGCAGAGCAACTCAGCGCTGTTTGGCATGCATCAAGTGCTTTGAATCTAAATGCATCTGTCTACAGCATGTATCAAGTATGACTGGTGGCTGGTGTAGTTGAGGAAGCGGTGGTGCATTATCTTTGTTGATGTGGCTGTAGGCAGAGACAGCTGGGTCTGTTGTGCACTGCAGAGCAACTCAGCATGCTTTGGCTTGATGTGGATGCTTGAAACACAGACTGCTCCTGCTCAAAGTTGCATCATTACCGTACTTCATCATTGTGTGCACTGCTGGTGTAATTGAATACGCGTGAGCTAGACCAACATCACCTCCTTCCGCTGCAACTGCTGCTGCTGCTGCTGGCTGCTGCTGCTGCTGCTGGCTGCTGCTGCTGCTGCTGCTGCTGTCATTCCATCTCTGTGCACTGCCAGGCAGCAGCGGGCTCCGGGCAGCTGGCAGCACCCGAGGCTGCTGTTGCTCGCCTGGTGTCCATGGCGCCACTGGCGTCTGTGCGCAGCTTCATAGCTGTGCGCTACGCTGCGCAGGTTGTGCCAAGGACCGCTGCGTGCCCACACCGTGAGGCAGCAGGTGCTGCAGGAGCTGCGCGCAACGCCACTGCACCAGGTGCGCACCGGGCTGGCAGCATGTGCCGGTATTGAGATGCACATGCGAGCATCGCCACACGTGAGGCCGCGGCAGCCTCAGCAACACCATAGCGTGGGTGCGTTGCAAGATGTACGCTGTCACATGTGTTGGTGACTTTTGTGTGGTACAATGCTGCTGTGTAACTCTGCATGTGCTGAGCACAGTAGGCGCATCCTGTTGTAGGCGGTGATCACGGCATGCTGCTGCAGCAAGTGGATGCTGGCTGAGCTCCGTGTGCGCATGTGCGCGCTGTGGCTTGCCAGTTCATCTCTGCCGAAGGACTTCTACTTGTATGATGAAATTGGTCTCCTTACTCGTGTGCATACATCAGCGACTGAAACCCCACCGCAGAGGCACAGTATTCTCCTGTGATGGCTGCTGAGGAGTTGCCACACGTGGTGAGGGCCTCATGCAGCCACATTGGCGGCGGAACAGCCATGCGTGTCTGCCGTCATCCTTGTCGGAATGTGTGTCTTTCATACGACTCACGCCGTGTATGTTGTCTTTGTTGTTGATGCGCATGTTGCAGGTTATTCAGCCTCTTGTGAGCAGATGCGGCCTACCTGCCTGCAGACCTGCAGCAGCAGCAGCAGCAGCAGCAGCACAAGCAGACGACCACCACCACCCCTGCCACGAGCAGCACCAGGAGCAGCACACACAGCACGTGCAGCAGCAGCCGCAGCACCATGCACAGGATGATCAGCCGCCGCCGGACTTTTTGTCAGAGAAGTTGACAATGCTGCTGCTGCTTCAGGAACCCTCAGCATGGGGCGATGCAGCAGCATGGGCAGATGTGCAGCAGCATAAGCAGTGGCAGCAGCTGCTGGATGCGTCAGCTGTCAGCATTGTGGAGGGTGAGGTGCAGTACCTGCGGCAGCAGCTGTTGCACATCGAAGACGTGCTGCATGAAGGTAAGGAGGCTGCTGCTGCTGCTGGTGTTGTGGGGGATGCGTCTGGTGGTGCAGAGGCAGGTATGGGTGCTACGCCAGCTTGCAGCAGCTGCCAGTTCCAGCTGGACTGCACGATCAAGGGCTGCGTCAAGGGACAGCTGACAGCAGCAATGGAAGCAAAGCCTTCAAAGGCAGCAGCAGCAGGATGCTGCAGCCAACAGGGGAGGCAGGAGATGACCAGCGGCGACACCAGCAGCAGCAACGGCTGCTGTGACGGAGTTGCATGGCATCCCTAGCCAGGAGCATAGCATTGGCCGTGCCTGCTGATGGCCGCAACCTGCTGCTTGTGTCCGATGCGATGGGGGGGCGTCTGTAGCGTGCTGTGTTGTGTCAGTGCACATTTGCAGTGCAGGTGTGTCACTGGGAATGTTGGGGACTTCTGCTGCACTTCCACAGCGTGCAGTGGCGCACACACACATGAGCTGTGCTGGCGCACTGCCTCTTTGGTGGTGTGTTTCTGGTTCTTTCATGTAGCAGCACAATTGAGCAGAATCTGCTAGCACTACTCCATACACACCTCGGGTACGCCCTTGGGCCCGTAAGCGCACAAGCCGGTGTTCAAGAGCTCATGATTGAGCCTTTCAGTTTTCACACTGGTTTGATTGCTTTTTTGGTGCTTTGGAGTGCGTTCAGTTGACTGTGTTTGCAGATACAATCGCCCCTACCACTTGGTGTTGTCTTATGTTGGTATCAGAGAGGGTTGTGTGCTTTACGAATTGCAGCACCAATCATGCTGCGTGTCCATTGCAACCAAATTAGCGTGAGTGAAGATGAGCAGAGTATGTGGATGATCAACAGGTGTTGATTTGAGCATGTTGACAGCGTATGTTATGTGGTTGTACCTAGTCACATGTTCAGCTTGTTGGATGCCGGATGTCTGCACAGCCCTAGTGGGTTCAGTTGAGGCAGCAACTTGCTTGCAATTGCAGCAGCAGGCAATGTGAGAGATGTTGAGTGACAGAGGCTTCTGCGTTTCTTCATGGTGGCCTTAACTGGCCTCAAACTGCCCTAAGGGGGGGCGACAGCGCGCGGGGCCGATGGCGCTGATGCTATGGCTTGATGGGTAATGTGATGATTGTACATGATGATGATGAGGGGGGGCGACAGCGGCAGTCCCTGACAAAGTTCAGGCGGCCGTGGTGACGTCAGTGGTGGATCGTTCAGGCTGAGTCCTAGTTTGAGGCTAAGATTGGTACACTGAGTGGTGATCATCAGGTGAAAGGTAGAATGAAAACACAACTTGTGGCATGGTGCTTGCGCGTGTAACGCCAGTCGTGACGATGGGGTACCCGACGCATTGGGTGTATGTGCAGGCCACTCATCATCATCATCATATTACCCATTTCAAGCCATAGCATCAGCGCCATCGTGTGCAGGCCACTGTGACGTGTGGTCGTGGCAAGACCGTCGTGCCCACTGATGCCTTGCTGGGCTGTGGCATCATTCCTGGCAAACCAAATCCATCAGACTGGGTTTGTAGTGCTGGCATGTGTTGGTTGTTATTAGCTAACTGCAGCAAACTAGATACACTGATTTTGGCTGTGTGTGCAGCCGTTCCGGCTGTTGCTATCACCAGTAATCATTATCTTTTGTTTGCATTGCCGCTGGTAGGCATCATCATCATCATCATCGATGATAATGATATCATATTATCCATTCAAGCCATAGCATCAGCGCCATCGGCCCCGCGTTGGCAGGCATATCGTCTCTTAAATCGCTGCGATCCGGGCTGTCACTGCCCACCATGCCATGCAAAACGGTGGCCACTACGTCAACCAGGCCACGAAGACCAAGACGGCTCTCAGAGCAATTACAATAAATGTTGTTTCAGCTATTTACCGTCCCACAGTTAGGCCAGCAACCAAGTCACTCTTTTTATGGTTGAAAATTTATGATCGGGGGCTCCGATCGGATGTTCTGGACGAGTGGCAGGCTTCCACGGTTGGTCCCCGTTCGCAGGGCTGGCAGCAGCTGATCGGTGAGTGAGCAGCAGCAGCCTGTTTCTATATGGTGTGTAGCGTGGACGGTTGCTGCCATCGTGTCTGCTGCTGAGTTAAGTCCAGTCGAAGGGAATGCAAACTTGGCACTTGCCAAAGTGCCAAGTTTGCTCAACAGCGGGTAGTAGGTTCCACTGTGGGACGGTTCCCGAGTTGTATACCGTCCCACAGTTAGGCGCGTAGGCAAGTCACTCTTCTGCAGAACCTCGAGTGACGGGCGAGCCCTCGGCATGAACCCTGGCGAGCAGAGCCGATCGGCGGCCAAAGCATCGAAAATATTTTTTTCTTGCTTCAAGAGATATGATCGGGTCCTCCAATGTTCTGGACGAGTGGGTGGCTTCGACGTTTGGTCATCCGTTCGCAGAACTGGCAGCAGCTGATCGCTGAGTGAACAGCAGCAAACTGTCTCCGTATAATGTGTAGCTTCTGCTTGCTGCCGTCTTGTCTGCTGCTGAGTTATCCCAGTCGAAGGTATGCAATCTTGGCACTTGCCACAGTGCCAAGTCTGCTCACCAGCGGGCAGTAAAATCCACTGTGGGACGGTTCCCAGTTGTATACACAGGCTTAAGGGCCCATAATCCAAGTTGCTCTGGCACCTGTACACCGTCCGTCACTGCGACTAGGGCTCAGCGAAGGCCGGTGACGGTGTACAGAAAACGGCTTCTGTGGTCCAAACTCCCTGAGAAACTTGTTATTACAGTAATAAGGACGGTGAAATGGGACAGCCGGTAGATCAGCAGTCGGTATAGTGAGTAAACACTGTACAGTGCAGCAGTTTGTCATGGTGAGCGGGAGCTCATCATCAAGGTAGCTGCCTCTATGTATAAAGTGTATGAAAGTGTGTGAAAGCTTCTTGCACGCGCTACAGCACCACGGAGGTCTCCATCTCGTACCCTAATCTGAGGGCGTGATCGTTTCACCGATAAACGGCCGTGAAACATAAAATGATTTGATTTAATGTACCTAAACTAGTTTAAACCAGTATGGCTGGAGCCCCACGCGCGTCACATGCTTCACAGCACACTCTGCGTCGCGCTGTAGTCCTCGCACTGCTTACAGACGCAGATACCCGCAGCGTTCAAGGTTGTTCAAGTGATTTCTAACCAGTTGCAGCCCTCACGGAGCATTGCCGAGGTGGCACACCAGATGGAGGAGCCACAGCAGGATCAGCAGCAGCAGCTGCTGCCCAAGCAGCAGCAGCAGCAGCAGCTGCTCAAGCAGCAGCAGCAGCAGCAGCAGCAGCTGCAGCAACAGCAGCCACCTCAGGCTTCTATTGCGTCTCCAGTTGCAGCCACAGCTTCGTTCGTGCCTCCTATGGGAGTAAAAAAACCTTTTACAAGCGCAAGTTGCCCTGCCCGCCTGCAACTGAGTTCAGCAGTGCTGAAGGTATGCTACCAGAGATCTCTGCAGGGCCCATATGCATCAGCTGACGATAACAGCATGTTCTTCAAGTCCTGAGCTGCAATTGAATACGATGAAGTCTGGGCTTGTTGCCTTACTGTGGAGCGTTACTGATACACCCAGTGCTTATTTTGGGCACCCAGCACTTGATGCAGTTTTGCAGTGCTCCTGGGCGTGCAAAACAGTGTAGACCCTGTTCCATGCATGCTGCATGGGCTGTAAAGTGCGTCTTGCGTGGTGAAGGGGCCCCAGCAGCATGCCTCAGCACAGGCAACTTGCAACAGTAACGCACACCTGAGGACAAACCTCCCGGTTCATTTTAATGCAGCGCGCTAATGTTGGCACTCCTAGTCAGCTGCAGTGCAGTTTGTGCTACTGCTGACGGCGATATTGTTGCTCTGCAGGGCGGCTGCTGTTTGCAGAGGCGCTGCAGCAGGGCACCATGACTGGCTTTTTCAAGCTGATAGAGCAGTACAGGTAGGCGTGATGTGTGGGCGGTGCAGCTGCTGTGGGTCATGTTGCAAGTCTTGAGGCTAGTGCTGCAGCAGCAGGTGCGCAAGGAGCTGCAGCTGCACAGCAGCACGGCGGCGCCGTGACACGCTGCGCCTTGCCAACAGATACTCGCAGGACCATGCTTGCTTCGGTTACTGGCACGCTCATTATGTCTGCTGCAGGATGTAAAGTTGAACAAGTGCCGGCTTTGTTGTGCAAGACGCCCTTACACACTCTGATGCTGTTCTCGTTGAACCTGCTGTCGTACTGCTGTGTCCACAACAGCACGCAGGACGAGCCTGCTTTCTGTGGGCTTGCAAGCATTGCCATGGTGCTGAATGCGCTCAGCATAGATCCCAAGCGGCCCTGGAAAGGCAGCTGGCGCTGGTTCCATGAGCAGCTGCTGGACTGCTGCCTGCCGCTGGCAACAGCGGCAAAGGAAGGCGTGGTGCTCACGCAGGTGTGGTGCAGGGGTGTGCTTGAGGATCTGGCAGTTGAGCCATGGTGCAGCAGCAGCAATAGCAGCAGGGATGGCGGTGGCGCCGGCAAGGGTTGCGCTATGAGTTGAAGAGAAGGGGCAGTGATAAGCGCTGGTTCAACTGACAGTGTGCCACTTGCCGCCCTCAACAGCTGCTGCTGCTGCTCGCGAGGCTGCATGCCTGGCCGTGCGCAGTGGCGCCGGCGTATTGTTGCGCCGCGTTGGCAGCATCAGCTTGCAGGAGGTCCGACTGGCCATTGCTGACGCCCTGCTCCAGCCATCTGTGTGTACTGACACGCAAGCGGCCCATCCAAGCGAACTCATCACACCCTGCCACCTATCAGCACTGTTGGGCAGCCTGGCACATCCCTGCCTGTCCTCTGCTGACTTGGAGGCCGCCTGCTGCACTCACCTGCTGCTTGGCACCTGCTGCACCTGCTACTGTTCAGGCGGCCTGCCTGGCCAAGTGTAACGGGGCCAACGTGTCGCTGCATCGCTTTGGCAGCTTCAGCTTGCAGGAGTTCCGGCAGGCTGTTGCTGACGTGTGCGCGAGCGGCGAGCAGCACCTGGTGGTCAGCTACAGCCGCAAGGCGTTCAGCCAGACCGGCGACGGCCACTTCAGCCCTGTGGGGGGCTACCATGCTGCGCGAGACCTGGTGCTGATCCTGGACACAGTGAGTGTGGCGGCCGGCGCCTTTGCCAAAACAACATGCTTGTTGCTTCTTTTTTGTATGCAGAGCAAACCTTCGTCTGTCGTGCGGTGAGCTGCAAAGTCTCCAGAAGACAACAGTCCAGTGGGTGCTGGGTGGTGGTGGTGGTGAGGGCCGCCTAATGGTTTGGCAGAACAGACAAGGCGTGTGAACCTTGAGTATCCTGCCGTGTTGCCTGCTTGCCACCTGCTGCCACCTGCTTGCCCATCCGCGTGCCAACTCGCCTGCCCACCCAAGCATGTGCTTCAACCGCTTGTGGTGTTACAGGCGCGCTTCAAGTACCCGCCGCACTGGGTGCCCCTGCCGATGCTGTTTGAGGCCATGTCGAGCGTGGACCTCACCACTGGCCAGCCCCGCGGTTTCCTGAGGCTGTCAGCCAACACACGGCCAGACAGTATGCTCTTCACGCTGGACATCCGGCCGGATGGCAGCTGGCGGGAGGCAGAGCATTTCATCAAAGCAACCGCGCCAGAGCTAGTGCAGGTGAGCAGTCTTAGGGTGTGTGTACTTGTGGTGCTGTTGCTGTTGTGCGTTGTAAAGTTTGCCGGTGCTGACGTGCTGGCAAGTATGAGGCTGTGCTGAACACACTTCAGTCCGGCCACTGGTGTGCATGCACAGCCATCAGCGCAGTAGCTGAAGGCAGCACTTGACTTACAGGTGGCACCACACCACACAACACAACACAGCCCCACCACTGGCAGCTGTAAAATAAGACACTCAAGTACAAAACAATGCGCTATGTGCTGTAATGCCTCTGCTGAGTGGATGTAAGTTGCATCTTAGTTGTGTGCAGTGCTGGTGTGGCTGGGTTAACGGTGGTGGCGTTGGTTTTGCTGATGTAGTTGTAGGCGAGATAGATTAGACCTTTGTGTGCTGCAGAGCAACTCAGCATGCGTTGGCTTGACGTAAATGCCATAAGAACCAACTACTCCAGCTCAAAGCATCATTACATTGTTTGTCATCATTGTGTGCACTGCTGGTGCAATTGGTGCAATCGAAGCTGTGGCGGCACCATCCACGTTGATGTGGCGGTAAGCCAACCATTGGCATGTGCGTTGTGCACTGCAGCTCAGCAGTGGTTGGCACGCAGTCGATGCCTCCAAAATCACACTGCGTCTGCACACCGCATCATATTATTGTATTTCATCAGTTGGTGCAGTGATGTTGTGGTTCGGTGAGCTGCGGTGATATCATCTATCTTGCCTTCCGGTGGACAAACTGCAGCCAAGTGTTGTGTCTACTGCAGAGCAACTCAGCGCTGTTTGGCATGCATCAAGTGCTTTCGAATCTAAATGCATCTGTCTACAGCATGTATCAAGTATGACTGGTGGCTGGTGTAGTTGAGGAAGCGGTGGTGGCATTATCTTTGTTGATGTGGCTGTAGGCAGAGACAGCTGGGTCTGTTGTGCACTGCAGAGCAACTCAGCATGCTTTGGCTTGATGTGGATGCTTGAAACACAGACTGCTCCTGCTCAAAGTTGCATCATTACCGTACTTCATCATTGTGTGCACTGCTGGTGTAATTGAATACGCGTGAGCTAGACCAACATCACCTCCTTCCGCTGCAAGTGCTGCTGCTGCTGCTGCTGCTGCTGCTGCTGCTGCTGCTGCTGCTGCTGCTGCTGCTGCTGCTGTCATTCCATCTCTGTGCACCGCCAGGCAGCCGCGGGCTCCGGGCAGCTGGCAGCACCCGAGGCTGCCGTTGCTCGCCTGGTGTCCATGGCGCCGCTGGCGTCTGTGCGCAGCTTCATAGCTGTGCGCTACGCTGCGCAGGTGTGTGCCAAGGACCGCTGCGTGCCGCACACCGTGAGGCAGCAGGTGCTGCAGGAGCTGCGCGCAACGCCACTGCACCAGGTGCGCCACCGGGCTGGCAGCGGTGTGCCGGTTACTTGAGATGCACATGCGAGCATCGTCATACGTGAGGGCCGCCGCAGCCTCAGCAAACAACCATAGGCGTGGGTGCGTTGCAAGATGTACGCTGTCACATGTGTTGTTGGTGACATCTTGTGTGGGTAACAATGCACCTGCTGCCTGTGTAACTCTGCATGTGCTGAGCACAGTAGGCGCCATCCTGTTGTAGCGCGGTGATCACGGCATGCTGCTGCAGCAAGTGGGATGCTGGGCTGAGCTCAACGTGTGCGCATGTGCGCGCTGTGGCTTGCCAAGTTGTTCATCTCTGCCGAAGGACCTTCTACGTTGTATGATGAAATTGGGTCTCCTCTACTCTTGTGCATACATCAGCGACTGAACCCCCACTGCAGAGGCACAGGTATTCTCCTGTGATGGCTGCTGAGGGAGTTGCCACACGCGGTGAGGGCCTCATGCAGCCACATTGGCGGCGGCAACAGCCATGCGTGTCTGCCGTCATCCTTGTCGGAATGTGTGTCTTTCATACGACTCACGCCGTGTATGTTGTCTTTGTTGTTGATGCGCATGTTTGCAGGTTATTCAGCCTCTAGTGGAGCAGATGCGGCCCTACCTGCCTGCAGACCTGCAGCAGCAGCAGCAGCAGCAGCACATAGCAGACGACCACCACCACCCCTGCCACGAGCAGCACCAGGAGCAGCACACACAGCACGTGCAGCAGCAGCCGCAGCACCATGCACAGGATGATCAGCCGCCGCCGGACTTCTTGTCAGAGAAGTTGACAATGCTGCTGCTGCTTCAGGAACCCTGAGCATGGGGCGATGCAGCAGCATGGGCAGATTTGCAGCAGCATAAGCAGTGGCAGCAGCTGCTGGATGCGTCAGCTGTCAGCATTGTGGAGGGTGAGGTGCAGTACCTGCGGCAGCAGCTGTTGCACATCAAAGACGTGCTGCATGAAGGTAGGGAGGCTGCTGCTGCTGCTGGTGTTGTGGGGGATGCGTCTGGTGGTGCAGAGGCAGGTATGGGTGCTACGCCAGCTTGCAGCAGCTGCCAGTTCCAGCTGGACTGCACGATCAAGGGCTGCGTCAAGGGACAGCTGACAGCAGCAATGGCAGCAAAGCCTTCAAAGGCAGCAGCAGCAGGATGCTGCAGCCAACAGGGGAGTCAGGAGATAGCCAGATGCGGCACCAGCAGCAGCAGCGGCTGCTGTGACGGAGTTGCATGGCGTCCCTGGCCAGCTGGCTAGGATTATCCTGCAGGAGCATAGTATTGGCCGCAACCTGCTGCTGATGGCCGCAACCTGCTGCTTGTGTCCGATGCGATGGGTGGAGGGTCACTTGCTGGGCTGTGGCATCATTCCTGGCAGGCCAAATTCATCAGACTGGGTTGTATGTAGGGATTACGGCTGGCTCCAGGTAATGCATCGTATTCAGCATGCTGAAAGGGCGCTAGTTTGTGCTCGAGTGTGTGCATGCAGGCAGTGGCATCAAAGCATCATCTTCATACCACTGTACGCAAACAATGTATTCTTTATGTATGTGCTATATTGCTCGGGTGGTGCATAGCAGTAGGCCAGAGCTCAACTGTGCAGTCGTGATCGAGTCATCATGCAAGCCCTGAAGTACACTGCGAAGCATGTCAATGCATGGTACGCATGGCGACAAATGATGCATTGAAGTTGGCGGCATGGCTTGTCACTCTGTTACTGGTTTTGCTGAAGAGTAAGCTTACGCCAGTCAAGAAGAACGCTAGTGGCCCCTGGATCATCAGCGATTGTCTTTTTTATGCATCAGCCTGATGCACCCTGAGGGTGTGCAGCTGCCGTGTGTTGTGAGACAGAGACTGTCAGCGAGTGGAGAGCTGCTGCTAGAGCTGCACAAACGGGCTTCTCACTGGAGGCAAAGTGGCTGGAGAGGCAGATCTGCTTGCTGCATGGCTGCTGCTGCTGCTTCTGCTCACCACCACCACCTAGGTACCCTGCTGTGGGTGAGGTTGCTCACTGCTGCTGAGCAAACGAGGGATCTCCTCAATCCTCGGGTGTGAAAGGCTACTCCAAGCCCAAGTCAAACTTGCACGAGCATCATGCATGATGTCAGTATGGCTGCTGGGAGTGGCTAGACAATTGCTTTGAAGCTATGACGTTTGCATTACCTGGAGCCCACGATCCATATGAATTCTTTTTTTAACAATTGGGTGGATGAGTGCTGCTGACGTGCCCTGTGACTTGGGAAGTGAGTGTGTGTGTTGCTGGACCATGCAGTACATGCCAAACCAGAACGCAACACGGGAGGGCTTTCGTACGTTCAATATTAACTCGGCATATCTGGTACAAAATCATGCTTCAGTGGTACTGTCCAGCATAGTCGCAGCATCATTAAAACATCACCCGGGCAGTGGCCGCAGATGTAGCTACAGCCCATGCAATGCACAGGTGCAGTCGGCGTGCGTTACATATGTGTGATCACGTTTTATACCTCGACTTGGCATCGCTTGACAAGCTGCATGACAATGCGAGTCACATTAGGACTAACACAATTCAAACGACGTGCCCACCACTGGCGCTTGCACGTTTTGAAAAGGTCAGGCCATAACATTATACGTACGTCGCCGATTGTCTGCTGTGATTGCGAGCATATATGTCTCCGGCCCAAGTACAGGAGGCAGACGCTGCCACCATCATATCGTCGCAGCACAGCGATTTCTGCTAGATTAACATGTGGTATACAGGCCTATTTTAGGAGTTGCGTGGGCTCGCAACGGGCAGCACTGCTGTCGCAGCAGTTTGGGCACCACCAACTTGTCCTGCACTAGCCCCACGGAGCTGAATCAGGGGACGCGAATCACTGGTCAACATGCAGCCCGGAGGGCGCACACCGTCTTCGGTGAGCCGTTGTTGGGCAGCACTCTGCACTGCTGTGTGCAGCAGCAGCTTTAAAGTGCCATCTTTGCGGCAGCAAACAACACATGCAGCAGTTCACCCGGCTGTCTGCCTGTTCTATGGTATTTGAACTGGCCTCAGATTTTGCGGAAGAGGGCTGCCGATGAACAAAACCAGAGGCGCAGGAGCCTCCGCGCCAAGGGCGGCAGACGTGTCAGCTTCGCACCAGATGATGAGCTTGAGACAATGCACTTGTTTCAAAAGGTACGTGTTCTATGATCACTGCCTTGCTATACGTCAGCATGGTGAAGCAGCTTTGGAGGGCTGGGCGTGTAGTTGCTGATGGGTGCGCACAACGCTGCAAGTTCTGCTGTGCTGCAGATGAAACGCTGTGTCGTGCCTGCCTTGCTGCTGTTTTCTGCAGGACAAGTTGTCTCCGCTGTCACAGGACACGCAGCCTTTGGCAGAGCTTGCCAACCAAAATCAGATCCTGCAGCACCAGCAGCTGCAGCAGCCAGCAGATGCCATGGATGGCCATCTGTGGCCTGCAAAGCAAGGGCTGGAGCAGCAATTTGACCAGGCATATCAGCTGCAGAGCCCTGGGCTGTCTCCAATGTCCATGGAGCTGACAAATGACACGCTGCAGCAGCAGGTAGCACTCGGCATGGTGCCCTTCGGGGCCACTGACAACGACAGCTTCCCGCTGCACCCATACGCAAGTGGTGCAGGCACTGCAGGGCTCAAAGACGGCACACACAACATAACAGACAATGTGCCGGGGCTATCAACGCTTGTGGAGGAGGATGAGGAGGAGGTCTACAATGACAACTCTGCTGATGGTTCTGCCATGGAGCTAACAGGCAACACCGAAGTGCAGACACAGAGTGAGTGCCTGGCGTAGCATCACCAGCAGACTGCAGCGCACGAGCTCGCAACGGCCATACACATCACTGGCAGACAAGCAGCAGCTGCACGTGGCTTACACTTGCTGCATCCTTGCAGGGCGCTACAGCCCTAATTCTACAGCAAGAATCCCACGCCTACTGTCAAGCCACTGCAGTGCCCTTGGCTGATGCTAACGGCTGTCGTCCTCCGTCTTGGTTGCTCTGCTGCTGCAGCCCCACGCAGCGGCAGAGCCACACGTGGCGGAGCAGCAGCTGCTGCAGCCTCCCCAGCCCAGCCCTCCCCTGCATCAGCCACCCGCAGCGGTGGGCGCAGGTCCAGCAGGCAGGGCGCAGCGCCTGGCGCAGATGCTGTCAGCCCTGCACCCTCAGAGCCGCTGACTTCACCACGCACGCGCAACGGCAGCAGGCGCCGCAGCAGCACCGGCAGCAAGCCGCCTGCTGCAGCCGCAGCAGCTGCAGCCGACATGGACATGCAGACACCACCTGGTAATGCACGTGCTGCAGCTGCAGAACCAGCAGCAGCAGTTGGCCAGCAGCATGGTCGCTTCAACCTGGCTCCCAGCATGGACCCTACACCATCACCACTGCGTCGCATCACGCGCAGCATGGCAAGTCCTCTGGGTGGGACGAGCCCTCTGACGGGTGGCTTCACCGAGGCACTGGAGGCTGGTGTTGCTGCTGCGGCAGCAGCTGCAGCAGGCGGCGAGGGTGGCCGCTCACGCCGCAGCATACTCAACCGCTTTGCTGACCAGCAGAACAAGTGGGGCTTTGTTCCTGGGGAGGACGACACCATGCAGATGGACCTGGACATGCCTGGTGAGTGGCACAGCTGTTCATTCCCTGCTGGCATGCTGCGCATGCCAGGCAGAGCAGCAAGCCAGTCTGGTTGGGGTTCTGGCTGCATGTTCAAGTGTGTTAAATTTACACGACTCATGTCCGCCTGTGCCGCAACCAACATGGAGAGTTCACGGTCTGCTTTTGCTGCCCTCCCGCTGCTGCTGGTGCTGCTGCTGCCGTGCTGTCTCGCTGCAGGTGCTGGTGGCCTGGGGGAGGCCACGCTGCATCATGTGTACTCGGAGAGCTCAGGCACTGGCGAGCTCACGCTGGCAGTGCGCCAGGGCCAGCTGCCACACCGCGCACTGCCCGGCGTGACTGCTGCTCCAGCTGCAGGGGGCATGGGGCCGCCAGCCGGCAGGGCTGGGGGCAGGCGCAGGTCCAGCGTGGGGCGCGGGCAGCGCAGGTCAAGCCTGGTCAACGAAGTCATCCCAGAGGAGGCAGCCACACCAGTGCAGCCAGCAGCTATACCAGAGGATGCTGTCGGTGCGGGTGCTGCTGAGGCGGCTACGCCTGCCGGCGCTGCAGGGGCAGAGATGACAGAAGACATGGCAATCAGCCCTGACCGTACGCCAGGGCTGCTGACAGGCCAGCAGGAGCGGCAGCAAGACGAGGAGGAGACGCCTGGTGGTGTGCCTGGGTTCACTGCTGCTGCAGCAGCGGCAGCAGCTGATGGTGACGGCCTCACCACGAATCTGCTGCTGGATGACAGGGACCTTGGCGGCTGGGCGCATGTGCCACTGGCACAGCATACATCGTGCGGCACGACTGGCAGGGGCAGCGTCGGCAGCAACGTGCCTGCCATGCACCTGGTGAGCGCACACCAGTGCCTTCCGTTGCAGGACAGTTGGGGAAGGTTGCTGTTTCTTGTTGCATGGCAGGCAGTCACGCTGAGCCGAAGCCTTTTGGTATGCGACGTGTGCAGATTTGATATGCCCTGGCAGCCTGCAAGTGGCCTGCAGGTGCCGCAGACGCTGTTGCAGTGCTTTAGTACTGCACACCCAGCTGCTTATAGTACTGACAGCTGACTATGTTGCCCTTGCTGCCGATTGCACATACAGTCACAACAGAGGGGAGGCGGCCAGACCACGCAGCTGCTGGCTGACAGCACGGGCGCCCATCTGCCACTGCTGCCACGCAGCAGCATGGCAGCACCCGGCGGCGCACGCGTTGCCCAGGGCATGTTTGGCGCTGCTGTGGCTGCTGTGGCGGGCAGCGCCGCAGCGACACGCACCAGCGCTGCCGCAGGCGCGCGCCTTACGAGGACTGCACCACCAAGTTGCTGGCAGACTCCACTGCTGCATCTGCGTGTGGCGTGATGGGCGTGTTCCAACTGCCTCGCGCAGGCGTGCTTGGGGGCACCATTGCAGGCGGCGCGCCTGTTGTAGAGCCTCCTGCTGCTGATGCTGCCGCCGCCATTGGGCAGCAGCGTACGCATGAGCAGCAGCAAGGCTATGGGAACCCAGAGCGTGGCGCCGGAGGTGCAGACGCCAGGCCGATGGCACGCAGGGCGTTCGCCTCGCCTGCTGTGCCAGGCCGTGGTCCGGCTGAGCCAGCAGCAGCAGCAGCAGCAGCAGCCACACCTGGAGCTGCTGATGCAGACATGTCAATGGAGCTAACAGGCGCTACTGCTGCAGATCAGCTGGAGCAGATAATACCAGCCCTGTGCTGGGTGTTTGGCAGGGTCGGCAGCAGCTGACGCCGCTGTCTGCTGCACACCAGCAGCAACACGGTGCTGCTGCCAGCCCTGCAGGCCCTGCTGAGCAGGGCAGCGAGCCAACACTAGAGCTGGCAGGTGCAGCCTCGCAGGGCGGCCAGACAAACGCACTGGAAGATGCTACGTTAGAGGACTTTGCCCTGCCGCCAGATCTGGCAGCCAGGGAAGAGCGCCCCATCACGATGCCCTTCTCAGGTGTGTGGGCTGTGATGCTGCAGTGTCTATGCCTGTGTTCGGAACAGTCTTAGCTGGCCGTAAGGTGTGTGGGCTTCAGGTGCGCTGGGTGTCTGTTATGTGCTGCTGCTCTGCCACGTTGATGGTGCCAGCTGAGTGTACGTCAAGCAAGTTTAAAAAGGATGCCCCAGCCACTACAACATGCGTGCGGTAGGTACGCCCCCAATGGGCTGCACAAAGACGTGAGTATCACAGCTATGTCCTATGCTGCCTGCCATCAAATGCTGTGCTGCCCTGTCCCTGCAGGTCCACTAGGCTCGTTTGGTGGCCGTGGCGGCTTCACACCAAGCTCTGCCGCACGCGCAGCTGGCGCCAGCAGCGCCCAGCAGCACGCAGCGCGCAGTTGATCGCGTTCAGCGACTTCTGCCAGATCGTGGACATGCAGTTCCTGACCCACATCCGCCGCGGCACCAGCATCAGCGTGATGGACTTCCAGCCGTCCAGCGTGCCGAAAGACCTGAGCCAAGCACTTCAGCTGCTGGCCGTCACCAGTGAGTTGGGGGCAGGGGTGAACAGGGACAAGACAAGCTATGCAGCACCCCGCAGCCAACACCTGTCGCTCCTTATGCGCTGCAGTTGCATTGGCCGTCCTGTTGCTTTCCTGAACTCCATGGAGATCTGGCGGTGGAATGCTGCGCTGCTCCATATGTTGCCCCATGCAACGCTGATGATTCCGTGTCACAATGTGTGCTGTGCAGGCTGCAAGGTTGCTGTGCCGCAATGTGTAACAATGTGTGCTGTGCAGGCTGCAAGTTGCTGTGCCGCAATGTGTGCTGTGCAGGCTGCAAGTTGCTGTGCGGTGCAATGTGTGCCGCATTGCTGTGGCATGTGCTGTGCAGGCTGCGAGGTTGCTGTGCCGCAAGGTGCTGTGCAGGCGATTGTGCGCAATGTGTGCTGTGCAGGCTGCGAGTTGCTGTGCCGCAATGGTGTAGACAATGTGTGCTGTGCAGGCTGCGAGGTTGCTGTGCCGCAACGTGTAACAATGTGTGCTGTGCAGGCTGCGAGGTTGCTGTGCCGCACTGTGTGCTGTGCAGGCTGCGAGATTGCTGTGCCGCAATGTGTGCTGTGCAGGCTGCGAGGTTGCTGTGCCGCAATGTGTGCTGTGCAGGCTGCGAGGTTGCTGTGCTGGAGGGCGCCATGCACAAGCTGCAGGCAGACATGCAGGCCAAGCGCCGCGAGGCGTACGAGCTGGAGGATCAAATGGGCGCTGACAACCCAGCCGTCTTTGCAGCTGTGCAGGTGGGGCCTCATGTGCACTGGTCGAGCCGCGCCTGACGGCTGACAGTGCAGCGCAGCAGCAGCAGGCATGCGTCTCCCTCACCTACGCTGCCTTGTGCCGTGTCCTGTTCTGTGGTGATTGCACATGCTGTGCAACACACAGCTGGGGTACCCGCTGCAGAGTCCAAACTGCTGCGGCAGGCATGCCGCACACACAACTGGTGTGCCTGCCTGCAAGCAGTATTTTTAGGCGGGCCGACTGAAAAGTACACTGCCATGTGCTCAGCTGCTGTGTGAGCTGCTGTCATGTCTTCGCGTGCTGTGCAGACGGCGCGCCACACTCAGCTGGAGCAGACGAAGCACTGCCTGGTGCTGCTGAAGAAGGCCTCCCGTGCGCAAACTGCTGTGAGCTGGAAGCAGCTGCGCCAGGCCATGGAGCAGGAGCTGGCAGAGCGCCTGGCACAGCAGCAGGCCGACCTGGGAGAGCAACTGGCCTTTGTGCAGGTGTGGGAAGCACAAGGCAGCGACTGCTGTGGCCTGTGTTTGTGCTGTGTGTTTGACTGGCCCTTGACTCTGGATGCTCAACTGCTGCCCTACTATGTCCACGCGAGAACGTCTTGCAGCGAAGTTCAATGAGCTCTGATCTCTGTGCACGTTCCACTGCGCCTCAAACCCTTTCTGCAGGCCAAACTGCAGAAGGCGCAGCAGCAGCGCGAGTACGCCATGGCCTTCCACGCAGATGTGCTTAAGAAGCTGGCTTCAGAGCAGGCAGCTCAGCAGGAAGCTGCTGCAGCACGCAGCCGGCTGGTGTCGCTGAGGGCGCGGCTGGAGGAGCTGCGGGGGCTGAACGCAGACAGGCGGCAGCACGCAGGGAGGTGCAGGAGCAGGTGCAGGTGCTCAAGGTGCGTCCATAGCAACATTGTCTGGTGAGCCAACTGGCTGGCAGCAAGCGCAGGTGCATGGCAGTAACAAACGACAGGGACTTCATGATGTTCAGGTGCACCACCATACATCAGCTCCACTCTTTCTCAGTGCTTGCTTGCTAATTGTGGATTGCTTATGCGCTGTTGCTGTTGCTGCTGTGTCTGCAGGCGCGCTGCGATGAGGTGGGCGCAGAGACGGCTGCCCTGCTGGCCAGGCGTGAGCAGCTGACTGCTGTGGTGTCGGCCACGCCGCAGCCAGCACGCAGCCGCCAGGCAGCTGCAAAGCTGCGCAGCGCAGCAGATAAGCTGGAGCTGCTGGCAGGTCTACAGGTGCGAGCAGGAGTCTGTGACGCTGGCTGCAGTGATGCTTTGACTTTGCCTTTGCTGGTTTGAATTGTTGCGTGTGCTGTCATCCACGTCACAGGTGTGCGACGAGGCTCGAAGCAGGCGAATGCTGAACCCAACAAACCCGGCAGCTACATGGATGCCTGTTATTCAGCACTGCTGCATCAGCTCTGCCATAGGTGCAAACATTTGTACAGTATAGATCCCCGTGGTACTGTGCTGACAACCTCCCAAGTGCCACTGCTTGTGCCCCTCACCACCACGTGTGCTGCTTTCTTGTTTCCGTGTTGCAGGGGTGGCAGCCCAGTGCCATCAGCTCAGGAGAGTGGCTGGTCAGCTTTGCAGGCAAGGCAGGCATCAGGCTGCACCTTGGGCAGCAGGGTATGGCAACAGGCAGGCTGGAGCTGCCAAAGACAGCAGGAACTGCTGGTGCGGACGTTGGCAGGCAGCTGCTGGCAGCGCTCGGTGAGTAACGGAGGAGCTGTGGTGCTTGCTTCTGCATGCTGCATCGCGCAGTAGCATTCTTGCCAGTGCATCAACATATCTGCACCGGCGCGCTCAGCAGTGTAGTAAGCTTGCCGCCCTTCTATGTAATGCCGGATGGTACTGGACTGCACCATGACTGCTGCTGCACCTGGTCACATGTTGCTGCTCATGCAGTGGGTGCCATGCACAGCCGCTTTAGCTTCACAGTACCCACCAGCCAGCTGCCGCTGGCCTTCCAGCGGGCAGAGCTGGCGCTGAGCAGGGCAGTAAGGCTGGCAGAGCAATGCAGGAGCCTGTTTGAGCTGCAGCCGCTGCTGACCAGGGTGGGCATAGCAGACGCTGCCGCTGGCTCTGCAGCAGCAGCCGATGCTGCTGCTGCTGGTGAAAGCCGTGATGGCGTAGCGGGCCAGCAGGCATGGCTGCGGCTGACGCTGATTGCTGTGGTACGGCAGCTCAAGGTGGATGTGCTGCTGGGCTTAGGAGGGCTGCTGGCAGGCGACAGCACTGCAGGTGAGGCTGTTTGTTCAGCAGCAATGAATGATTAGCCGCATGGAATAAGCGAGTTGTATACGCACTGCTTGGCTTTAAGGTGCGCATAGTACTGCTCCAGCAATGGCGGCTACGTGAGTTGAATGCTGCTGCAGATCTGAAGCGCTATGCGCAGCGAGCACAGCTTGGTGCTACAGCTGTAACCGTCACTTGCTAGCATCACAGGGAAGTACGAACACAAGTAGAAGCACGCGTAGACTGAGTGTGCTGCTGTGCGGTCGTGCGTGGCTCCTCTGCTGCTTGCAGGCATTGACAGCATGGTGGAGGTGCTGGTCAGTCCTGACGCCGGCCAGGCGCTGGCTGTGCAGCAGCAGCTTAGTGGCGCAGTGTCTGCTGCACTGGCAGCACGGGCGGCAGCAAGGGCATGCTGGAGCGAGTGGTGACGGAGGCCAGCAGCTGTCTTGTGGCAGGCAGCTGGTGATGCTGTGGTGCTGCTGCTGACCAGCAGCAGAGCAGACGCTGGAACGGGTAGTGGCTGAGGCCAGCTGCTGCCTCGCCGCTGGCAGCTGGTGGTTGTGTGCAGCTCAGGTGTCTACTGCCAAACATTGAGAAGCTGAACGGCAGGATGCTGTTGCCAGGGTACGCAAGCAGCTGCCGACAGTGGTCGTTTGAAGCCAGTACTTGCTGCCAGTACAGAGTGTGTTTGTTTGGCATTCCACCAACAGCATCAATCGTAGACTCCAAAAAGCGCAAGCAGCGGGACTTTACCAGTCCAGCAAGAGCGAGGAGCAACTGGCAGGTACAGCATGTGCAAAGTGCACAGCAGGCCATCCCACCCAGCACTGTGCTGCATGCCATGTATGATATGTGCTTGACTGTTTGGGGTTGTCAGGGGCCTGGGGTCACTGGGTTTGTGATCAAAAGTAAAGACTGCGGCATGACGCAGCAAGAACAGCTGATTGGACATCAAGTACTGCATGATGTGGAATGCACATCAGCAGTTGCAGCGGCAAGTCATCTCTGTGTTCTCACTTTGTGGCAGGCTTGGCAACAACACGGGTGCAATTGTTTAGCCCGTCGTCTGCCTTTGCAGCTGATGATGACCAGGCCTTAGCAGGTGTTGCTTCAGCCGAGAAAGTGTCTTGATGTGTTGCTCTCAACAGTTGGCTGGTTCGACCTGCAGCTGCTCAATTCTCCTACACGCATGATGTGCTGCTCCATGTCTGACAGGGGTGCACTGCCACGTTGTGACTGCAGTCTTCACGTGACGTGGTATCACCCAATCATCAACAGCGGTACAAACTGCACTGCTGGCATATGTCTTGGCTGACCTGCTGGGAGCTTTTGGGACCAGCTGGCAGCAGAAGTTGTGACTGGGTGTATGTTACCGGACACAGCAGCAGGTAACCCACAGATTTGAACGTTGCAGTTGCTACATATATTTTTTATGCATCGTGGACACGATCTGCGGCCCACCTCTGCAGTGGAGTAATCTGGAAAGCTCAACAGTCACTGGTGACTGAGACCCGCTCTACATGCTTCAGAGGAGCTCCTGCAGAGCTGAAATTAAACGCCACAAGGTAGCTCAGTAACAATTACTTGGACAGGCTGCCGTTTACAGCAAACTGCCCGATGCTTGCTCTCTGAACACGGCAGCCAGGGAGCTGCTGCCTTTATTTGCGGCAATGCACAAGCTTTGATGACGGCCAGCACTCAGATGCTGCTACCGGCAGCGATAGGCGAGCCGAGGCAGGCAGTTTGCCTCACCAGCAGCATCAGCGCGCCTGCCAGTTGCAGCAACCGGAAAAGCAACATCTTGCCGTTTGGCAACACCTGCACTATGCTGGCTGCGGCTGCCCAACAGCCTGGCAGAAGGGCAGTAGAGTGGCAGACCAGGTGGACACACTTGTCGACCGCTATCATCAGATGATTCAGCAGAAGTTGATCTCTCCCAACAGATCATTACGAGTATGCTACATGCTGCCTCATCACAACATCACCGGCGGCATGAAGTGCCTGGTGGAACATGTGCGCCTGCTCCGCCAGCGTGGCCATTACACTATTGCAGTGCACCGTTCCGACACTGCGGAGCGTGCCATGCCCCCTTGGACCACCGTTGAGGCAGATGCAGATGTTGTGTGCAACTTGCACCAGCGCCTCATCGACGTGTACCCAGTGCAGGACATTGATGTCGTGGTCGTGGGCATCTTTCATCAGGTAGGGTGCATAACCAGTGTTTTGGCTGCTGCCCCACCAGGCATGCAGCTGTCAGGTCACTGTGCTGGGTGTGCATGTGTACTGCTGCTGCAGCTAGGGTTGTGCAGCAACAAACCTGCCGGTCAAGCCTGCGCTGGCAGCTGACTAGCCCCGCATTTGTTGTTAGGTGGGCATCAGCATCGCAATTTACAAGTAACCTCTTTAGGCAGGTAAGTATACAGCCACGGTCTTGAAACTGCTTACAGCCTGATCTTCAGGGCTGGGTGCTGTCAGGCCAACCTGGCCGCCTGACACCAGCACAGCAGTGCACTTGTTGCTGCAATGTCTGGTGCTCCCACTGCACCTTCACCGCAGCTGGCAATGGCACTGATATATGGTGCTGCTGGTGCTGCTGCAGGTGGCCGAGCTGCTAGCTGGGGTGCAGGCGCCAGTGCTCTACTGGGAGCAGGGCCACGAGTGGATCTTCGGGGACCCCATCAGGCTGCAGGTGACCAGCACACGCGCGTGGAGTTGTACCTGTGACCAGCCAAGTACTGGGCAGCAACTTGCATGTGAAGCAGGCACTCGAGTTTGCAACAGCGTCTGCAGTCATCACCAGCAGCCACCATACACATATGTGTGTGTGTTGCCAATGTCCCGTGATGCGTGCATTAGCATCGCTGGGACAGACACTGCACCAGCACACCCTTAGCACGCCGCCGCACTCTACATCAATCCTTTTGTATGTGCGCGTGCCGCTGTGCGCTCCAGGTGGCCCAGAACTACCTGAAGCAGGACCAGCTGTTCCACTTGGTCATGCACCTCCGTGCGTGCTGGCGTCCGTCAGCAGCGCAGTGCAGGACATCCTGCAGCAGGAGTTTGGCCGCTCGTCGCTGCTCATCCCAAACGGCATCGACTGCGAGCGCTTCACGCCCGGGCGTTGGCAGCCAGCAGCTGCTATCAGGGCAGCAGCAGAAGCAGCTGGAGATGCGGCAGCAGCGCAAGGTGCAGCGGCAGCAGCAGCAGAACCAAGCTGCACCATTGAGCTTGCAGATGGAACAGCAGCAGCAGGAGGTGCTGCTGCTGCCACAGTGCTGGGGTCTGGGGAGGCAGCTGGCACAGCAGTGGCACTGATGGCGGATGCAGCAGCAGGGGCCTCAGCAGCAGCAGGTGAGGGTGATGGCCTTGCAGGACAGCTGCTGGTGCTGCAGAGCGAGCTTGAGCAGCAGGCAGGCGCAGCTGCTGAGGGTGCAGCAGCTGGGCTGGCCCAGCTGGCTGCCCTGAATGAGGCGCAGCGGCCGCAGCAGCAGCCGCCAGGTGGCAGCAGCTCGCCTGCTGCCTGGGGCGGCAGCGGCTTAGCTTCGGCACAAGTGCTGAGCGCTGGCACGCAGGCCCTGGCGTTCCTGTGGAGCCGCAGCACCCGGCAGCAAGTGCGGATGGCGCAACAGCGATGGACGCTGTGGTGGTGGACGCGGCTCCTGCTGCAGAGCTGGCTGCTGCTCCGGCGAGCCCCTCCTGCAGCGCTCTCTGCAGCAGCAAGAAGCGCATCCTCATCGTCGGAAATCCAGCGCTGCCCCTGAAGGGCTTCCCGACCGCCGTCGCTGCGCTCGCCGCTGTGTCGGCGATGCTGCCCATCTGCGTGCGCTGGGTGTGCCAGGTGCTGCCGTCAGCAGCCACGGTGCCCAACCTGCCGCTGGTGGACTTTGAGCTGGAGACGGTCGTGAGCCCCAGCCAGGCAGAGCTGCCGGCCCTGTACAGGGGCAACGACGTGTTTATGTTCTCCAGCAGGTGAGCGAAATTTGGCTGACGCGCAGACGCCTCGTGCGTGGTGGTGCTGGTGATGACGCAGCAGCAACGCCCGTGTTCCGTTGTTTGGCAACGGACTGTGACGCATGCCTGCAAGGCCGTGCGCGTGCTTCTACCACCAGCTCTGCATGCCGGCTGCATGCCGTGCTGCGGCCTGGGCAGGCCAGGCAACGCTTGCGCTCGTTGGGGCGAGGCGCTTGCCCCACCAGCCTGCGCTTGGGGCTTTGGCGCGCCAGCGCGTGCGCCTGTGCTGCGCGCGTGGCGCAACCCCCACGCTGGCGCCCGCAAACACAGCAGGCGGCACCTGCCACTGTGCCTCCTAGTGCAGGCAACCTGCGGGCACACCTGTGCCAGAAGACCGGCTGCATGCGGCGGGGGCGGTGGTGCTGCCAGCATCACCCCGTGCACTCTGGTGCCATGCACGCCCGAGCAAACACTGCCGGCGCTGCCGCTGCGTGTTGTACTCCGGTGGCATGCACGCACGCACGAGCCAAACACTGCCGGTGCTGCCGCTGCGTGCCGCAGGTACGAGGCGTGGGGCATGCCAGTGCTGGAGGCCATGGCCAGCGGCGTGCCCGTCGTGACCACGGACTGCCTGGGCATTCGCACCTTCTGCAAGCATGGCGAGAACTGCCTCGTGGCGCCAGCAGATGACGCGACAGGTGCGCCTGGCGCTGCTGCGCTGCTTCCCTGCAAGCCCATGCCGCAAGCACAGCGCGACCCGGGCGTGATGACTGCACCTAACTCCCGCACGCAGCGATGACGGCATCTGTCACGCGAGCGCCCCCTGCAAGCATGGCATTGCTGCCCTGCCTGTTTGGCGCCGCTTCCAAAACCACATGCGAGACTCATCGCTGTCTTGGCTTCATCCGCTCGCCTCTGTTTTGCTGCCGCCTGCATCAGGGCTTGCTCAACACTTGCTGGCAGTGCTGACGGACGCGTCGCTGCATGCGCGGCTCTGCGAAGCTGGACGGGCAACGGCGCTGCAGTACACCCCAGAGAAAGTCATGGACCACCTCGAGGCGGTACTGTATTGCCTCACAGCATGCGGACCCGAGCTGCTGCAGCTGCGGCAGACGTGCCTGCTGGACCTGCAGATCGCATGCATGCAGGCCAGCGAGGCGTGCAGCAGGCCCGCGACTGCGGCACAGCAGCAGGCCGCGCTGGCGGCGCAGCAGCAGCAGCAGCAGCTGGCAGTGCTGCAGGCACAGCTGAAGCAGCAGCTGAAGCGGCAGCAGGCTGCTGTTGCAGCTGAACACAGCCAGCGGCAGCAGTTGCTGCGGCTGCTGCTTCAACAGCAGCAGCAGCAGCAACAGCAGCAGCAGCTTGGGTATGGTGGCCCGCAGCAGGTGCGGCTGCAGTCGCTGCAGATGGTGCAGCAGTTGAATCTTGCGGCACCGCAGCAGCACCTGGCACTGCTGCAGCAGCAACAGCAGGTGCCAATGCAGGCAAGCTTGCTTGTGCCGTTTCTGCAAGTGCAGCAGCAGCAGCAGCCCGCAGGAACCCTTCAACTGCAGGTGCGCTCATCTTGTGCATCGCAACAACAGCAAGAGGAGCAGCAGCACCAGCAGCAGAGTCGGTATATCCAGGCAGTGTTAGGAGAGGTATCACAGAACTCCAGTCATCAACAGCAGCAGCTAGAGCACCGTGGCGTTGTAGGGGGTCCGCAGCAGCTAGACCATCTACCAGATCAGCAGCAGCAGCAGCCGAGTGCGGCAGCGCTGCAGGTGCTGCATCAGTTGCAGGCCTCGCAGCAGCAACAGCAGCAGCAGCAGCAACAGCAGAGCCATCAGCAGCAAGCAGCGCTGCTGTCTGTGCTGCATGGGAGCAGCAGCGGTTTGGGCCAGCTGCCGGCGTCCCATGTGTTCCAACAGCAGCAGCAGCAGCTGTTGCAGCTGCCAATGTCGGCGTTTCAGGAGCAGCAGCCGCAGCAACGCCAGCTGCAGCTTCCAGTGTTGTCGGGAGTTGTTGACCGCTCATCTATAGCAGCAGCAGCCAATGGACTGTCGCTGCAGCACATGAGCCAGCAGCAGCCGCAGCAGCAGCTGCTGCCAATGGGCTTCCCATCGCCACGGCAGCAGCAGCAGCAGGTGCAGCTGCTGCTGCTGTCACGGCAGAATATGCCGCTGCAGGTGCAGCACCTGCCGTCGGGTTTGTCTCAGCAGCAGCTGGCATTCTCGCAGCAGATGCCGCTAGGGTTGTTGCAGCAGCAGCAGCAGCTTGGGTTTGGCCAGCACCAAGCTCAGCAGGCACTGGTTGGTTACACGCAGCAGCTGCCACTAGCGTTCTCCCAGCAGCAGCAGCAGCAGCAGCAGCAGCACCTGATGCAGCCGCAAGACGTTCCACTCTTCTCGCAGCTGTACTGAACAACATGATCTGTGAGGGGTGATGGTGTTCTCGTGCTGAGAGCTGCTGCAGCGAGGCATGATGCCTGCCCATTGGTGCTTCGAGCAGCAGAGCTACAAGGGCTGCCAGGTGATGTCGTCAGGTTGAGAGCTGCTACAGCGAGGCATGATGCCTGCCCAGTTTTGCTTTGACCAGCAGAGCTGCAAGGGC
Organism: Scenedesmus sp. NREL 46B-D3; assembly: GCA_014080715.1. Taxonomy (NCBI): domain Eukaryota; kingdom Viridiplantae; phylum Chlorophyta; class Chlorophyceae; order Sphaeropleales; family Scenedesmaceae; genus Scenedesmus; species Scenedesmus sp. NREL 46B-D3. The sequence continues at coordinate 358,640 of JACERP010000055.1, forward strand.
TGCTAGGTGATGTTGTGCAATGCGTTGAGCAGCGCTGCTGCCCTGCTGGGCAGCTGGACGCATGGCGCTGCTGCATGGCACGTGGCAGCAATGCAGCAGGCAGGGTTGATCGGCGCGCAGTGCAGGTTGAATATTGCAGCGGCTAGAATGTGGATGGTACAGAAGTGCTTCTGGGCACCAGCCCTTGTATATACGTGGCATATTACAGGGAAGGTTGGGATGAGCATGGCTGGCTGCTGTTTGTGTCGTCTAGCAAGGCGGCTGCGTATGGCTGCTTGCCCGGCAGGGTTGCGCTTGCAAATACATCGTCAGTTTTGATGTCGGCCAGCTTGCCTGCATGGCGGCACACTCGGAGCACCATGAGAGCTTGAGCGCCGGCAATTGCTGGTGCAGCAGTGCTTTGAAGATATGGCGTGTGCAGCTACCTGGAGCCCTGGAGGCGCCTCAACTCGTCCTGTTACATCAGTTCAATGCGGCAGCAGGTCACAAGGTGCAGTTTTATGTGTGAGCATTGAGTGCAGGCAGGAGGTGCGCAGCTGGCCGATGCAACGCACTGTGGTGGCTGCAGAGGAGGGCGGGTATTGTTATATTTACATGCACGTGTCAATGCGCATGCTGGGCGCGTGTTGGTGGAGCTGTTGTGTGCAGCCAGTTGGTCAGTCACTTGATCAGGTGGGGCTTCGCTGCGCCTCGACTGGACGTAGGCGTTGGCGGGTGGGATCAGGAGAGGGCCGTGCGCGCCTCCTAGCTGGCTGGCTGCAAGGCTTCTGCCAGCCTGCTGCTGATCCTGCAAGGGTGGCCAGTAATGAGACTATCTAATACAAACATGCTGCATTGCCGGACGCCTGTTGGTGCACCTTGGTTGGTGCTGGTGGATGCCCGGTAGAGCGGGGCGCAGCGTCGTGGGCTGGCAATGCCGGCTGGCTGATCCTGCTGGCAGGGCGCAGGTGACTCCTTGCAGGCAGCTCAGGTTGTCCTGACTGCGTGCAGCCTGCATGCATGCATACTCGAAAGGGTGGTGGGTGCTGCAGATCCCATGCATCGTGCATGCTGTTGCCACGTGCTGCAGACGGTGAGGCCAGGCTGTGCATGCACAGTGTTGCCCTGGTGACTGTCCAAGTGTGCTGCGGATGCTGCAGTGAAGCATGGTGTCCGGCTGCAGTCTGTGCCAGACGCTGGCACTGATGTGAAGTGTGTGCTGTACAGCTGTTTCTAAAGCAGCACACCGGCCGGGCACCTGGCCGCAGTGTGGCGTTCATTGCCGTTGGGATCGTAACGCTGGTGTTCTTATTGTATGTAAAGAGGAGAAGCAGAGGTCTTTGATTCAAGACTGCCATGGTGGCGGGGCGGCCGTTTCAGCATGTGGGTGCCGCATTTGCTTTATTCTGTACTACATGTCTTCTTGCAACCCTTTTCAATGCATGCAAAGGAGTGCCCCACAGCATGCGAGTTGCCGGTGCCGCACTGTGCTTTGCAAGACATGTCTTCTTGCATCATAGTTACGCATGTGTGACCTTAAAGCAGGTGCTCATGATGACTACGTGTATGTGCGTGCTGGTTATCTCTGCGGTCACGGCAGCTGCAAACGTTGAGTAAACGGACACCAGGTTGACGCCTTGCAGCGCATTGGGATGCGACTGGGCATGGCATACCTCTCAGGAGGGACTGGTGTGGCAAGGCTGGAGGTTTCTGAGCTGAACTTACCTCATGTTGTTCATCGGCGGGTTGCTGCCGTGTCATGCAAGGAGGCCTGAAGCGGCATGCGCAGCAGCTGGCGGTTCAAGGGGTGGTGTCATCAGGTGTTTTGGTTGCGGACTGCTCACCGAAACAGATGGTTACGCACATGAACGTAATTAAGTAGATTGCTTTTTGCACAACCACGCAGCATCGATTATTTGCAGTCGCGAAGTAGGAAGCGCGGCAAAACAGGACACGAACACCAACGCACCACATGTGCTGCAAGTATTTGTTGACAAGGTAGGTCACACCAGGGACGAATGGCGGCTTGTCTTATTGCCGCAGTGCTGCTTGGCGCGTCATCGTCATCGCCCCATGCTGCAGCGTCATGACGTGCTGGACGTCAGTGGCCCATCCGCTGTGCACTGCTTGCACCTTGGTACAGATGAAGTCCCACCAATGTACAAGGCCGCAGTTGTTGCAGCACTGCTGGTAGCCCTCTGCTGCATGAGCAGCGTCAGAGTGGAAGCAGCAGCAGCAGCAGCAGCAGCAGCAGCAGCAGCAGCAGCAGCAGAGCGAGCCCAACAGTCGTCTGCCGCAATGCCAGAGCAGCATTCACCAGACTTGTGTGGATGTATGAACACCTACCGCCCTGTATGTGGCGGCGGCACGCGCTTCATCAACATCTGCAAAGCAGAGTGCGCTGGATTTGCAGCAGCAGAGCCTATCGGCCCTGACAACTGCAGTGCGACAGACAGCAGCAGAAGCGATGAAGATTGGCCGGACTTCCCAGACATCTGCACATGTGGCGGCATCTTTGCACCGGTTTGTGCTGGCAGGAACTTCACGAGGTACTTCCCCAACGCATGTGAAGCGAGGTGTGCAGGGTTTTCCATGAGCAGGGTGGTTGGGCGCAGAGGTGCATGCCCGCCATGGCCCTGAGCAGCAGCGCATGCCCACTGCTCAGTGACGGCCGCCCCGCACACAGCAGCTGAGATGAGGCAAATCTCACCACAGCAGTACAATAGCATCTTGCACACAGTGTGTCGTGTAATAACTGTTCCCTGCTTCTCCTGTTTGATCATCAAAGATGGGGTGAATGATGGTGCCTATGGTGTGTAGGGGTTTCAAGTCAAGTGAACGCTGTGCAGTGCTGCATTGGGGGCATGTGCCTTGCACCATAAGAAAACAAGCACTGTCAACATCCAATATTCTCCATTGGTGTATGTTGTTGCAACATGAAATGCTTGCAATACTTTTGCTACTGCTTGCAAACGATTAAGAACGGATTAAGAACGGATTAAGAATCAACATTGGCGGCGAGAGATTAAGAATCAATCAATCAATCAATCAATCAATCGTTCGTTCCATTTGCGGGGGTGGCGACCTTGGAGGCCAGTGCGTGTCAAACAGCCAAAAGATATTCTTCACCCGACGATCAAGTTATTTGCCAAGATCTAGGCCGGTGCAGGCTGTGACCAGAGCTCAGCGCCCACCTCAACTTCGAACTCTCAGTTCGAATTTACTCGGCATTTAGCGCGCCTGTGGGCGCGCTTCTTCTTCCTTAACCTTTTTTCGTGATGCTTGTGAAGTAAAGTGGCGTGCAGGGCTGGTTTGGTGGATCTTGGGCACAGGGCAGCAGGCACTCCACTGAGAACGCGTTTGGGTCAGCGCTACGCTGCTTGGACGTTGATGTCAACAGAAGGCACATTGAACATAAGGCTATGGCACCGGCTACATTGATGCGAACGTGCTTGGGGGAGGCACGCCCACTTCAACGGTCATGACTGTGAACAGACCGATGGACTGTCTGGCGGGCCAGTACCGCCAGGAGCTCCAAGTGGGAAGAAAATGCATTGAGCGTGATGCATGCATCTGCAACCGTGCCAGCAGCCTGCGTTCAATCCCTGCCATTCTGCAGAAGCAGCCAGAGCAGCAACAGCAGCAGTAGGCTCATGCAGCAGTGGTTGCAAATGCGGCAGCAGTTCATGGCCAGGTCTGAGCTGTGTCTCGCCAGCCTTATGGCCGATCCTGTGGCGAGTCTAATGCTGTACCTGGCGTGTCCTGTTGCTACTGCTGCAACAACAGTTGTCGGCGCCGCTGTCGCTTGTTGCTGCCTTCACAAAGTGTGCCTGCTGCCTACCCTGCCGCCCCTGCTTCACAAGCAACTTATGAACATGACACAGGACCACAGGATGTCTCAGGAGTGCAGCCTGGCAGTGCAGACCGGCAGGGCCACAGGGGCCCCTGCAGGCCAGCAGCCAGCTCCTGGCCCCTGTGGTCCTGTGACTCGCCTGCCCAGGCAATATGTGGTGATTGATGGCTTCTGCCATCCAGTCACCAATCCTCGCTTTGGCGAGGGCCCATCTAGCGCCCCTGCCTGCCCTGACGTTAGCTCACACGTGTGGCTGCAGGGTGCATGGCACAAGGTGTGCATTGACACGTATGCCTCCGCTTCTGCAGGTGGCTACGTGGGCACACCCCAACCCGCGAACCGACCAACCCGCATTGCTGCGCGTATTACCAACCCTACAAACCCACTTGCAGCTGCAGATACCGAAGTTCCTGCCGCCACTGCAGCACCTGGTGGCCCCACTGAGAATGAGGCTGCACCGTCCAGCGGAACAATCACTGGGTCTAGCCGCGCCCAGAGACGTCAAACCAGGGATGATAACAGTTGGGGTTACCAGGTGAAGCTGTTTGGCCCACGCAGGACAGCAACCACCGTCGCCCAGGTGCGGGCCGCAGGCCTGAATGCTGTTGCACAGATGTCAGGAGGAGATGTGCCATGCGACTTGCTCACAGGCAGGGCCTTCTAGGCGGGGCAGACAGCCATCGTGTTCACCATGCCGTCATCGGCAGTGCGCCAGCTGACAGCATGCATGGTGGTCATGCTGAAGCAGCAGCTTCAGCGTGTACTACACTGGCGCGCTGTATTTACCTTCAATGGCGCAGTCATCCTGTCAGCACGCGGGGCTCATGCAGGCCGCACTCAAGCGGGCCGGCGTGAGCAGCTGAGCGCCGGCCTGGTGCTGTCTAACTAGTATGCTGTGCTCGAGCCTGATGCTGAGTTGTCTCAGGCCGCATTACCGGGTGACGACTACGCCGCTGAGGGCTACACGGAGGATGAGGAAGATGAGCTCGTGCCTGCATCCGAGGACGTGGAACAGCAGCCCGCAGGCACTGAGCAGGCAGCACCTGCTCGGCGCAGCACAGGTCAGCAGCAGGGCTGCAGGCACAGCCAACGCTCCAACAACACCAGGCCCAGCCGCAGGGCCCTGCAGCATCGCCGCCACCGCCCCAACAGGACACCGGTGCAGCCAGGTAGCAGTGGATTGGTGTGCGGCGTCCTCAATGTGAACAACATGCCCAAGGCAGGTCAAAGCCTGGTGGAAGTTTGCCAATTACTCAAAAATCTGCGCTGCGACATCATGGGCTTTGTGGAAACCAAGGAGGCGCCAGGGAAGCTGCGGCCTGCCGATCTCATTCCGGGCTACACATACATCAGTAAGGCCAGGCCTCTTGGGGAGAATGGGTGTGCCAGTGGTGGTGTTGCGGTTGCTGTGCATGCCGCTGTTGCCAATGCTGTGAAAGTGTTTGCTTTTGCTGATCAGCAACACGAGGATGCACTGTGGCTAGTGATGCCAGGGCAGAATGGTGCTCCTAAGCTGTTTATTGGAGTGGTGTATATGCCTGATATGAACAAGCATGCGCCAGTGAGGAGGGCTGCTTACTCAGCGCTGCAGGAGGACCTCGCATACCTGTCGAGCAGAGGCTCTGTGTTGATCATGGGTGACTTCAACGCCAGGGTCGGGCAAGGTGCAAGCCCCACAGATCGCATTGGCATGCATGGCGAAACAACCACAAACAACAATGGCGAACTCCTTCTCTCGCTGCTCAATGCCGTCAATCTCTACAATTTCAAAATGCGCAATGGGGAGCAATCGGCCGAACTTGAGGCGTACCAGGAGGCCCTGGCACAGCTGGGCGCTGCTTATACGTCCACTATTACCGTGCTACAACAGCAGGTTTCTGCAGCTCAACTTACGGCCAATGCTGCAGTACAACAAGCACATGCGCAGCTGCTGGGAGCGCTTCGTCAGGCGGTCAATGCCAATTTTGGGTTTAAAAGGGTCTGGGTTGGCAAGCCCTTCACGTGGTGGACACAGGAGCTGACAAATGCTGTGCAGGCCAGGGTGCAGGCCTTTACACAGTACAGGGAGTCCGGCCTTGTTGCAGACTGGGATGTAGCACTGGATTTGTTACCATGTGGCATTAGACGACCACACCGTCTGCGAACGCTTAGACAGCGCCGCAACATACTTTCTTTTCTCCAATCTTTTCTTATTGCTGCCAACCCGGCCTGTCATCACACATAGCGTAACTGTAACACTGACTCATCCCAGCAACACTGACATAATAGCTGTCATTTCACAGCGTAGTGCCTCGGGCTGACACACTTCCTAGCAGGCATGCACACAGCAGCTGCAATACCTATTCACCCTGAAGATCACAACATACTGCATCTGTGCAAACTGTAACATCTGCTCAGTGCTAGCGCTGTGTGTAGCCTAGCTCTCTCCCCCTCCCCAAGGGAAGACCGAGGCACAAGCAAGACATGACACTCAAACAAGCATGGCAAAGCACAGCTGATGTATAGTAAAAAAATCAAAGCAACTCCGTCCAGACAGGGGCATGCAGATGCAACACAGCGGTGGTAACAACCCCAAGAATAACAAGCCAGGTAACAAAGCACCTCCCATCACAAGCACCGACAAAAAAAACACCCAACAGTGGGCTGTGGCGGGTGCGCTGGCTATAGGCTGGCACGGATCTGTGCATGTGTTACGGCTGGATTGTAACAACCAACAACAGCGCACAGCAACAGCACAATGCTGCAACTTCCACACTACATTATGTAGCACTGGATTTGTTACCACCGCTGCGTGCATGTAGCCTGCAACCCACCCACACTCAGGGCACTGACAGAGCAGCACGCACAGAGCGCTTGTCCAGGTAACGAGCCAGATTGCTGATGTGCCTGGAGAAGGCAGCAGCATCGCGGAACCCCGTGCCGCCGGTGCTGAGCAGCACCACACCATTATCACGCACCTCCAAAACCCTAAAAGGTCCTCGCACCCCGTCGCCCAAATTGGCCACCGGACCGGAAACAACCTCCAACACCAAATCACCCGGTGAAATCACAACGGAATCTGAGAACGCACGGCGGCCGCCACGCAGGGGCCAAGCCCGTGCATTGCGCTCAAACTGCTGCTGTATGCGGCCGAAGACCTCCTGATCAGCCACTGCCAGCTGCTGTCGCAATTGCGCAACATGCATTGGAGGATAAGTGCAGTCAAACGAATCCGGCCAAACCCAAACACTAGCTGATGCTGCCACCTGCAGCACATCACGAGCCAAAGGCAGCACCGGAACCGGCTGCCTACCAAACACCATCTCCTGCGGCGACATTCCCAAAGTCTGATGCACACGAGCCCAGTACTGCTGGCGCATGATAGGCACACTCTGTACCCAGTGCACAGGATGCGAGTTGATGTGACGCTCAAGCATGCTCTTGAACGAACCCACAAGCCGCTCAGCGACACCATTCGCCGCAGGATGACATGCTGACGTGTGGATGTGCTTTATGCCCAGCCGTGCAAGCAGGTGACCAAACTCTACCTCAAACTCTGTACCATTGTCAGTTGTCACATGACTCGGCACAAAGTAACGGCAAATCCAGCTGTAGTAAAACGCGCGCGCAACAGAAGCAGCAGATTTGTCATAAACCACTGCAAACTCCGCTGCTTTGGTGAAATAGTCAATCATCACCACCACCCACGCCTTGAGGGGCTTCTGCGGCGGCTGCGGCAAGAACAGTCGCCCATGCAGATCGGCGCAGGGAGTCACAAAGGGGCCACACAAGTCAACGTGCACATGCTCAAAAGGCCCACGAATCACAGGTTCCTGCATGGGAAAGGGAGCAGGCAGAACCAATCGCCGGCGCTGACAAGCATCACATTGAGCCAGATACAGCTTAACGTCACCAGGCAAGCCACGCCAGTGGAAGTGCTGCTGCAAATAAGCGCAAGTCTGCTGGACACCTGCATGGCCCAGCGCATCATGCATGCACCGAATCAAATCCCAGCGGTAGGACACAGGAGGGCAACACAACCATTTAGGGTTGCCTCCCTTCACCAGCCTCAACACCAGCAACCAATCTTGCAGAGTGCGGTGTGGCCGTAGAGCGTCAGCCCTGTGGCGTATGGCGCGCACTCTGCTGCGAGGCAAACCCTGCAGCACATCATCATTCATACCACTCCGGACGTACGCCAGCAGAAAGTCGTCCACATGTGGGTCGCCCTGCCCGTACTGTAGTATCGTATCCGGGTCACACAACTCTGACACATTGGTAAACCACGGGTCGCAGCCGGGACAAAACCAGTCACCACTGGGCACTGTGGACATGGGCGGCATCACACAACGCAGGTGAAAACATCGGTCACAACCCGAACAAATCGCCATATTGTCATAACCACCCGGATCCTGACAGACATCACATACCACAGAATCAAAGTCCGCCTGCTTCGCCACACTTGTGGGCCAGGCCGCACTGCATACAACTAAAGCTGCCGCAGGAACACACTCCTCCCGACCGTCCTCATGCTGCAGCGTGCAAGAGCTGCTAGGCTGGGGCCGAGACAGGTAATCAGCCACACAGTTGGTGGACCCCTTGATATACTGAACAGCAAAATCATAACCTTGCAACTGCATGGCCCATCGCTCCAATTTAGAATTGGTAAAGCGGGCACTATCAAGCCACTCAAGCGCCTTGTGATCAGTGCGCAGCAAAAAGCGGTTGCCATGCAAGTAGTAGTGGAACTTGTCGACAGCCCACTTCACAGCTAAACATTCACCTTCTGTAGCAGCATAGTTCTGCTCAGCAGAGGTGAGGGAGCGCGAAGCAAATGCAATAGGATGCTCCTCACCCTCAACATTTTCCTGGGACAGCACAGCACCAACAGCCAACCGGCTCCAGTCTGTGGTCAGAATGAATGACAACGACCAATCAGGCAAAGCAAGCACAGGAGCAGAGCACAATGCCTGCTTCAACGCCTCAAACGCAGACTCAGCCTCAGACGTCCAAACGTAAGGCACATTGCGGCGTGTCAAAAGATGCAACGGCGCACACAGCCGAGCATAACCGCTGATGTATTTTCTGTATTGTTCCATAACCCCAAGAAAGCCCTTCATGGATTTGACTGAATGAGGACGAGGCAGCTCCATGATGGCAGACACCTTGTCCATAACCGGCCGGATGCCCTGAGCGGACACCAAATGACCCAAGCACACAACTTCAGGCACGCATAAACGGCACTTCAAAGGGTTCATTTTCAGATTGTACTCCCTGCTGCGCTCAAACACGCGCCGCAAAGATGCCAGTTGCCCCTCAAAATCAGGGGTAAACACAAACGTATCATCAATATAAGTTTTCGCACCCGGCACATTGTCCAAAACCTCATCCATCAGCCGTTGAAAAGTGGCGGGCGCTGACATCATGCCCATTGCCATACGACAGAACTCAAAGTTGCCAAAAGGCGTAGTAAACCCCGTCTTCGGACAATCTTCAGGCTTGATAGGCACCTGCCAAAAGCCTGTCACATAATCCATCTGAGACCACAAAGCACATCCACCCATTGCAGCATGCACCTCCTCAATGCGGGGCAGAGGGTATGGGTCAGGCAACGTAGCCTTGTTGAGGGCACGCAAATTGACACACAGACGCAAGCCTCCATTCGGTTTCTTTACCAACACCACAGGACTCATCCAAGCGGACTTGCTGCGCCGAATAACACCCAAACGCAACAGCCGCTGTAATTCACCTCGCAGCCACAAGGACTCATGATGGCTCAACTTGTAGGGCCGCTGCGTTACTGGCTCAGCCGAACCAGTGGGGATGCAGTGAAAGATGCCCTTCTCTTCAGGGACACACCCAATGACTGCATCATCAACGGCAAATATGTCACAATACAAAAACAGCAACGCCTGGAGCTGTTCAAACTGCAGGCCCGAAAGATGTGGGTACGCATCTCTCTTCAACCGCAGCGCCTCCATCAACGCATCACGCTGCTGCACACCATCAGACTCAGACGTACAGGGCGAGCCCGGCTCACTACCCGGCAGGAAACACAGCTCGTCATCACTTGACATATATTTAATTCAAGGATAAGGGGTTTTTTTCACGATAATCACACGCACACACTGCTGCTGCTCACCACCTTAGTGCCCTGCTGACAGCAGCGCCTTCAGCGGGAGGCGCCGGCCACGGCAGCGGTGCCGGTGCACGACGTACTCGACTGGGATGGCGGCTGAGGGCACCCAGGAGGCGCGCAGGTGCGCCGGCACGTAGGGTGGCGGCGTCGGCCGCACGTAGCCCGGCCGGGCGTACTGTGGAGGCACCGGCATCGTCAGGAACTTGCCGCTGTGACGGTTGTTGTATGCGCGCGCGACAAGCTTGGCCGCGTACGCATACATGAAGTCCAACCCCAGCGTGACGCTGAAGTTGGCCTCCGGCAGGACCAGGAAGTGCACTGGGTACACGCCGGGACCCAGGCCAACCGGCACGTTGCGCAGCACGTACTTGGCAGGCACATGCACGGGCCCCGCAAACATGCCAATGCGAACGGCCTCGTCGAGCTCAATGAGCTCACAAGGGCAGCCTGGCCGCAAAAGGGGGTGAACCAGGCGCTGCGCTGCTGCCTCTGACATGACGCTGTGGCCGCAACCGGGGTCGACCATCATGGCCTCGGGAGACCCGCAGATGTCACCATGCACGCGCGCCTGCTCCGCAATGATCAGATCCACTGCTTCAGACGAGAGAGCCTGCTTGTAGGGCTGCCACGCACTGCTGCTGCTGTTATCCCCGAGCACGCCGCCGGTGCTGCTGCATGCAGCCGCCATTGGCCGCATGGCACCTGTCTGCAGGTAGGGCCCATACGCGCCACTGCTGCTGCTGCTGCTGCTGCTGCTACTGCTGTTGGCGCCCAACGTGACGCCTGCAGCACCGCCTGAGGGATGCATTTGATCAGCAGCGCAAGGCTACTGCACAGCTTATCAAAGCAGCTGAGAAGCAGCACAAACAGCGATGCGAGCATGCAATCACTGCAGCGTACAGAGACCGCTTAAATGATGACAGCACGCTTGGGGAGAAGGATATGTGGCAGCTTGTGCGTCGGCTGTGCCCTAAGCATGTCAGCGAGGCCGTGTACAGTGTCATGCAGCACCCCTCAGGACAGACGGCTTCAACCCCTGCAGAAAAAGCAGATGCATTCAAATGCCACTATCAGCGTGTTGGTAGCCATGCAGCGTTTGCCGCCTCAAACCCCCAGTTCGACCCAGCGCACATGACACAGGTTGCCGTTAATGTACAGCAGTACCTTCATGACTCAACCGCACCTCATGCTGCCCCACCCTGCCCGCTGGACTTGCCCATCACTGCCGCCGAGGTTTCTGCATGCTTGCAGCGTCTACGCACAGGCAAAGCTGGCAATCCTGCAGAGGAAGGCATTGTCAACGAGCTTTTGAAGTACGGAGGCAACACAGTTGCAGACATGCTGCTGCAGTACTGCAGCCTCATGTGGCAGCTTGAGCAGGTACATCAGGTGCCGGGGACAGTCTTCAGCATGCCTAAGAAGGGCGATCTGACAGACCCAGGCAACTACCGCGGCATCACCCTGCTCAGCGTGCTCTATAAGTTCTACACCAGCGTCCTCAATCAGCGCCTTATCAAGTTTGCAGAGGGCGAGCAGCAGGAGCAGCAGCAGCAAACACAAGCACAGCAGCAGCAGCAGCAGCAGCAGCAGCAGCAGCAGCAGCAGCAAGGCCAGCATTCAGCACAACAGCAGCAGCAGCAGCAGCCACGCGCAACTGCTGCTACAGCAGCAGCGGCGCCGCTGCTGCACGAGAGTCAGAACGGATTCCGCCCCAAGCGCAGTTGTGCTGACCATCAAAGCGTGCTCAGCGAGGTCCTTAATGGCAGGAAAGCTGAGGGAAAGGAGTCATATGTGTTGTTTATTGACACCTTCAAGGCATTCCCTACGGTCTGGCTTGATGGCTTGTTCCGGAAGCTGTGGGATAAGGGTGTGCGTGGCAAGATGTTCCGTGTCTTGTACAACTTGTATCAGGGCGCGCAGCGTGTGGTGTCTCATGAGGGTTGCACCACGGATAGGTTCACCTGCGACCTTGGCCTGCATGAGGGTGATGTTATTTCGCCCACACTGTACCTGTTGTTTATCGACGACTTGCTGCGTGACGTGCATGCAAAGCACCCTGGCGTTACCCTCATGGGCCCTCGTGACGAACCTGCAGGCCAAGTTGTGGCAGCCATGCAGGCTGATGACTTTGTTGCTGTCTGCGGGTCTCTGTCTGAAGTTCAGGCTGTGGCTGCAACTGTTTACAATTACAGTTGCCAGTGGCGCTTCAAGCTCCACAGCTTGAAGTCTGCCGTCATGCATGTGCTGCCAGCAAGACAGACCAGCCAGCTGGTCGACTCCAGCATTGTTTGGAACAATGTCCCTGTGCCTGTTGTATCGGAGTACTGCTATCTTGGCCTGTGGTTCAACAATACCTGTACATGGACCACACATTATGAGAAGATGCTGGCTAAGGTGCAACGTGTGAAGGGTGCGCTCATGCCAATTTGAAAGAGCCGCAGCATCAGTGTGGAGGCTAAACGCATACTGTTGCTGACGTGTGTCCGTCCCATTGTCGAATATGGCAGTGAGGTTTGATTTCCGTCCACAGCTAGGCAACTGCAGCTGATTGACAAAGTGCAGACAGACATCGCGCAATGCGCAATGCGCTGTGGCAAGGAGCGCCCATGCTCTTCAGCTCTCTTGGCAGAATGGGGTGTGAAACCGTTGCATATGTGGCTTCATCAGAGGGCTTTGGAGTACTACTACAGGATTCAGCGTATGCAGGGCGTTCGGCTGCCAAATCAAGTGTTTACAGCTGAATGGAGGCGTCCTAGTGGTGCTGTGGCGGTGACACCGTGGCACAAGTATGTGCAGAGCCTGCTGTGCAAGTATGGTGTGAATGTTGTGACCGCGGAAGGCAGAGCCAGTGCGTGCAAGAGCCATGTCAACAAGCAGGTCAGGACACTACATGCTGAAAGGATTGCATGTGAAACGTTGGAACACTCCACTCTGAGTCGGTATGTGGCTCATGTGCATCCCACTCATGTTGATGCTTTGGGTGCCAGGAGGCCTAGGCCGTACTTGCGTTCAGTGGCAATTCCACATGGTATAGAATTGCTGTTGCGTGTTCGTATGGGTTGTCTGTGTGTACATGAGCGTACTAGTCAGTTTGGCGGTCGCAGAGCTAACTCCACTTCAGGATGTCCTTGTTGTGGTGCAGAAGTTGAGTCTTTGTCACACTTCATGTTTGATAGCCCTGCTACTTCTGCTCAGAGGGATGATATGTTTGCTGAGATCAGATCCCTGCCTGGTTGCGCTGAAAAGTTGCGCAGCGTTTTGTCCATGGCTGATTCGTCAATCAAGGTGTTGCGTTTTGTATCTGATGATATTTGGGGCAGTTCTGGAAGATGTCTGATGGTGTCACCGTGTATTGCTGCTTTTCTTGTCAAGTCTTGGGATGTGCGCAATGCATGCAAACATTCTGGAGCAGTGCTCCCTCCTCTTTCCGCCCCGGTGGGGCGCGGGGCCGATGGCGCTGGTGCTATGGCTTGAATGGGTAATATGATGATGATGATGATGCTTGCAAACGAGCCAAGTTGCCAACCACGTTTGCCATTACAGCGAAGTTGCAAACCACGTTTGCCATGCCACAGATGGTTGAGTGGTATCGTGGTGATGCATTGTGGGACGTGCCCCAGACGTTCACATCATGGCTGAACGTGCGCGTCATCATCATCATATTACCCATTCAAGCCATAGCAACAGCGCCATCGGCCCCGCGCCCCACCAAAACGTGCGCGTGTGAGACTAGGCAGCTGTTGGCCTCACCATGCACTCAGGGCACCTGCTTCATTATCAGGCTGTCGGTGCATTGTCTAGCAGGGACTGTTGACAGCTGGCATCACTTTGGCGTGCACCTGCAACGGACACAGTCATGTGCCAATAGTGCATCATGGTGTATCAGCAGCAGCTTCTTACAGGGACACCTTCTCAGCCTACCCAATCCTGAGTCTGCATTGTGTGATCAAAGGCTGATGCAACTTGCATGCTGCATGGCTTCACCAATAGCTGCAGAAGCATGTTTGCCAAGCATGAGGTTGCATGTGGTTGCTGCTATGCACGCAAACAGCCTGTCAGGCGCTTTGTTTACTGTTTAGGCTCTGCCATAGCAGTCAGGTCAGTCATTCAGTGATGGACTGAGCTGTACTTACTGTTTATAGGCTTGACGCAATTAAAATTTTTTGCAGAACTTGTCACAGTCACCGCTTTGAGCACGTCCATGCCATGGACCCAGAACGGTTCTGGGTTTAGAGGTTCCCATGTGGGGTGCACCGTCACACCTTCACTGTTGCGGCTTTTACACAAGTAATTTACACTTCAAAAGATGAATCAGAGCATTGGAACGCTTTGCGATATGCGCGTGGGGCAAATGCTGCTATCACACTGTGACAGTGAACAGCAGCAGAAACAGCAGCAACACTAACAAGCGTGAACTTTGCGAACGTGCCATAATCAGTCGCATATTAATCCAGAAGCTTTTTCGAAGGTCTCTAAGGGTGCAACAAGGCACGGCATGGGCGCCTGCCATGACGCATGAGACCTTTGATGATCGGCATTACCGGTAGTGGAGGTCCGGGCGAGCCCGTGTGGCCACGCATTCAAGGGCACATCGCACCAATTGTCAGATTAAAGTGCCACCAAACACAGCTTGCCGGGAATTCACTGTGCGTCTATGCTGTTTCCGCGTCGGAACAACCCTAACTAGGCTGCGTTGCAAGGCAGGAGGTCAGCAGTTTGCTTGCACACTTTTCAGCATGCACATGCATGTCTTAGGCTGTTATGTACTTGCAGAAAACTCCCGTGGGCAGCATGTAGATCAAGACCAACCTCACTGTTGCTGCTGCTGCTGCCACCAGCCACAGCTGGGTCCACAATGGTCCAAGCTTAGGCCTGCCTTGCCAGTCATTCTGTACAGGCACGCAGCTAAGTATAAAAAGCACTGTGCCTGACATGCTGCTGCAGTGTGGCTACAGCTCACGACAGATGCAGCTGACAGCCGGGATACAGCACATGAGGTACATGTGCAAGCCACAGCGGGCTTCTTTTGCAGCTGCAGCCGCCCTGGAACTTCCCCTGTGACCCCTGCCCATCCAGAAGCTGGTGCCAGTTTATCTGGAAGGCGACAGCGAGGCCCCGGCGGCCTTGCGCAGGCTCAGGGAGCGGGCAAAGGCCGCTGGGGCAGACCACTTTGAACTGATTGTGTCAAGCAACGAGCAAAACAGGAGGCCTTCATCAACAGCAGCTTGCAGGCAGGCTGCAGCATAGACGTCCGAGGGGCAGCTGCACAGCACCAGGTGGGCGTAATGGTACCTACCTCGCATGTGACAGCAAACGGCAGCATGATCATGAGTCAAACTGTTGTTCGGCAGCCCTGCGGCACTGGCGGCCGACCTCAGCGGTGCCAGCCTGTGCCAACCTGTTGTGCTTGCGACGTCTGTGCATGGTGCAGGGTTGCTGGCAGCTGGTGCACGCATGTGCTGATCCTGCAAACAAGTGTTGATGAAGCTTTGCAGCATGGCCACCCAGCAGCTGTTGGGCGCATGTGTTGACACATGGTTTCCGTAATGCTGTGCAGATGGCCAGGTACCCCCATTGTTATGCCGAACATGTGTTCAAAGATTGCAACTGGCCACCTAGGCAGCATGGCGTAGTCTGAAGTTTTTGGAAGGCAGCCGCGTGCGCTGCATGGTGTTGTGAGGATAGCCCGCCTTGCACCAGGCGCCAGGCTGTGCTGTTGGGTGACCAGGACGCTGCCGATGCTAATGACACCGCCGCTGCTTTCAGCAAGGCTTGCCGCTCGTTGCTTCCTGGCTGTTAAGTCATCCCTGCTGAGCTGGTGAGTGAGGGGCGGCGGCTGGGGGGGGGGGCAGCGTTGCCGCAGCCGCTAAGGAGCCTGCTGTAGCTTGTTGGTGTGTCCAGCATGCGCTGCGCCCTGGGTGTCAGCAGCATCTATTGCTGGCTGTTGCTGCAGCAGGCAAAGGGGGGTAGTGGTGTGCAGGTGTCAGAGTTAAGCTTAATTAGTCATTGACAGAGCCTGCTTTACTGGGCTGAATGCCAGGGCAGCTTGGTCCTGCAGCGCATTGGCCTGACAGGTGCCTTTGCGCCCATGCTAGTGGCCCAGCTGGTGCTGCAAGTGCATGCAGGCAGCCAGCAGCTGTGGGGCACGTTGCCAGGCACCCCAAGCAGGCATGCGTTGCTGCAGTGTGCTCTTGATTTGTTGTGTACTGACTGGGAGCAGCTGCAGCAATCAGTGGCTGCTCCAGCTGTGCAGCAAGGTGCTGCCTTGCAGGCAGCTACGGCAGCTGTGCTCTCAGCGATCCATGCTGCAGCTGCCGTTGCAGCAGCAACTGGCAGGGGAGAACTTCGGGCAGCAGCTGCTGCAGCAGCAGCGGCAGTGGGTGCAGCAGCAGCTGCAGTGAGTTGGCGAGCGTGGGCGTGTGCCCCAGCAGCAGCCGAGCAAATGCCAGCAGCAGCATAAGTCGACAGTGAGCCGCTTGATGATTCTGCAGCAGATGGAGTGGGCCGTTCAGAGCTTGCTGTAGTGTTAACAACATCACCTGATGGCAGTGATAGCACAGCAGGCCCAGCCAGCCAGCCAGCCAACAGCAACAGAATCAGCAGCACATTCACACTTGCAGCCGTGTCACAGAGCAGCTGGAGCAGGCAGCAGGGCTTGCAGCAGCAGCAGAGGCCCTGGCAGCTGCCAGCCTTGCAGCAGCAGCACCCCAAGGCGTGGTGCAGGCGTGCACTTACTGCTGCCCACTGGCTGACGTGGAAAGGCAAAACCGTGCAATGGCAGCGTGCTGATAAGGGGTTTGTCACACAGCTGCTAGAGTATCGTGCAGCCGATGAGTCATGAAGGGCTGCTGCTGCTGCTTCAAGGCCAGCAGCAGACTCTGAGTGTGCGTGTTGTTGCAGAGGGCTGGCAGCAGCAATGCGGTTGAAGCGTGGGGCAAGCAGACTGTCACTGAGGCTGTGTGGCCACAGGAGACCCTGTAGGGTAGCTACTGCTGCACTGCCAGCCACCTCAGCCTGTTGATGGAAGGAAGATCAGGAGCTACAGCTCAGCCTGCTTGCACACTCATCATTAGGCCCTATTTGGCTGGACACTAGCTGTCATCATTGCTGCATTGATTAAGAAAGACTGTTCGACAGTGGTGTGGCATCCGTAGTACCTAAGCTGCTGCCCTAGCCATTGACCCCGTTGAAAATAGCAGGAAGGCACGGAGGTAACTCCCGGTGTGTGTCTGCTGGCTCGGCCCTGCGCCACGCAGCATGCAAGCGCTCCGGAGCGCTGGTTTATAAGCCACAGGGATTGTACTGGAACACAGCACTGCATGCAAAGCCATGGACTTGCAATGATTATTGCATGGGTGTTTGGCTGAGGTGTGTGAACGAGGCGAAGGTGTCCTAAGCAGCAGCGTTGTGATCTGAGAAGACCCTTCTTCACGGTGAAGCTGGCGCTCTCAAGTCACTCCTTGACAAGCACAATGCGGTCTTGGGTGGCCGCCTGTCAGCAGACATGCGCAATTGCAACCGCCACAGCGACAGTCAGAAAGTAAAGGGCTGCATGCGCAGGATAGCACACGATGCAACGCACAATCCAGCAACTGCAGCACTTGCATGGCTGTTGCTCTCGAACTTTTCACTGCCTACTAGCCGCCCCGCTGTCATGGACTCCAGGGGATGATACTTGCAAGCACACTAGGTGCACATGCGCATGTGTTTATGACGCCCCAAGTCACTTCCTGCACTTGGCCGTCATCAAACTCCAGGTTTACACCCATGCTGCACAGCCAGAACTTGGCTGATCAGCATCCAAACACACTGGCACGGTACCATGCACCGCACATGCTGTGCACGCCTTCATGCAATGCACTGCGGCACGTAGGTACAACAAAACCCACTGCAGCAGGCATGGATACAAAGCGCTGTGACAAGCTGCAGCAATGAGGCAGGCATGGCAAGCACAGCAGACGCAGCCCGGCCGCAGATCCGCATGCAAGCACTGGCTTCATCCACCGCAAAGTGTTGTGCTGGATACATTGATGACAAACACTTGAGGAAGCACACAGAGACAAAGCCTTCTGCACGGACGCAGTACTGCATGCATGCCACCCTTGTGAGTATGCAAAGTACCCGGGAGGGCCCTTTGAGGCCCAAGCTGCTCTGAAACTAAAGACACATTTCAGGTACAAATTTATACCAGCAGCGCAGCAGCCCTGCATCATACTGCAGCTGCCTGCAGCAGCAAGCTGCTGCACGTGCACGGCAGCTGAGGTGACCACGTGCCATGCGCCCAAACTGCGCATATATACATGTGTGTACTCAAACAGCAGCGCCGCACAAGAGCCCACAAAAAGTGATATCGGTGCTTCAAGCATGACACATTGGCCAACTCTGCACTCCGCGGGGGGGCCTATTCCACCACATGCCATGCAACACATCAGCAGGCAACACAGCACATTCGCGATTGAACGTAACAAACTCGAGCTGTGGAGCAGGGGCTAGTCTGCATCAAAGTAGGCATCCTCCGCGTCCTGTGCCTGCTGTGCTGCCCAGGCCTCATCCAAGCCAGCGTCGCCGTCAATGTCTGCATACTCCTGGTGCTCACCATCCAGGCCCAGCAGGAAACGGGACTGCAGCAGCAGCAGCAGCAGCAGTGCGTGAGGTAGGTTCAGCCGCACGCATGGAGCACATCATTTGTTCCTGCTTGTTTCTGTTGACCGACTGGTGTAAGGCGGTGTAATGAAACGGCTTTCTGGTTCGGCTCCTGCTGACTTGAATGAGACAAAGTGAAGTCCCATGTGCAGTCAGTCAACGTCTCAGCCGGTGTGTACAACCCAGGCTATGAGCACATGGTCTGGCCATGCCGTTGCTGGCATTTGCGCGTCTAATTCACGCATGCTGGCGGCGCATGCGACAGCCACCTGCCAGCCTTTGCCCATACCGCCGATGCTTAATGGGGCGTGTGTGCAAGCAAGTACACCCGGTTGTGTGCCACGGACACTTTGCACGCAGCCTGTGCAGCTCCCTGGGTGGAACATGCAGCCTTTGCAGCAAAACAGTACACCGTACAATACACACGGCAGTACAGTGCAGTACACACGCAACGCAGCGCAGTACATACCATATACAAATGTCCTTGGTGTAGGAAAAATGCAAGCACAGCTGCTTTGTCTCATACAGATCAACTGAGTGTGCACAAGTGCCTGGTGTGTGCCCACAGCATCTGCAGCAGCAGCAGCGCTGGCCCACCTGCATTTCCTCCAGGAACTCCTGCCTCCTGCGCCGCATTGCGCCAGCACTCATGTCCCCCTGCTGCTGCTGCTGCTGCTGCTGCTGCTGCTGCGGAGGTGTGGCTGCGCTGCTGCTGCCCGCACCACCACCAGCATCCTGCATCAGCTCGTCCCCAACGCCTGGCACTGCATCACGCTGCTGCTTCTGCTGCTGGTGCTGCTGCAGGCGCTGCTGGGGTATACTGCCCTCGCCCTTTGCTGCTTCTTGCCTGTCGGCTGCATCAGCCTGCTGCTCTCCTTCGTCGTCGCTTTCCTCCTGTTCCGACATCTGGCCCTCCGCCTCCTGCAGCTGCTGCTGCAGGCGCGCGCGCACCAGCACTTCGTCGTGTGCGCTCAGCAAGCTGCCTGCAAGCCCCAAGCCCCCGCCAGGCTGGGCCCCAGCAGCAGGCGGCGGCTGGCCCTCGTACTGTCCTGCAGGGCGATGATGACGTGGCGCATGTTGGCAGGATGCTTCAACCACAGAGTTCCTTGTGATGTGGCTTGTGTTGGCGAGTTGCTTCAACCACAGAGTGTTCATGATGTGGCATGTGCTGGCGGGTTGCATCGACCACGTTCTAAGTGAACATGCGGCACATGCAATACTTTGCCACCCCTACCTGCCTTTGCTCAAAGGCACTTAGTTGCTGACAGGTGCTTGCTTGCTTGCAGGTGCTTGCTTGCTTACAGGTACTTGCTTGCTCAAAGGCACTTAGCTGATAACAGGTGCTTGCTTGCTTGCAGGTACTTGCTTGCTCAAAGGTACTTGCTTGCCCACAGGTGCTTCCTGGTCCACAAGAAGACGCACCCTCACATACCGCAGGCATGCTGCCACCCACCTATGTACTCGTGCCAGACCAGCGGCTCTCTTGCTCGCATGCTGCTGTCTGAAAAGTACTCCCCTTGCTGCTCAAGCTTGTACATGAATGCCAGCCGCCGATTCGCAGCCGTCTTGCTGGCTGCCTTGTTTCGGCCACTGACGTTGGCTGCCGCTCTCTGCTGCTGCTGCTGCTGCTCTTGGTCTTCTTGCTGCGACCCTGCACCATGCTGCCGTTGCTGCTCTGCAAGGTGCAGCCAGTAATTCACTTCATAATTGCCCCGCAGTGGCTCAAAGCCGTCTAGGTCGCTGCTGCTGAACAGGCTGCTGTAGCGCTCCAGAAACACTGCAGCAGCAACACAAGCAGTGCGCGTTCACACTGTTCCTGTGAGTGGGTGGGGTTGAGCGAGTGGGGTGCAGAGGCATGGGTTGTTCAGGGGGCCGTCGATGCCACCGCCATACAGCACACTGCTGATCCCTTTTTTACAGGCCTTACATGAGCTAGAAGAAAGCACAGCCTCCTGCACAATTGGCATGCTGCAGTACGGCTCAGAAGACACCATGTGCAATGCAGTAGTGAAAGCACAGCCTTCTGCACTGAAGTACAGCAGAGTAGTCAAGACCTTGAGTGCTGCACACATTTGGTTACTTGGATTATGCTGACTAGAACTTCCGGATAATGTTCAACCCCCTTCCACCCTACGGCCTGACCTGCTGGGTCTCGCTGCAGCAATGCTTGCAGGAAAGTCTGAATGGCTTCAGGCCCCAGCTCTGGCTGCTGCCTGCACAGCGATGATGGCAGCTGCAGGTCCGGCACTGTGCTCAGGCGGGTGCACAGAGCAGCACAAAAAGCTGCATCTAAGGTGTTTTCAAGTGCCGGGGTAGCAGCCATGCTGGCTGCTGGCAGCAGTGGTGGGTCTGCTGGCAGTGTTGCAGCAGAGGGTTGCTGTGTGGGTGTGTTAAATAGAAGCACTGGACAAGGCGTATATGCTGATTGCCGTGTGCAGGGCACAATCAGCTGTAAGGAGTGGTTGTGCAAGCAAACCGTGGTTGTTTAGCCAGTGATGATGCCAGGGGTGCCTGAAATGCACTGCTGTGCCCCTCAAAACCCTCTCTTGCAGTAGCCTGATGTGACATACCTGAGTTGCGCCAAAGGGTCCCTGCATGTAGTTTACCCCGGCAAATCTTCGTCAGGCTCCATTGACCAGCGAAACTGTACAAGGGAAAACGGTTCTCGCGAGCCTAACTTCTTACTTCTGCTTTCCTTGGTTCGTAGGCACATCCGCTGTGCTGCAGCACTGCGGACAGTTCAGGTTTACACTAATGTGATTGTCTCACGCACGAGATCGCGGCAGCAGCGGTGCTGCAGCTAGAAGCAGCAGACAGCAGCAGCTAGGAAAGGACAACCCAAGCAGCAGCATGGCTGCCCAGCTCTACTCCAACACGCAGCTGGCCCAGGCGCTGTATGAGGTGCTGCAGGAGCTGGTTGGCGATGGCAAGGTGCCAGAGGAGCTGGCAGTAGCCACCCTGGACCAGGTGAAACCCTGTCTGAACTGCACAGCTTCATCTGCTGTGCTGTGTTGCGTCAGATGTGCTGTCCTCCTGTGTGCAGTGTGCATGGCCCTCCCAATCAGCAAACACCATGCAGACTGTGGGCAGGGCAATTCCCTCCTCTGCACTTCCTGCTGACACATGTGTACCTGCCCTGCTGCTACACTTTTACATGCGGCGCCTGCATGCATTCCCAGCTTGATCAGGTAGGCTGCCATGCAGGGTGGTGTGTTTGGCAGCCGTTTGATCGTTGTGAGTGCATGCGTGCAAGTGCGAAGCAGCAGCCATGGCATACCTGCAGCACAGACTTGTGCATGCGTATGCATATTTTGGACCTGCTGATCGTAATGTTATGGGGTGCTTCCTAGTCCGGTGCTTGCTGGATGTCATCTGGCAGTGTCAACTTTCGAACTGCTTTGTTGCTTCAGTGAAGCTTGGCAAGGAAATGCCGATGTTGTGCGTATGGCTGCTGATGGCATCTGTAGCACTGCACTGGCACGCAGTTGCGCATGGTTTGAATGGCAGCCGTTTGATTCAACAAGCGCAGCACGCACACTTGGGCAGGTCCTGCATGCGCTGCCTTGATTTGGCTCCAGCTGCCAGCCTGTTGCTGGGCACTGTTGCCCAGGCACTACAGCACAACAGCGGTTGCATTGCCGGGCAGGCAAACACATTGCGGTGCTGTCCCTTCGTCCTTGTTTCTGCCGTGTCGTGCCTGCAGTCCATCCTGTCTGCGCTGAAGAATGAGATTCCTGCAAAGAGCGAGGTGAAGGGCAACCTGGACACATACAAGTACTACGACAATGTGAGCAGCGACCCTGCAGCAATTTTTGGATAACTGGCAGCAGCAGCAGCAGCAGCAGCAGCAGCTTTTTGTCATTTCGTATCATCTACTGTGCTGCTGTGGAATGCCGTGCATGCAGTATGCCTACTCATCAGAAGCTCACACAGCACCAACACATCCGGTGATTTGGCGGATAGTAAAAAAGGATGCAGCAGCTCACACCTCCTGGCATTTGGAACGTCTGCTGGTAGCATGCGGCAGGTGCATGACGGCCCACTGCTGAATGTCTTCCTGTAGGGTTGTCAGCAGCGTGTGTATGTGTGCTGCTCTGAGGTGCTGAACTTGTGTCACTTGCTGTGCTTCCAACGACCTGCAGGTGTGGCAGTTCACGCTGTCTGATGTTGCCTTTAAGCTGAATGCCAGCGGCACAGGCTCCTTAAAGAAGGCACCTGAAGTGACATGTGACAAGGCGAAGATTGTGTGCGTAGACATCAAGCTGGCACCGCAGTAGCAAGAGCAGTTGGCCACTTTTGCTGACATGGCGCGTGCAATGCTAGAGCAGGGCTTTATGGTTTGACATGTAGAGGAATAGAAAGAGCGTAGCTCTGTTCTCATAGGGGTAGGTCACATTTAGAGGATGTGGTGTGCTGTGACAAGCTTTCGTTATTTGAAACGGAACAGCACTGCGTTATGTGTTTTGTGGCGTCACTTGTGTATGACGGGTCACGACCAGCGAAGTGCAGAGTGCGGCTTGCCCTCCAATGCATGTCGGTTCTGATTGTAAAGGGATGCAGAGAAGCACACACAACATGTTTGCAGTGGGCCCAGATTGCGAGAAGTTAGCTGCCATACCTGCCTGCAGTGCAGCAACTTGTTGCATTAAATGCAACAGCTGCGAGCAGCTACAGCGTCAAACACTACTCAACAATTGTCTGCATGCCATATGCATGCCATATGGCGCGGTCCAATCAGCTGGCTGGTGAAGTCCAAGTCCATCTTATTGCAGACGTTGCTTGCAGCGTTGCAGGGTGTTCATGTACACATCACACAGTACACGCCACTTATGTGCCATCTCCTTGCAAGTGAGAAGCGCCGCACAGCACAGCAGTAGGCTGGTCAGCAGGTGCTGCTTAGCAGCATGCTGCAGATGACGCCTACCGGAATGGATGCGCAGCAGGCTGAGCAGGAAAGCAGAGCACGTTGGCACCAGCCCAATCAGCTGCATGTTGTCTTAGCTAGTGCGCGGCAGCCAGAGCACACTGAGATTGAGTGCGTAAAAGCAGATCCTACATGCGTGAATGTGCCATGATCAGCGACGTAACCTGTCTCAAAGCCGCTTCAAACATGTCCAAGAACTCGCGTTCGATTCAAGAATCGTTACTGGGCAAGGCTGCAAGAGCCGTACAGGAGCATGGTTGCAGACTGATGTATGATCTTAAAGAGCACTGCATGCTTGATCTGGGAAGTGAAGTGTGCAGGCCTTGACTTTTATTGCCCCAGCGGCTTCAAGATCATGCTGTGCCTTGTCATTAGTATGTTTGGTTTGCGAGTTTTAAGGAGCCCCTGCTGTTGTAACGGTTGGTCTTATTACATGCACATGCGGTATGTAGTGTCCGATAATTGACAGCAGGATGCGAAGACCTGCAGACCCGCAATGGATCGTACTCTCGGCTCGTCGCTCGGTTGCGCACTTGCATATCCTCCAATAGTGGGCACGAACAACGCAGAGTATGAAAATGAGTTATTTCACACCGACTTCAACAGTCCACCCGGGCGGCAGGACCCTCTGCAGCAGCGTATGTTGCTATAGCAGCAGTAGCAGCAGGAGCAAGAGAAGCAGCAGGGCACGCCCTGCACCAGCTACAGCCGTATCTGTTGTACCAAGAGATAAACAACATGTTGAACCCTCTCAACAGCCTTTTCATGTGCAGCGCAAGCGGCATGTATCAGCATTCCAACAGCGCCAGCCCACAGAGGCAGCAGCAGCAGCAGCAGCAGCAGAGCCGGTTGCTCCTGGCATGCCGCTGCTGTTGGGCCTCAAGCGGCTGCCTGCTGCTGCTCAGAGCCTGCTAGGCTGGCAGGTGCTGCTGTGCGGCAGCAATGAGGCAGTAGGCACAGTGGTGCAGGTAGGCAGGGCAGGTGCTGGCATGTGTAACAAGCAGCAGCAGCAGCACTGCAATCTAGCAGGGAAACAAAGCAGGGACAAGAACAGCTGCAAACCCCCCGGCATGTGTAATTGCATATGTATAACAGCGTATCAACAGCAGCAGCAGCAGGCTTGCACAGTAAGCACTGTTCTATGTATGCAGTTTGGTCCAAATTGCCGCACTACTGCTTGCTGCTCCCAAGTAGAGCGTGTTGGTGGCTACTTGCTGCTGCTTTACCTATGCATACAGGCACTCTGAGTATTGAAGTGGTTGTGTTGTTAACCTGCAGCTTGACCTGCAGCTTCTGAACAGTGCGTCGTTGCATTGCCACGTACCACATCTCCATCAAAGAGCATTGCAAGCTATCCTTCATGTTGTTACGCCCCAAATTATTGGCTGGTAGTTGTTATAACTAGTAAAGTGTGTTTGAACAGTGTCATAACTCAAGGTCATGAACTTTCAACCCTATGGTCACTTGGTACTTGTATTTACTGAATGATTCTAGAAAGAACAATCACTGCTGTAATCCTCAATACGCTCCATTCCCCGTCTCCCGCCCCTTCGCACTCTCCTCTGCTCTGCATAACAGCAGCTTTGGGTTCTGTTTGTTGCCGGTTGATGCAGGTGCAGCAGCTCACCTCCTACCCGCTCCTGCGTGTCACCAAGGAGAGCACCCTGGAGCCGTACGGCTTCAAGGGCAGGGAGTCACACAGCATACCGCTGGTGCCTGCCATCGCCAATGACCTGTACCCCAGGCAGCGTGTGCTGCTCATTACGCCGCCGCCAGGTCTGGTGACGCGTTGGGAAGCTGAGCTGTTGTGTTGCAACAGCAGCTGTGTAGCTCAGGGTAGCCGCTGCCGGCTGTTGTTGCATTTGGGCCTAGGGGCAGCTGGCGCTGCTGGTCATGCACTTGCCACATCAGCGGACAGCGTGTCAGAGCGCCACATTCCTAATCACCTACCTTGCAACCACATGATGGAGTCAACAGCGGCACAGAGGCGAGTGCATTGCACACCAGCCGGGCAAAGCATGCTGTTCTCCCTGCAATGCTTTGGTGGGCTGCTTTTTCCCCTATGATCATTGTGTTTGCTCCTGACAGGGGTTTGCACTCTGGGAGCAGCACTTGAACTATGAAGCAGTTCATGCTGTTCACACGCAGGCTGCTTTGCTCTGGCTGCAGCACTGCACTAATGGCCTGCACCCACACTGCACCCACACCCAAACGCAGCCCACAGCCACAGCTTGCTGACGTTTGAGCGACGCAGGCAGCAGTCAACTCTGGTCAACGCATGTGCAGCTGCTTTCCTGCAGGCCTGCTTGACCTGGGGCATGGAACGTTGCTGCTGTCCATTTCAATTCAGGGGCTGCTACTGCTTTCGCCGCCGGTGCAATGTGTTTGCTGTATCATGATACCGTTTGATGCTGCCTTTCAACTGCTGTCAACTGCAGGCCTGCTTGATCTGGGAAGGCGGGAGCTG
Organism: Scenedesmus sp. NREL 46B-D3; assembly: GCA_014080715.1. Taxonomy (NCBI): domain Eukaryota; kingdom Viridiplantae; phylum Chlorophyta; class Chlorophyceae; order Sphaeropleales; family Scenedesmaceae; genus Scenedesmus; species Scenedesmus sp. NREL 46B-D3. Next base: position 384,624 of record JACERP010000055.1, read on the forward strand.
CTGCTGTCCTTTTTGTCCAAGGAGTTGCTGCAGTATGCGCCGCTGCTGCCGCACCCAGCAAGTGCAGCAGGGCGCCACTTGCAGATCTGAGGTGAGCCGGCAGCCGGCCAGCCTTGCGGCATAATCAATGCATGGGTCGTGGTGTGCATCTCTTTTTGGTGTGCATGCAGTGCTGGCAAAGGTTGTTTTGAAGCACATAGTTCTCAGCAATGCTGGTGCAAGAGGCAAGTGGCGGTTCATGTTGCATGGGAGTTGGCGGACAAGCGGCACGTACATCACCCTTATGCCTGCTTGTGATAGCTAGGCCTGGAATGGGTTCATAAATGGATGAGCCTGCCACTTTGTGTCTGCTGCTGCTGTGGCAGGTGCATGCCCACCCGGCAGCAGCTGCTGTCAGCAGGAAGGCAGGACCTAGTCGGGGTAATCAACAAGGTTGGAGGCTTTACAGAGGTGCGCCAATTTCCCGTTCACCTCAACGATGCTCGTACAAGCAGCGGCACATGCAAGAGCGCCGTGTCAGAACCGGGAGCGTGTTGGTGGACAGGGTCAAGATGAGGTGGTGTGAGAAGCTGGATCACTGGCTCCAAACCCTACTATCAAAGCAAGGGTGGCGTTTCCAACTCTTGTGTGCTGACTGTTGTTCTTGCAGGCTGCGCTGCTGCTGGGGCTGCGCGCCACGCGCAGGCCTGCTGGCTACTGGGATTCGCTCGAGGTGATGGACGCAGAGCTGGATGCGTTTGTGGCGGGTGAGGGGCGGCGCGGCGGCTGATGCAAAACATGACGGCAAAACACGTTGCTGGAGACAGGCGTCCTGCCTTGTCTCCTGTGCAGTGTTGCACAACCTGTGTGCTATTGTGTGACTCAGTAAGCATAGCCTGTTACAACGGACAGATGGGCTGCAGAGTTGTAAGGTGCTGCATTGATGCCGCGCTACTTGGGTTTGCAGTGGAGCATCATAGGCCGCACAGTCTACTCTGCTGTTTGAACACCCTCACAATCAGCCTGGACTCGTGCTAATGATGTAGTGTGTGCATGGTGATTTGTGGTTGTACAGGCAGGCAAACAGGCAGGCCAATGTTTGACATGAGATTCACTGTGTACTGCACATGCTGCGAAGCATGAAACGCAGCTGATCACAAAAAAACGTATGCTGCTTGTTGTGCTGCTGCTGCTGCCGCTGCTGCTGGCTGCACGACCCTCAGGCTGCTGGACAGCTCTGCCGCTTGACGCAGACGAGCCAGAGCAGGGAGGACAGGGGGTTGGTCCTGCTGGTGACGATGACAACCCAGTGCAGCAGCGGCAGCCTGCTTACTACTATTACAACATGGTGGGTGGTTTGCGAGGTGAATGGCCAGTCACAGCAGCACTGCAACCACATAACAGCTAATGCGTGCATGTTACAACCGTGGTGGTGGTGCAGCTGGATCGGCTGCGGCTTGGTGAGTTGCCGCCGCTGCTGCTGCTGCTGCTGCTGCTGCTGCTGCTGCTGCTACGCTGTGCAACAAAAGCATGCGTGCAGGGTGGTTGTCCCGCCTTCAAAGTCATGAAGCTACACCAAATTATCTGTGCTGAGCAACAGCCCTGCTAGCTAGATCACCATTTCTCATCCATAGGGTGTTGCTGCGACGCTGCATCCCACTGGTGCTGAGTAGTCATGCAGTACATGCCCCCACGGTGTGTGCGCTTGAACTTGTGGCTCTTCATCATCAAGTGCGTGCAACTCATGCTCCCTGTTGCTGCACGCTTCCAAGGTTGCTGTGCGCGAATGTCTGCAAGGTGGCTTGCCAGGGTACTGTCGCCCCAAGCAACATCCCCAGACCCCTGCCACCAGTTCAGCCTGGAAGCTGCAACCTTACGTCTCATAGCTTAAGTGCTTATACCGGTGTCCAATCGTCCAGTCAATGACTCAATCATATGTAACCAACCAGAGTCCAAACTGGAGGCGCGGCTGACCACCTGTGCTGTGCATCTGGACTTCCGTCACGGTTCGCAAGCAGACGTATCCGTCACGTGGTGTTTCTGTTGGCTGCTGCTGCGCTTGACGTGCTGCTGAAAGAAAAAAGCCCTTGTTGGCGTTCGTCTGTGTGCCCTGCTGATGCCTTCCTGCCGCTTGTCGCCGCGCCGCCCGCTGCCTGGCTGTCCCTGCTGGTGTGTGCACCTGCGGCGTGTCTGCCCAGGCCACCAGGAGCATCCTGTGGGAGCTGCCAGCCGCTGCTCGGCCACTCATGCCGGCTGCCTCATCAACAGCACAGCAAGATCCAGCGGCAGCAGCAGCAGCAGCAGGTCAATCACGCGACGGGGCGACGCAGCGTGCATCGAAGAGCCAGGAGTACCAGGTGACGATGACAGTGACGACGATTACGAAGATGGATGTGAAGATGACGATGGAGTCTTTCGAGATGGAGAGGCAGGTGTCAACACGCAGCGGGTGCTAGGCTGGGTGCTGCTGCTGCTCCTGCCGGTGGTGCTGCTGGTCTCAGCAGCAGGGCGGTGCGGCGTTCGCTGCTGGCGCTTGCAGGGGAGCGCGTGATGCCCTCACAGAGCTGCATCAAGTCAGGTGCGCGGAGTGACTCTCGGCTTTTGTCTTTGATCAGTGGTGCAGGGCGCGCACATGTCGCAGCCCGTGCTGACAAAGTTTTGCCGCAAGTCATCTGTCCAGCTCAGGCCCCACGCGTACCCTCCTTGACCCTAGGGCAGGCTGGGATGGTAGGGTGCGCGGAGGCGCGTAAGGTCTCCGTAACACACACACATTCTGAACCTACACGGGTTTGAGTATGAACACACACCACGCGCAGCTCATCCACTCATGCATCCATCCAGCTCAGGCTGGCCAAAGCTGGCAGGGCCTGGAGCGCTGTGAGCTGCATCAAATGTGCGGCTGCCTGCAGGTGCCCGAGATGCACTGCTGCAAGCTGCCTTGTGTTGCTGCTCAGTCATAGGAGGGCAGTGCTTGATGTGGCTGGTGTGTCACACATGCCGCTGTCGTGTTTGTTGTGCCCTCCTTATGCCAGTAGCTCTGTGAGAGCCCTGCAGCAGGCAGCCGGTGTGGTCGAGTTGTCACGCACGCCAGGCGTCAGCGCAACATGGCATGTGACAAGCCTGCTGCGCTCGCCACCCTTGCATGTCTGATTGCTTCTTTTGCTTGCAGCGCCTCCATGCACCCGCAACTGCTTCCGCGGCCGGCTGCCGAGGCCTGCACACAGCCATCAACTGTGCTGGCTGACACAGGGAGAGATGAGGGTGCGGAGCACCGCTGTTGGCAATGCACACGAAGCTGGCGCCGTGCTGCCTGGCCACTGCTGCCACGCGTCAGCCGGCTGGAAGCTGCCCAATTTGATCTGATCTATTGTCCTCTCTAACACACACTTGCTGCCTGCCTCTGTTTGCCGCAACCTGCTGCAGCCTGCCGCTGGCACCTGCACACAGCCATCACTGGTGCTGGCGGTTACAGGGAAAGTTCTTGCTGCAGAGCGACGCACCACCCGCGTGCTTCCTGCCCACTGCTGCAGCGCCTTGTTCTGCACCCGGTTGAGTGGGTCCTGCGGGTGCCTATCTGCTGTCTTCCCTGACACACTTTGCTGCTTGCTGACTGGCTGGCGTTTGTGATGGTTGCTTGCAGCTGGCCGCTGGGACCTGCACACAGCCATCACTCGCGCGGCGGCTACAGAGAGGTTGGTGCGCTGCTGGCGCGCCGTCCTTCCTGGCCGGTACCCAAGGACAGCGCAGTGCTGGGGTTGCCGGACCTGGGGGCAGCATTGGCAGAAGCTGCTGCTTCGAAGGCACCTGGGACCCTGACATGATGCCAAGTGTGCGGCAGCTGCAGCGGGCAGGCCGACAGGACCTTGTCAAGGTGTGTGCATCTCTGTTGGTGGCTTTGCACCTCTGCACTGAAGTTTGTTGTCAACGTGCGTGCCTGTATCATTCCTGTTCATTTTTTGAAAGGAATTCCAACTGGATCTTCCTTTGCTGTCTGCCAATTAACTTGTGCGTCACCCTCGCACAAGCCAGGCCAATGAGGCGCTCGTACGTCCGGCTCCACAGCACATGCGTTGCATCTGCTGTCGCCTGATTCTGCTGAAGCTCATTGCATGGCGTCTGCAGTTGTGCAGCGCTGCAGCTGAGCTTAAGCAGGTCTGAAACAAGATTGAGTGTGGCCACAGCAGAGTGTAACCAGACAGAGGGCATTGCAAGAAAGTCGCCAAATCACATATTCAATGAACCCGGTATCCCCTGCCTCCTCCTCTCCTCCTCTTCTCACCATCCCTCCACTCACATGCTCAGCATTTCAGAAAGCTCTGCTTGCTTACCGCCCTGCCTGCTGCTGCCTGCGCAGTCAGTCATGATCCACGGTGGCTGCCATGCGGTGGCACAGCGACTAGGCCTGCAATGCAACCGGCCGGCCCCTGGCACGGCAGCTGGCTCAAGCGTTGAGGGCCTGGCCCAGCAGCTGCTGCAGTTCATGGTGGAGCACCCTCCAGAGGAGCTGCCGCTGCTACCAGACAATCACAGCAGCAGCAGCGGAACATTGGAAGGCAGCACCAGCTCAAGTGTTCCCAGCAGCAGTGGAACGGACATCATCCACACGTCAACCACAAGCAGCAGCAGCATGATAAGGCAATCAAGCAGCAGCAGCAGCAGCAGCAGCAGCAGCAGCAGCAGCAGCACAGGTAGCAGCACACCTGACGCCAGTTGCAGTGATTGTAGCAGCAGCAGCAGCCAGCAGCGTCGGTAGGAGCAGACTGGCCAAGGTTCGCTCGCAACGTCACGGCTGGCGCCACCTGCCGACTCAGCGGCAGCTGCTGGCTGCTGGACGCCCCGACTTGGTGGCTGGCCTGCAGAAGTACGGGCATGACAGAATACGGCTGCTGCTGGGGCTGCCAGCGCCTGCACGCAAGCAGCTGAGGAAGGTGCGTGGGTGGGTGGGGCATTGCTGAGCCCTGCTGGGCCTGCTGCGCCGAGGAGCCAGCTGAGGAAACATGTTGCAGATGGTTGCTCGAGTGCTGCAGGGCATTCTAGGCAAGCGTCAACTCATGCACAGGCAATAGGCATGATGCGGCAAGCAAGCAGGGTGCACTGATGCAAGGCTCCCATGTAACGTGCACGTAGAGCAGCTGGCTTCACTTGCTCAGTGCCAAGCTGCTGGAGGGCTGCTGGGCGCTCAACAAGCAACAGCAGCCATCATGATGTCGCATCAATGCAGCGCACGCACCTGAGTGGTTGCGGGTGTGTGCAACAGTAGAGAAGACCGTGCCTTGTTTCGTTCTGGCAATTTAAATCGGTCTTCAAGCAAGTGTTCCTGCAATGGGTATGCTTGTTGTCTGGTGCAGGGGGTGCTGCGCTGGGAGGCTGTGGAAGCTGCTGTCAGCAGCGGCTGTCACAGCGTGAAAGGCATACTGGCTTTCATAAGCAAGGAGGCAGCATCCAGCCAGCAGCAGCAGCAGCAGCAGCAGCAGCCAGGGATAACCCAGTCTGGCGCTCTGGGTGAACAACAGCAGCAGCAGCAGCAGCAGCAGCCAGGATAACCAGTCTGGTGCTCTGGGTGAACAACAGCAGCAGCAGCAGCAGCAGGGTGATCTGGTGAGACCTGAGCACCTGGCGCGCTCGCTGAAAGCGTGGTGTGATGAGGGGCTGCTGGTCAAGCCTTGCCGCGGTTGGTACGACCTGCCACGCTAAGCTTCAATGCACTGGTATGACATAAAAAATATTGGTACTGCTGATGACTGAGACATCGTGACTGCTTTGGCTTGCTTTACTTCTGAGCTGTCTGTGCCCAATGAGCCTGTCATTCGCTCTTCAAATGGGCGCAGTTACCCATGCAATGCAGCCGCAGTATGGTGATATGCCAGTCCATTAATCATGGTTTCAATTTGCTGCATCCTTACCTACTTTGCAACGGTGCTGGTAGTGCGCTATGCCAAGCTGGCACTCCTGAGGACATCATAGTCACTCACTCACCAGGGGCACCCCTGGTCCCTTCCAGTACCACCTCAGCACGTGCAGCCGAGGTGTTTGACACTGGTTCCATTGCAATCTACTTTGAGTTGAACTGACCGGTTAAACGCATCGTAGTCACAGCAATCGTGCTGATGTACCCTCAGCTGCGATGGAGCAAAACCCTACTAATCCCAGCTCGAGCATGGTTGTTCAAGATATAATAAAACCTTCCTGGCGTAAGAAATTGAGTCGTTGACAGCCAGCGTGGAGGAGAAGCTGTAGTTCCTGAACATTCAAGTCCATTCCGCACTCATGCTGCCAACACTGCAAGGAAGAGCCTCATTAAGGTGTACGCAAGCAAACATTGGTCTGATCAACGTTCAGCAAGCAATAAGGCAGCGCAGGCAACATGTGGTGCGTGCTTCGCAGCAGCAGCATTCCTCCACTGCTGTTCCGAGAGTTGCTGCTGCTGGCTCCTTTCAATGGAGCAGCAACATCTCCCGGCGCATCAACTTGGACTTAGCTGTAGAAGAGGCCGTTACTGGAGCGCTGAGCAGCCAAGCGGCTGGCTGGGAACCGGAGCTAGCAATAGTCTTCCTGTCGTCTGCCTATGTATCAGAGTATGATCAGCTAGTGGAGCTGCTGCAACAAAATGTGCCTTCATTGCAGCACATCTTCGGGTCAACGGTGGGTGCAACCATCAAGGGGCCTGTTGCTGATCCCTTCCTACCTGTACTCGGCCTCCTGCAAGACATGCTGTAGCATGATGTAGCTTCAGCGCTCGAACCAGCACAGCAGTAGACGTGAGACACCCAACATCAGGCACACCTGCCAGGCATGCTTGTGTACTACATTGTTGCAGAGCCCACAGCACCTGCAGGCATCGACCTGCCATGGCATGCTGTGTACTACATTGTTGCAGAGCCAACAGACCTGCCAGGCTGCTTGTGTACATTGTTGCAACCACTCAGCACCTGCAGGCTGCTTGTGAAGTTTTGCAAGCCAGTCTGCTGGTGGCTTTGCCACTGCTGTGGTGTGGCCTGCCTGCCGCCTGCCTGCCTGCCTGCCTGCCGCCTGCCTGCCTGCCTGCCTGCCTGCAGGGCTATGGCGTCATTGGCAGCACAGCAGATGGCCCTGAGGAGATCGAGCATGCTCCCGCGGTCAGCATCACGCTGGCGTCACTGCCAGGTGTAGCAGTCGGCATCAAGCACGTCACGGCCCAGGACTTGCCCGATGGAGGTGCGGCTGTGGGCAAGGCTCTCACACCAAAGGGGTCCGTTGTGCAGTGCCTGTGCAGCGCACGCATACATTCATCTTGCCTGTGCTGCACACAATACATCTGCACGTTCCTGTTCTTATTCCTGAAACGGGCATAGGACACTTGGGTCGTGGGGGCGTAGTTGGAGCCAGTTGTGCGCTCGCGGGATGAATTGACTGGTTGCTGGATATGGAACAGCAGTTGCATAGAAAGGGCTTGCAGCGGCGCACCAGCGATCCTCGACCTCGAGCCAGAGATAGGCTCACCAACCCGAGCCGACAGAACATTACGCCTGCTCCATCGCACTGCAAGCAACCCGCAACAAGCGGGAGCGTGGGTACGCCTACACGTCTGCTGCGCTTGCAGCTATGCTACGATGTTACGTAGTTAGGTCAACAAGCCGTGTTGCTGCCAACCACGCCAATAACAGTAGCCACGCCCTACCGACATACATGCAAGCACAGCTGCGCCTGCACCCACTGCTGCGCATGTGATGCTGTTGTACGATACATGCGTCTGCTTTTGCAGATGCGCCGCCTCAGCAGTGGGCGCAGCTGCTGGGCGTGTCGCTTCAGAGCCCCACCCCAGCAGCTTCATCCTCTTGGCTGACCCAGAGTTTTCGAAAGTGACAGAACTTACAGCAGGCCTGGACTTTGCATTCCCAGCAGCCAACAAAATTGGTGAGTACGCATGCAGCTACTCCGCACTGCTGAGCCGTGGCAGGCACCGCCCATGCGCACGCAGGTGGCAGCGCTCTTGCACTTCCCAATTTGCATGTTACTGGAGTGTTGTGTATGGTGTCCTTGCTTATGTTGTTGGCCACCCACAAGGCACTGCTGCCGCTGCTGCTGCTGCTGCCGGTGTCGTCCTGTATGCTGCAGGCGGCCTGGTTAGTGCAGGAAAGCTGAGTCCTGCAAGGGCCATGTTTGCCTGGAGTCAGCAGCAGCAGCAGCAGCAGCAGCAACACGAAAAGCCAGTTGCTGCTGAGCAGCAGCAGCAGCAGCAGCGGCGGCGGCGGGGCGGCATGGTGCGCACGGGGGCTGTGGTGCTGTCGCTGCAGGGCCCAGTTGAAATGGAGCTGCTGGTAGCACAGGTGACTGTGGCGGCTGAAGTTGTAGTTTCTTTATGTGCATCCATCGCTCCACGTAGGCAGCTGTTGCAGGGCTGATGAACGCAATGACGACAGCATGTGCAGGTGTTAACGATGCCGACGCGGTTATGCTCTAATTTCCGCAGAACAAGCCGGGCGAGGACAGATTTGATCCACTACATTTGTTCCAGATGTGATGTGTCTTTACTGCTTGAATGGCTGCTGCTGAGTGGCATATGCAAGGAGCCTGAATTGGAGGCAGGGGTAGGGGTCCTTGAGCGCACATGCAGTTGCCTTTGCTGCTGCGCAGCTCAGGCCGCATGCTTCTGCATTCCCGCAGGACAGCCAGTCACTGCGTAACTCTGTTCACAGCACCGCCATACAGCAGTATCTGGCGTCTCCGTACGGCTGCAGATCCAACCCTTGGCTGCTGCGTTTGACGTCATGTGCTGCAGGGCTGCCGGCCGTTGGGCGAGTCCGTATACAGCATCGACAAAGTGGCGGGCCACAGCAGCGTGGTGCTGGGCCTGCGTGACGCTGCTGGGCGGCAGCTGACACCGGTGGAGGCGCTGCAGCTGGAGCTGCAACAGGTGTGTGCAGGAGCAGCACGAGCTGCAGTGCATGCTTTGCCATGCGCAGCGACATTCGTTGGTGGCGGGGAGGGGCTCGACCCTGTGCACAGTCATTTGTGTTCCTGCGCTGCGGCGGCAGACACAGCAGGCTGATTGCGTGGCTTACATTAGCAAACCATCTCAGCCATTGTATCACTGTTCTGGGCCACCACCACCAAGTAGCAGCTGCTGCAGCTGCAGCTGCAGCACCTGCTGCTGGGCTTCATGCTTGCCAGTGCATAGCTGCTATGCCTGAGTAAACCCAACATGATGATCCACTTGATGAATATTGTCATGCAGAGCTTCTGAGGTGGATTTGGTGGGGCGCTGCTTGCACGCCAGCAGCATCCAGCCGACCTGTGACGCACAGGACTGTCTACTGTCGCTGCTGCAGGCTGCCACCAGCAGACAAGAACTGCTGCAGCTGCTCAGCAACATGGCACTGGGCCTCATGCCGGAGATGCTACGAGCCGCAGACGGGCCCCCGCCTGAAGCTCAGGACTTCCTCATACGCGGCATGGCCGTAGACAAAGCCGGCTTCATGGTGGTGGGGGATGCTGTGCGCGTCGGGCAGCGCCTGAGGTTCATGGTGAGCTTCCACAACGACATCGCAGCTGCGACAGACCCTTCTTTGCTGATGGTTTGGGTCTCCAAGCGCGTGCTGGCGCGCCTGTGCAGCTGCTGCCAGCCGTCTGACAGCCACAAACACTTCACACATCACACGCTTGCGTGAGCGTAACCACTGCCTGAGAGTGCCTGCAGTGATCGGCGAGGCACCAACGCATAGCAGATGTGCTGCTGCGCTCAGTTGCAGGGCAGGGTGCAGCGGGACCGCGGGATGTGCAAGGTGCTGCGTGGCTGTGACCAACTCTGCTCAGCGCAGAGCAGATGGTGCACCACTACCCAACAATGCAACCCTCACCCCTGCTGCCGCTGCCACTGCTGCTGCTGCTTCTGCTGCTGCTGCTGCTGCTGCTGTCAGGTGAGAGACAGGAAGGGGGCCCAGCAAGACCTGTTAAGCCACTGCTTGGCTTACAAGCGGCGGCAGCTGGCAGCAGCAATGTCAGTTCCAGACTCGAGAAGCAGCAGCAGCAGCAGCAGCAGCAGGGGCCAAGCTTTTGGCATGCTGCTGTTCAGCTGCAACGGCCGTGGCATGAACCTGTATGACGAGCCAAGCTATGACAGCCGGACGCTTGCAAGCTACATCCCAGTGCCATGCGGCGGCTTCATGTGCAATGGTGAGCGGAGCGTGCCGTGCTGCTGTATTGGGTGCCTGGGTGTGTTGTTTGCGTCGCTATGCTCATGATTGGGTGTGGCGCCTTGCGGCGGCTTGCTGTGCAATGGCAAGTACCACAGGCCTGATTCAAGGTAAGAGGCCCCTGTCCTGGTTTTCATGTCGTTATGCACCAAAGTATGTGTTGTGCTGATCTGCGGCTTGATGTGCAATAGTGAGTTGTGTCTAAGTGCCACAGGCCGGGTGCAAGTCACTTCACAGTAGTTGTCCCTTGTGCTGTGACTTCACGCCGCTGGTTGCCCGAGTAGTTGTTGTGCTGTGCGCAGCTTGATGTGCGTTGGCGAGTGCCACAGGCCTGGGTGCAAGCTGGTGTGTGAGCTCTCCTGGTGTGGTTTTGACGCCGTGCGTACCTCTGCGTGGTTGCCGTCCGTTGCGGCGGCATCATGTGCGATGGTGAGTGGGCAGACCATGCAAAAAGAACGTTGCAGCCAAGCTGAGCTGAGGTAGAAGCAATGGTCAACCTGCTGAAGATGCCGCTGCTTGGCCAGGCCTGCCATTGGTGTGTAAGAGTGGTCAGACATAACACAACGCACCGCTGCTGATGAATATCTGCTACAATGCATGCTACTGATCAATAACTGCGCCAGCAAGGAGCTGGCTGTAGCAGAGAGATGCTGAACTGTTGCTCCTCATCTGTTGCACGAAATATCATGGTGCAGGTGTGCTTGCCATGCTTTGGAGGTCACGGCTCGAATGATGACATGATGATGATGATGATGATGATGCCTTTGAGTGCAGCATCAGTCACATGTGTTTCTGACACTTCCCTGTGCTTTGCTGTTGCTCTGCAGCGCTGTAATTACATTAAACATGTGCTGTTGGCCGCCGGTCTTGCAGGCGAGCTTGGCAGCATTGGCGGCGCCACGCACTTGCATGGCTTCACCTGTGCGACTGCAGTGTTCAGGGCAGCAAACAGCAGCAGCAGTAGCAGCAGCAGCAGCAGCAGCGGCAGCGGCAGCGATAATGCTGGTGACAGCAGGACAGCAGTTGACGGCAGCAGCGATGGTGGCAGTAGTTGAAGCACCGGAAACCGCCCACTGCATGATGCAGATTTGTAAATCAAGCCCGTTGATGTGTATATTAAGCCCGCGTTGAGGTGGCATCGGTAGGTAAAGGGCCAAGTTGGCGGCCAACAGCGGAGACAGCGCGTGACTCTGCTTCGCTTTTCGGCTGGGTTAGAGTGCTGCTGCTTTTTACCTGTTGCACTGTTGTTCCTCTGGGCTGCGGGCTCCTGGTTGGGTTTTCCAACTCCTTTGGTGGGTGTAGCTTGTAATACATGTACCAGATATTGTGCCCTTTCGCATGGATTTACCGCTAGGCTGACTGTATGTTGGCTGCTTCTGTGTGCATGCTCTGCCTCCCTTTCCCCCCTTTAGTTGTGGAGAGACATTTTGAACCCCATGAGCCTTGTTTCGCTCCTGTCTGAGTTCTGAGCTCTCTGAGCTTGTTGAGGTTGCGGCTTCTTTCGGTTGATGGTCTTCTTTTGAGTTTTGTGGACCCCATGAGCCTTGTTTGGCTCCTTTGCGGGTTGGCCAGTGGCCCTACTTTGGTAATTCGGTAATTTGGTAATGTACCATGGTAAGAGAACGAACTTAAGTTGCTCCTGCACTCCAGGTAAATGCAAAGTGGCATAGCTTCAAAGCAATGCTGGACCAAGAGCGGCCCGCTCAAGCTCTGCTAGCAGCGCTGGTGCTCCGAGTGTGCTGCTGCATGTAATATAATGTAGTGCTGGTGTACTTGCAGGTGCACTTCCTCAAATTCCGTTGTCGCAAGTGCAACAATTGCAACTCACCAGCTTTGTGAAGCGGACAGTGCGCTTTACAAGGGCAGCAAACCAGCAGAGCTCCGCAAACCAGCACCTGCGCTGGATTTAGTAGCAGCTGCCAGCTGCAGTGCATCAGCCACTGGCTTCCCATGCAAACGTGACTCAGGCATGCTTTCCAGCAGCAGTGCCCAACTTGGTTGTCGTGCTGGAAGGCCTGGCAGTCGGCGTGCTTGGCACGTCAGGATGCATTGCGTACATGGGAAGCACTGCTAGCAGCAGCAGCAGCCAGCAGCAGCAGTGATGCTGCTGCCTTCAGGGCCCACGCCTGCTTAAGTGCCGCACTGCTGGCTGTGCTCAGCAGTCGCATCAGCAACAGTGATGCTGCTGCTGGCAGGGCGCAGGCCTGCCTGAGTGCCGCGCTGCTGGCTGTGCTCGGCAGCCGCTTCGCTGTGCAGGTGGCTGATGCAATGGAGGCGGCGGGCCCCCAGCGGCTCTTCAGATGCACAGCAGCAGAACCAGTCTTCCTTGGTGCGCTTAACACTGCGCCCGACGAGTTAATACACACATTGCCCGAGGCGTTGGCATGCGCGGCAGTGTGCAGCAGCACACAGTGCTGGGGCAGTGGCAGCGCTGGCAGCGGCTCGTGCCGCGCATGATGCTGGCCTCCCTCAGTACGCTGGAGGCGCTTGGTGTCATTCCACAGCTGGCAGCTGGTGCTGCCGCTGGCCGCAGCTGCGGCAGCATAGCTGGCACACTGCTACGCAGCAGCGCCTCAGCTGGAGCAAGCAGCAGCAGCAGCAGCAGCAGCAGCAGCAATGGTGGCGGCTGCAGCAGCAGTGCCAGCAGCAGCAGTCAGCAGGTCAGGTGGAGTCACCTGCTGCAGCTACAGTCTAATGCACAGCTAGCTGCAGCAGTTGCAACCTTTGGGGCCAAGCGGCGGGACTGGCATTTGAGTAAAGCCCTGCGCCTGGGCATCTGTACGCCTCCTACACCAGCACAGACAGGGCAGATGTACACTGATGCCCTGCAGCTGTGCAGGGTGCTGGCAGCAGCAGCACCGCTGAACGTTGTGTGCAATCACCTGGGCTGTGAGAACCTGGCTGGGGTGAGTGAGGCCGCAGCTGCTGGCAAGACATGTGCCGGCTGCAAATGCAGCTACTGCAGCGTGGCGTGCCAAAAGTCGGACTGGCCACTGCATAAGCATGCCTGCAAATGTATGTCTGCAGCCAGGGAGCGCTGCTGCTGAAGCACAGCTACATGCGTGTGTGCTGCCGAACAGCCGCTGCAGCACTCACGCCCATTGTTTTTGTTGAACGGATTCTGTCATGCTTTGCAAGCATCAGCGAGTCACATTCTGGATGTTATGGAGTGACCTTATGGAGCCAGCACATCAACGATGGTTGCTTGATGAAGAGCACTTCAGGCCTGCAGCGTCTTGTGTGTGCCACCTGCACATTCGAGGGGTCATCAGTGTGTTGAGCGCAGGCAGCAAGAGCTGGGGGACAGCAACACCTAGGTTGCTGATGTTTTCTCCCACGGCCGGCCCACCCCACTGGGTTGGAGCCGGTCCCAGCTGGACGGCGCCGTCCATCTCTGTTCTGTCATGCCTTGGTGGGCCATAGCCAGCATTGGAGAGGGCTGGTTCTGGGTCATTGCTCACTTGATTGCAGCAGCATTCACCCTAGCACTGCATCAGCGCACTGTGTGGCACTACTTTGGCCAGAACCTCTGCGTGGGTTTGAGCTGAGTGGCCTAGCCAGGCTATGTATGGAGCTGTGCATGTGTGAAGCGCGGCGCTGCCAGCGACCGTCAAACGGTCACCTGCGGCTTTCATTTGTCTGTGTGCCTGCTGCCGCAGCCTGGCGTCACACCCACGGTGTGGCACTCAGGCCCGCGGGCCTGCGCCCGCCCATGGGTGGAGTTGCCGGCTTAGGCAAGATGTGGTGGTTTCTTTCCTGATGCTGTTGGACCCAACGAGCTTTGTTTGCCTCCTTTGGCAAGAAGAAGAAGCACCCTAACGCAGCAGCAAAAGGCAAGCAAGCAAGCAAGCAGTGTCACCCTACCCCTGCATGCGAGGCTGAGCATGCAAGCAAAGCTGCCTTTGTGGGTGGGCCTGTGCCCCAATTCCGGTATTGGCATCAGCATCTGCCGCATTCTAGGATACACAGTCCCATGCACGCCTTTGTTTTGCATGCAGTACCGTGTGTCCTTTCAAAGGACAAACCGCCCGTGTGCCAGTGGCACTGTTGCCCCTGCATGTAAACAGCATCTGCATCATGCCGCAAGTCATGTCGTCACAATGTAGACATGGTCTTGCTTCACCTGCAGCTGTTTGAAAAGACCATCATGTGTCTGCCAACCTGCGCTCAGTGACTGCTCAATGCACACAGCCGAGTGTGGCAACTGATTGTGGTGAAAACTCTGGCAACCACCTGCATCATGCCAGGGATGACATACAAGATGACTAAACCACCAAATTTGGATGTTACACGACGGGAACCACTGCCATCACTGCTGCCCGTAAGCTGCCAGCTGCATCACCTGTGCTGGTGCAACACGGTGCCGCTGTCAGTGCATTGCTGACGCTATAAGTGATGCTGCTGCTGCCAGAAAGCTTTGCTGCTGCTGCATACATGGACTTGTTCAAATTATATGCTTGTACATAATCTACAGATGCCAAAGCAGCTTTGCATGAGGGGCGGCGGGTGACTCTGCTCCAAATCCGGCTGGGCAAAGAGTGCTGCTGATTATGATTATCAAAGCATATGCTTGCACAAGCAGGGCTGGCGCCCACATCAACGCCTCGCTGTTCCAGTGCTGAAGGCTCCAATCTCACGAAATGATGCATTGGCTTGCACCAAATGGTCGATGTGTCGACCACGAGACACAACATACTTTGACCAATTTCCCGCCAACATGCGCCTGCCGCCCTGAAAAGCAGCAGACAGCAGACCCACTGATGGACGCCTGCTTGAGAACTACCCTGCGGGTAATTGCAGCCCTGCCACCAAACTGATGACATACACATACTGCTGAAAACACTGGACACCTCTAGCAGGTGATGGCCTGCTGGATCGCCAGTGTACGCTCAACGTTAACACTCAACCCATGGGTCTCCTTCCGTCCCGGTGGGGCCGATGGCGTTGATGCCACGGCTAGAATGGGTGATATGATAAGATGACTCGACCCATCGGTAGCCACTTGCGGGGTTGCAACTGTTTGCAGCCACAAAAGGGATACCGCAATGCAGCCCTAGCACTGGTTTAACTCCTCCATCATGCAGTCACATGTGCAATGCAACAGCACAAACCTAATCTTCCGTTATGCATGCATCATGTGCCGTGCAGCCACATCCTCAATGCTCAACACAGCACAGAGGAACGGAGCCACATCTTTGCGGCTGCCACCAGCTGCGCATGCATGCACCACTGCACGGTATGGTATGGTTCTGCAAACGGGTTCTCTGCCCAACACATTGTGTTGTGCCCGACACAATTTGCAAATACCTGCTGTTGTTGTGGGCATTGCTGCTGATGGTAATGCTCCATCACCACTCCAAATGCACACATGGTTGCGAGGGCTCCCACTACTGCTGCTGCTGTCTGATCAAATAGGAGTAGGTGCTGGGGGGTCCCTGCAGGAAGGAGCAGAGCAAGCAGCAGCAAAAGTGACCTGAAAACGACAGCACCTGCAACATGTCATCATCATCATATTACCCATTCAAGCCATAGCATCTGCGCCATCGGCCCCGCGCCCCACCGGGGCGGAAACCTGCAACACGTGTAGTGTGAACGGTTTGCCAGCACTGTTAACGAGAATGCCGAAGTTGTGATTGTTGCCGCTTCAAAATTAGCAGAGGTGGTGATCACATATGCAATTGCTGTGATTTCAAACCTTTACATGACGCCATGGCGTGATGGCGTTTCCTGCGTGTTGACAATCTGCAATTCAATCCTGGAGACTTCCATCGCTCACATTGACCTTTCAAACAGAAGGCAGAAAAAAATTGCAAATGAACCTTTCACTTCCGCCAATTTCCTGGTCAGGCCTGGCACTTACATGATGAAGTTCCTGACTGCAAACTTCCACTCCCCGTTCTCATTGACCAGCCTGTCCTCAATCAAGCCAGCAGCCAGCAGCAGGGGAGGGTTTTGAGCCTTGTGCAGCAGCCTGTATGCTGTCACCCTGGCTGCACGCAGGCCGTCCGACTCGACCATTATGTTGCATGTGAGATGGCGGTTGCCTGCGGCAGGAGATGGGCAACATACTTCTGTTACATCGGGTCACTTGCTGCAGGCATGTAGGCACGCTTCACCAGTATGTGGCATGTGCGGTGACGGGTTTCTCCCCCCTTGCAGCATAAGATGTGCTGCACAGAGAAGAAGGAGAAAACTCACTTTAACAGCCTGCTGCCGTGGTCAGTCCACTGCCACAGCCATGATACTGAAGTTGGACAACACATCAGGAAACTGCAGCGTCATGACAATAGATCTTTGTTGTTGCCTTGCGCATTGTTCCTTCAGTGTACTGGATGATGAATTGCAGTTGTCACATTCGCCCTGTGTCACCTAGGCAGCCTGCAGCTATGCCCTGATCCTGGCACCCACCCAGTCAACAAACTCAGGCAAGAATCAGAGCAGTACCAACCCACCTGCCGCCATTTGTTTTACGCTGTTGAAGTACTCAAGGATTGGCTGCACTCCCTTCACCGCCCGCAGCGGCAGCTTGGGGTTGCTCATGTCGATGTTGACCACAGCGTCCCTGCTGAAGAAGGCGCCTAGCCGCTCCTGCTGCCCCAAGTTTAGCACCTGGTCAAACCTGCAGTCAGACATGGTGAACATGCGTGGCGAGCATGAACAGAAGCGCATGCATGCACACGATTCTCTGCACGAGGGCGCATGCAGTGCAGTACTTGTTACTTGCAGCAGAACCTGCAGAGCAATGAAGGCAGTTGTGCAGCACTGCTGCGTGGCTGCACATCACTGCAACTGCCAGAACACATCATGCAGCCTGCATCACTGGAAACATAAGCATGCATCCCCACAGTTGTTGCTGCTGCATGCTTGCTGCTACACTGCTGCCACTGCTGCTATGATGCTGCTGCATCCATCCGAAAAAGTACCCGACAGGACCACGCACACTGGTGCGTGCTGTCTGCATGTCTCTCTAGCCCCATGCACACCTATGGCACATCTCCATGATTTCAAACTTGTCTTCTGTTGACAGTTCATAGCTGGTGTTGTGCGGCGGATTAGGGTTTGGGCTGTAGCAGCATGCAGCACCCTGCATGTGTGAACATGACAGTTGTTCACTTGCACAGAAAGCAGGATGATCTGGCAGCCGGACAGTGCGTAGCTGCTGCCAATGCAGTTGCAGTGCATGGCGGTGCTGCATGCAGCAGCAGCTGTTCAGCAGCAGTGTTACTGTCATCGCTGGTGCTGCTGCTGCTGCTGCTATCCTAAGGACGCCAGCAACCAGTACAACTGCTAGGGCCTCGTTCACATCAAGGCTGGAAGCTGCAGTTACGCAGCTGTGCTAGCCAAGGCGTTGTACAGCCGGTGTCTCAGCTTTGCTTCTCCGAATAGCTCACCCTGCGGCTGCTGACCACTCTAATCATACGCATGGCTGAAGGAGCCAGGCTTTGAGATGCACAAATCATGGTGTTGCGCTGACAGCGCCCTACAAGCATCGTTGATGTCGTGATTGCTGCTGTCTCGTACACGTGCTTGGAGCTCTGCGCCACGTTCACATGCCAAATGTCATCAACCTAACTATTTCACGATAACCTAACCTTATGAGAGCCGTCAAGCCTTCGCAGGTTACGACCGACTCTCGCCCTCCACGCACCAGAGTGACACGTCGACAGCGACAGCGACGTAGATTACTTCTGACGTAGCCCAGATACACATGTTCACTTGGCTTACCAAAGTCTGATCACATGTGTAATTGGCTTACCAAACTCACACAGCTGGCCATTGGACATAAAGCTCTCGTTAGGCAACGTGTACCGTGTGGCGGATTGGTCGTGCGTAAGTGCACACCAGCTTGTGCCTTGCATCATTCGCAAACAACAAATATACGGTTAAATTTGCAGGGCGCCCACTATGATCCAGCAACATGGAGACTGCTACTGCCGTAACTGCTGGCTGCACCAGCTGCTGCTCAATTTGCCGAGCACTGCCTGCTACGTGCTGATTAGCAGATACTACGCCTGAACAACAATCACGTGCTTAGTCCTCATTGTCTCGATAGGAATTCCTGGCCATATACTGGCAAGTCAGCTGGCCGCGTGCCCTTAAGGTGCTGCTGCTGAAGAGCTGCTGCCGCTGCCGCATCCTCTGCGTCCTGCTTGTTTTGCCGTACCATGTCCACGAACAATTGGTGCCTGCAAATCCACACACACCAGCAGGAGCAGCAACAAGCAGCGTGCTGTGAGCAAGGAACGGCAGTTTCGAGCTGATGAAACAGCGCAACATGTCACGACGCACTGCCTGCTGCAGCAGCCTGCTGGAACCCACCGCACCCTTCAGCTACAATGCTGCAACGCTGCAGTCGCAAGTCCATGCAAAATGGTGGCAGAGTGTTGCTGCAGCAACGTCAAGATTTCATCATCACTGCAACCTTTGAAAAACAGCAAGTCTTCACCACAAATGCCGACATAGCAAGTAGTACCACATGCGGTTCTGCCATGCCTACGTGGCACTGCAATGAAAATGCAGTGGAGGAACACACAATGGACACCACACCCTGGCATTTATGTCCACCTGCAGTTGCCTGGTTGCTGTATCACTATGACTCACCACCGTAAATCTTTGGTGAGTTCTGGGTGGAAGGCTGTTGCCAGCAGCGGCCCCTGCCGTACCGCCACTGCCACGCTGCTGCGGCCATTCTGCGAGGCTGACTCCTCTGGTCGCAGCTGGTACTCTGCAAGCACCTCGACCTGCATCGACGGGTAGACCGCGGAACCACGTGGTGTTGGGGCTGACATGCAAGAAGCAGATCTCTGCAGGCAGGCATGGGGCTTCCTGCTAGCAGTGCACATTCATCTAGGCATGCAGGGTGTGAGACCTGCAGCTGCAGGAAGGGCAGGCAGCGACGCAAGACACAAAGAAACAATCTTGCAAGTGCTGATCTGCACCAGCTACATGCACCGCTGCTGCAGACCGCGGTGTGGGTTAGCGCGCCTGCGGCCCAGCGTCGACGACAGCTGGTGCCCGGATGAACACCGCACGGAAGGTGTCGTCGCCGCCGTACTGCGTCAGCGCCTGGTGTGCCGGCAGCGGCGCCTCAAAGCTGTTGCTCTGGGCGCCAAAGAAGTTGCGGGACACGCAGATGTCCAGCCCACCAAGTAGGGCCTGACCACCCTTCTTCATGCCTGCAAGGCAACCAAGCATGGCCAACATTTGCGCTTGGCTGATGCCAGCAGGCATGTCTAAACACAGGAGTTCCGCAGTGCTGCCAAATCAGCCCCTAGCCTTGACAGCATGCCAGCTCTACTCCCAGTAACTGCCGATGTTTCCTGCAAGCACCGCACATATACCGAAAGCTCCTGCAAGCGGCTCACCCTCTGCCCGCTCTGCCAGGAAGATCATGCCAGCGCAGGTGCCCCAGACTGGCTTGCCTGCCTTGGCAAAGCCCTGCAGCTCTGGGATGAGGCCCCACTTCTCAGCAACAAGCGCCATGGTGGTGCTCTCACCGCCTGCGTGTGCAACGACGAAATTTGCAGGCAGAAAGGCAACACCAGCACGTGAGGGGCTGGCTGCCGCATCACACGCCACACATGGCAGACACTGCAAAGTGATGACAGCGCCCGGTCGAAGTTCACGGGGTATGACACATGCCTTGGCCCTGGCCGACAATGCTTCCACTGCCTTGCTTCCACTGCCTGAGCCATCGTGCAGCTGATGACGTGTCCTGTTACCTTCCGGTTACCATAATCGACCACCACACGAGTGCTCGTCTAGTGCCGCCTGTGGCCCTCAAACGGCAATCTACTGCTGATATGCAAGCAGCTTCGCGCCCAGCAACCCATGCCACAAGCTACTGCTGCACCTTGACAAATTTCACCCAAAAAATTCACCCAAAAAGTTAAACACAACATAATTGGCCTATGGCTGATTCATCTATCAAGGTGTTGCGTTTTGTATCTGATGATATTTGGGGCAGTTCTGGAAGATGTCGGATGGTGTCACCGTGTATTGCTGCTGTTTTTGTCAAGTCTTGAGATGTGCGCAATGCATGCAAACATTCTGGAGCAGTGCTCCCTCCTCTTTCCGCCCCGGTGGGGCGCGGGGCCGATGGCGCTGATGCTGGCTTGAAGGGTAATATGATGATGATGATGATGATGATGATGATGATGATGATGATGATGATGATGATGATGATGATTGAGCCTGACACTCCTGCAGGCTCTTGCTTGGTGCCACCGCATGTTGCCCCGTTCACCTTAACCATGATCAGCATGCAATGCCCACCGCCAAACTCAACCTACCACTGCGATCCAAACTCCACGATGCGCACCTTGCACACTAGCTACAGAGCATGGCTGGTTCATCGCAACCCCCCATGGCAACCCCCGCCTGCCCACCAGATGCATGCTGCTGAGTCACCTGGGATGATCAGGCCTGACACTCCTGCAAGCTCCTGCTGGGTGCGGACCTCTGCAACTGTCACGCCTGGAATCTGTGCCAGCAGCGCCATGTGTTCACGGAAGGAGCCCTGCAGCGCCAGCACGCCTGCGGGAGACAGATGAGGCAGGTACAACGCTCTGTTATCTGACGGGCTGCGGCCGAATGCCATGTTCAAAGCATGGGACTGGTGCGGACAGCAGTATGCGTGGTGAGGGATGCTATGTGCATTAGTTCACAAGTGCCTGCATGATGGGCGTGGGATGGTTTTGACGATGTGTACTGCATGTGTGCATGACCTGGGCGGTGCAGATAAGTTCTGAATGGTCAGGCTGAGGTGTGCTCTAGACAGGCTGCCCATGTGCATGCGCATGAGGGTGCCAAACGCGACCTCTGGTTGGCTGCAACGTAACCCTATGTATGCTGCGGCTGCGCTGGTTGCAGACAGCAATCTACTGCTGCTGCCGACAACAACCTGGTGCCATGTGTGCTGCTGCTGCACCGCTGCAACAGCCCTAGTTGATCAGCCGGCCCTGATACTCCTGGACTCTTTATGTGGGCACAGCAATACCTTTAAGACCTGCCGTTGCTGAGCTGCATGCCGTCTTGACGCACCTATGCGCACAACCTGTGCCTCTGGCTGCGTGGTGGTCATGGTGTAGTGCCGACAAGAATGTTGATGAGGCTGTCGCGCAGCAAGGAACAAACTCTGCCACCAGCGTACAACTTCAAGTTGCAGACAGTGACTGCTTGGTTTGTCAGGCTAGGAGCAGGGAAACTTGCACGGCTGTGGTGTGGTAGGGCGAAGGCACAAATTGCAGCAGTCCCTACATCACAACAGTTGACAGCGTTTGATGCTCACCCACCACGACGAGATGCGCTGGGAGCATAACTGGGGCTCAGTTGCCAAAATCCTGGCCGAACAGCTGAGTTAAGTTGCTGCTCCAATGCCCATTGCGGGCACCTTTCACCAGTTGGTACCTTTCAGCACCGTCTGTAAAGGTCATCAAGATGGCAGCAGCACTGCGTGGTGCCGTTGTGCGTGCAGCACCCTTCCAGCAGGTGCGCCAATTGCTGCAGAATTCCTTATAGACGATAGTTCAGCACAAAACTTACACTATGGCCGGCTCTAAGCAGTGCATGCGGTTCATTGGGCGATAGACGCTACTCACTGCACTGTCGATTCTCCACTGCAGGTGCGCAGGCTCGCCTGCCCTGCTGTCGGCCGCAGCGTGAGGCCTGCAGTAGCAGTGCGCTCTGTTGCCACCAAGGCCCCTGAGGTCACTCACTACACCAACGAGGAGATCGTAAGTGCCACATTAGCAGCACTACAGCCTTGCTACTGCAGCAGCATCCGTTGCATCCAGTCTCCATCCTTTGTTTCATCACGGGTGCAGCACTTTGCGACCTGTTCTACTGTTATGTCACCAAGCAGCGCTTGCTGTGTGGAAGCACTGTTGCTGTAGCAGCATCCCACTGCACATGGCTGGGCATGCACATTGGAGCTAACATGCACATAAGTGCATGAACGCCCAGTTCGTTGCAGTTGGTAGACGTAGTTCAACTTGGCAAGTGCGGCTGGCCAGCACATCCACAAGCATAGGGTTGAGTGCAGCACGTGGCGCAAGCAGTCACGTTGTCCTACCTTTCAACATGCCAGACGACTGATCATGAACAAGCATGCACTGAAGATGGCATTGCAAGGCTTGTGTATCTGTGTCACCCCTATGTATGCTGCTGTAGGGTGCCAAGGAGACGCTGGAGTACCGCATCGCCTTCAAGCAGAATGGTGAGATGCTGCAGCAGCAGTCGGGCGGCAGCGGCAGGAGCATCATCATCAGCAGCAGAGATAGGAGCGGCTGCGGCAGCAGCAGTTCATGTTATGCAGGCGACACCAGGCAAGACAGCAACATCACCAGCTTCCACTGCGACGAGCACCTGGAGCCGGGCTTAATTAGCAGCAGCATGTGGCTATTTGATGCCACAGTCCAGTCAAGCCTTTCAAGCGGCGCGTTCGCTGTTGGTTCGTGCTGCCTGCATCTGCTGGGCTGCTGGCTGCTGGCTGCCTGATGCCAGCATTCTTTGCAGGGAAGCATTTTACAGTTTTTGCTGTTCATTCCTGTGTGCCCAACACACACTTGATCTCACGCTCGTACATATGTGTCGCTGATCATCGCTGCTGACTGCTGTTCGTCGCTGTTTCCCGCTGTGCGCAGACAAGGTGATCTCCTGCTGGCACGAGATCCCGCTGTGGGCTGGTGAGGATGAGCTGCACTTCATCTGCGAGATCCCCAAGGAGACCAGTGCGAAGATGGAGGTGGCCACGGTGAGCAGGGTCCAGTCGGTGTGCAACAGCCGGGTTTAGGTTCAGCGCTAAGAATGCTTGTGATTGGACTGCAACATTGTAACAACTCAAGGAGACTAGTGCACGGTGGCGGCCATGGTGAGCAAGCTGCTGCACACATACAGCAAAGTCGAGGGCCCGATTACAGCGACACCAAGCTGACCATGAGCGACTCCTTGTTGCCGTGATCTCGGGTGTGGCATGAGGCTAGGCGTCAGCAAGTCTTGATGCTGCTCACCAGCTTAGCTACATGGCCACCTTGTGCAGATTCGCAAACCCCATTGTGCAGATTCACCAACTCCATCACGACCAGCAGATGGGGTGAGGCGAGTCACAGGGGTGAGGTGTTTAGGATGCTGCATGTGTGCAACTGCCAGCAACCCCTGCTGCCGTGCGCTTCCCATCTCATGCCGTAACCACCCTCACCCCTGCCACATCTGCTGCTGCTGCTGCTGCTGCTGCTGCTGCTGCTGCTGCCGCTGCCGCTGCCGCCTCGCGGACAACTGGTGCTGTCTGGCAACAGGATGAGCCTGGCACCCCCATCAAGCAGGACACCAAGAAGGGCAAGCTGAGGTTCTACCCCTACAACATCAACTGGAACTACGGCCTGCTGCCACAGACCTGGGAGGACCCCAGCCACAAGAACCAGGACCTGGACGGCGTGGCGGTGAGATGCGTCACCTGGCTAGCTTGTGTTTTCCCGCTGATAACGGAGTTGCATGTGTGTTGCTTGCCATGCCAGGTGATGTTTTATGTTCGATTATTGTTGTGTGGTGGTGTGATTTGGGTACTTGCTGTTCAGCAGCACCTGCGTTCGTGCAGCAGGCGCCTTGGCTCGCAATTTTGTTGGTTGTTACAGTTTTTTTGACACGTTTGTATCACCATCAAAGTAGTCAATCATGGTGTACATGGTTCAGTGCCTGGCAGAAGTCACCACTGAACTAAACGTGGCTAGTTTACATCTGCGGCAGTTATCTTTTTTGGTTTCTTGACAGATTGTTTTGCAGCCTTGTCACCGAAGCGGTCGATCCACTGTTTGGCATCTTGGCTCGTGCGTTGGCAGTGCATTTGTGTGCCCCAGTGAAATAACCTCAATCACACACACTACTATCAGACTCATCAAGTGGTGATCTCCTACCGGAGTTCTGCAAGTTTGAGGGGAGCTTCATGCGTACCGCTGCATGACGTGGTACTTCTGCCTGAAACATTGTCGTGTGTGCTTGTCAGCGGTGTGGTTGTTTGCCTGATTTTAAGTTCCAGCTGGTATGTTGTCTGCCCCAGTGAAATAACCTCAATCACACACACTATTATCAGACTCATCATGTGGTGATCTCCTACCGGAGTTCTGCAAGTTTGAGGGGACAATACATAACAGCAGCCTGTGTTTGTTGTGCACTGTGAATGGTTCCGCCTGCGGCTGCGTGTCCCCCAGTGGCTGGTAGCTGCTTTTTGCAAACATTAACCTTGTATTATGCAGCATTTGCATTTTGGCGCATCGTGATATGTACAGCACAGTACGGCCTGACGGCATGCCTGCATGCTCTATCCAAGCCACGGGGCTCAGCCCTGCTGCACATTCGTTGGCTTCACATGGAACTTAATGCTGAGCACACATGTATCACCTCCGACACGCTTGATTGTTGAATGCTGTGCGCTCTGCTGCGGGTGGTGCTCTGGTGCAGGGTGACAACGACCCCGTGGATGTGGTGGAGATCGGCAGCAGCCAGCTCAAGATGGGCGGCGTGTACCGCGTGAAGCCCCTGGGCGTGTACGCCATGATCGACGATGGCGAGCTGGACTGGAAGGTACGTCGCTTGCCGCATCGGAAACATATATTTGAAGGTACTTGAAAGTTTTGACCTCGGCATTAAAAAGCAGGCGCGCAGCTGGTCAAATGGCAGGCATGTGCCAGGACATTGATTCACGCCTGCCTGCCTGCCTTTCTTCATTTTGCCGACTAACAGGTGATTGCCATCAACAGCGCCGACCCCAAGGCAGCAGCAGTCAGCTCCCTGGAGGATGTGGAGAGGTGAGGGCTGGAGCCACTGCACTGGGCTGTGGGTGCGGGCTGTGACTTGGCTGCATGCTGTGGGGCAGCGCGCTGGTTCGCACTGTAGGCCATGCGTCAAGGCTGCACTGCAAAGAAGTCTGCATGCTTGGCTGCGCTGCGTCTCTGGCTGGAGTGCTTGTTGGTCTCCTTGTAACTCCCTTGGCTGACAACACACATGGTGTCCAGCAACATCTCTCTGCATGGCTGGTTGTTTCATTGTATGTTGCGTGCGCGCTGACGCTGTGCAGGGAGTTCCCCGGCCAGTTGACCAAGATCCTGGAGTGGTTCCGCGACTACAAGATCCCGGATGGCAAGCCCGCCAACGCCTTCGGCTTCGACAACAAGTGCATGGACAAGGCCTTCACACTCAAGGTGGGCACATGCACATCCACTTATCTGTCCGCTGTTTCAGTACAATGCCGATGTTTTCTGTTTGGAATGCTGGTGACCTCAGTTTGTCGGTGCATCAACCTGGTTACGCCAGCCCTTGGAGTAACACTTGTGTGCGCTTCACCATCTCACGCTGTTATGACAGATGCTGTGTTGTGTGTGCTGGCCTGCAGTTGCTGCTATGCTGCTGTACTTTTGCATAGCATGAGATTGCAGTCTGCTCATGCCTGGCATTGCGTGTGGTTCAGCAGACATGCTACTGCTGCTGCTTCTGCTGTTGCTGCTGCCTGCAGGTGATTGAGGAGACCCACACTTTCTACAACAAGCTGAAGAGCGGCAAGCGCTCCAACACCGAGGAGCTGTCGCTCATCTAAGCAGCCAACTGAGCAGCAATTCAGTTAACACATGCTGTTTGGTATGTGAATGATGGCTAGTCCAATTGCTGCAGCCTGTTGTCGTTTGTGCACTTGGTGGGATTGGAGACTGGTCTGCGTGTAGGCTCTTTTTAGCAGCTGCAACGTACACGCTGAGTGTGTTGGACGAGGCCTGTAGTGGTGTGCTCAACTGCAGCTGCTGAGGGGTTCCAACTGGAGCGGCATGCCCAGTAGCAAGTGTTGTCCTTGGGTGTGGTCCATCCTGCGGTGATCAGCTGGTAACGCACAAACCAACACATGGAATCTTCATTCTTGTGCTCTTATGCATACGAGCGCCGCCTTCGCTGCATTGTGCTGTGCAATATGTGCTTTCCTGCAAGCCGTTTCAATGTGTACTTCCCCGCAACATTTCACACACAATCTGTGCCTGGATTATTTTTGGCATTCACCAAGCTGCAACCTTTTGCAAGCGTGTTTTTCCACAACTTGCAGCTGGCTGAAGCCAGCTGCCCGCAAACAAATATGTGGCGTGTGCTGTCGGCAGTGTACAGCAGTAACTAGTGCACCAGGGCGCGCTAAGGCGTCAGTGAATATTGTAGTAGCCGTCACAGAAACCGGTCAGCAGATACGTGTTCAGCTTTGGGGTGTTGTACAGGGCTGGTCAGCCAGACCGAGTCAGCACAGATGACAGCTGAAAGCCAGTGTACAGTTCGTGCACCATCAAGTCACGCCTGCAATAATTCAAATTTTTGATATAGTGTAGATCTTGAGTCGTATAACGCAAGGCACGGCTTTCACTGAGATCGTCCCTGCGAGTACACACGTCGCCACCAGGATGCTTGTGCGCAGTCTGCATCAACCACATTGTTCAAACGGACAACGGCGACTGTGTCAGGCGTGGCAGAATGCTCCATATGTACGCCTGTCCACTCACCGGCACCACTGCATACGCGTGGCAGCAGCAAAGGCAGAAACCAAGCCCAGCAAGCCGCAGCCAAAGTCAGCAAAGGAGGCAGTAGAAGCTGGGCTAGTTGAATTTGGTCAGCGGCGAGACTATGACGAAGCAGTGCGCCTGTTCAAAGCAGCAATGAACCTCAAGCCAAGTAGTCAGGAGGCAGCAGCAGCGCTGTTCAACCTGGGCTGTGCATACGCTAAACAGAGGAAATTCAAGGACGCAGCAGATCAATAGGCGAGGCCATCAACAATCACGACTTGAAAATAGATGTAGCACTCAAGGTGGTATACATGAGCCAGGTCAATGGTGCTGCTGTAAATGTGCCCTGCAGTGTACACAGAACTCTGGCTGCAGTATGCGGTGGGGTTGAACACTACCAAAGCAGCAGCAGCAGCAGCAACAGCAGTGCTGAGAGTACCTGCTATCGTTTTGTTGTCATGGCGCATATCATCCCAAGGGTGCTGCAATGCCCACCCTGCTGTCACAGCTGACGCACAGCTTGCAGGAAACATACACAGCAGCTGGCAGAGGTACTGGACTCCCAGAAAGAGCAGAGCAGCATTGAAGGTGGCACCAGGCTGCTGAGGGTGCAGTATGTGCTGCCAGGCAGCTGCGCCTGGCAGTTGTAAAACACACAGTGATGTACCATGCCCCTGTCATGTAACACGCTAGTTGGTCCCGCACTGACCCATCCCTGCATGTGACCACGTAAAGTCTTGCTGGCGCATTTTGGTGGCATCTCGCTTGCAGGATGACGATCTGCGTGAGCTGCGTGACACGCGCGAGTGGCTGGACATGATGTCCACCGTCAAGGGGGGCCTGTCACGGGAGCAGAAGGTCAACCTGCGTGCAGAGGCAAAGGTGTGGAGTGCGGCCCACAGCAGCAGGCACGGTGCCTAATACAGCGCAGGGCATGCAGGCTTGGGATCAGCGTGTAGCACTCCCTGCATTCGCCAGACCCAGTGGGAGGTATGGCTTGTCATGGCAGCAGCAGCAGCTGTTGCGTGCACGTGGAGTGAAGCGGTGTGGAGTATGTTTGGGTTAATGGGCGGTGCTGTCTTCCTCTGCACGCTGCCAGGCCTGGTGTGCTGCGTTTTGGATCTGCAATGCATTTGCAGCAGACCATTGTGGTGTCAATGGCTGCAGCCCGCGTCTGCTTGTGTGCTGCTCCTGCCTGAAGGCCCCCTTCCGCCTCGCACGCATAATCATCTTCAGCGGGCTTGGCCTAGGCGCAGCCATTGGCTTGCTCGTCATACTGGGCCGCCTGGCCTCTGCCGTCAAGGGCGGCGAGGGGGCGCCAGATCTCACAGAGTCGCTGACCAACCTGAGCATCAACGCAGCCGCGGTTGCGGTGTTTGGCTTCCTGGTGTTGAGGGACCTGCAGTCCAAGGAGAGGGACACCCGCGTCACCAGCAGGGAGGAGGCGCTGGGGCGGCTGCTGGTGGGTGACGGTATCTTAGTTATAAGCTATCGAAGGCTGGTGGCAGCAGGCACATGTGTGGCTGCTTTACTGCCAGGCTGCCTGAGGACATGCTGCTGCTGCTGCTGCTGCTGCATGAGCTGGCCGGGTGCTGCTCTGCCTGCTGCCCAACGCTGCCCCTCAAGTTGCCGCCACTGCTGCTGCCACTGGATGCTGAACATGCTGCAGATCCAGCTGGGCCCGAAGCGCCTGCTGCCCCTGATCCGCTTCAGGGGCGCAGTGAGGCCGGTCATCATTGCTGGCGACAGGTCGTTCGTGGAGCGCTGCATAAAGGATGGCGAGCAGCGGTTAGATCTGCTGCGGGCGCGTGGGGTGTCGGGTGAGTCACGCGTGCAGTTCAGTTGTGTTTGTTTGGCTGTTTTGCGGATCGTGTAGGGCTGCCATGTGCCTGCTGTGACCAGCATTTGTGCATGTGGCAGCTTGCCGGCGTGTCCGGCATCCAACCTACGCCTCCATCTTCACCAGCAGACACGAACCTGCAGATCTAGTGCTGCGTGCTTGGCGGCAACCTGCGTCCATTGCGAACTGCAGCACAGCTGCTGCCTGCACGTGCTGCTTGCAGTGGTGCCGGTCATCTACACCAGCCGGGAGGATCCTGAGGAGAAGCTGCGAGCCCTCAAGCGCTCCATGAGCCAGCAGCAGCAGGATGCAAAGGGCTTTGCAGCGGCTGGCAGCTCCGCAGCGCAGCAGGGCCCGCAGGAGCCTGGGCCCAGCGGCAGCGGCATCGGCAACTCGGAGGTCAGCTTGACTGAGCAGGACAGGAAGTGGAGGCTGGAGCCCTCAGCAGTGACAGAGTGGGAGGTGGGTGTGAGCTTCGGTACCAACAGGTTTCAGGACACATTGTGTGCCTCGTCTGTTTCTATCATACTACAGGCTTTTTCACCTGTCAGGCAGCAGAATTGTGCAAGCCTGGCTTGGTCGCAGACACATTGGCAGCTTAGAGCAAGCAGGACTGTCAGCTTGCAGGACAGATGCAAGGAGCACAAGATGGGGTGCGGTTGATGTGTGCTGCAGCTGCGCCAGTGATCAGTTCAGATGGTGCCTGGCTTGGTGCTGCCTCAGTTGTGCTCCACGATGTATTGACACAAGATGTAGTTCCTCACAGCTCCTGACACTAAGGCTGCTGCTGTTGCCGCCCTGCACTGCATGCATGCCACCGTCCGAGCGCTTGCAGGACTGGGTGGAGGCGCAGAAGGAGTTTGCGGGGATGGAGAAGGCGCGGCGCAACGTGTGGATGCAGGTGCAGCTGGACGGCACCGTGCGCAGCAGCGGCGCGGGGACGCCGCCTTGGGACCGTTTTGTGATCGACCTGCCCACGCTGGACTCTGTTCGCACGCAGATGACAGACGGCATTGGCCCCAGCATCTAGTTTGATTATAACGACTGGCAGTGATTTGACTGGAGGGTGATGGCGTGGCAGGTCTCCAGTGAGTTGACGGCTGGCATTTTTGGCTTGCCAGCTGAGCTGCCAGTTTAACCTAGTAGTTTGGCTGAGCAGGGGCATCGCAATCAGGCCGGACATCTGTCAGCAAGCTGTGTGTATACATGCTGCGTCATTCAGCTACTCTTCAGCCAGTGTCAGGTGCAAGGCAGCTTGTTGTGGCATGGGCATTTGACCTTTCCTTGCTTTGGTGAGTCTGGGGTAGTCCTTGCTGCAGTGCTGCAGCCTGCACTGAGTGTCCATACAACAATTCGCATGGGGTCCCAATGTTGCAAACAAGTTATTGTGAGGTACTGGTGTGTCTCAGACGTAAGGCTTACGCTCCATGCCTGCTTCCAAGCATCTGAAACCAGCCAAGTAGTCGCCAAAGCGTAAAAACAAGTCGGTAGCCAAGTTGTCGGACTTTTACACACACGTCACAAGGCTGCTGTCAATGGGCACCCTTGAGGATGCTTTGAAGTTTAGGCCAGTAATCCCTCCTTGCATCAGATGAGTGTTAGATGTTAGAACTGTTCACACATTACTGTGCAACTGCACAGCCTGTTTGATGCCCGTTGGAAGACCTAGTAACAATTCTGTTGCAAAGACAGCAGACCGGATGACAAACTCACAGCAAAGATGCAGCTTGAGAGTGCTGCTGCTTCTTCACAGCAAAGACAGTAAACCACCACAGGTTACAAAAGCAGTGGGCAAAAAGAGACCATCAGTACTATTGCAGCTGCAGCTCATTAAAAAGCTTCAGCATGGTATGGCGAAGTGGCTCTCAATGTCGCTTGTCAATGCACTTCACCCCTCCTCTTTTAGTGACGCGGAGCATCGCTGTTGCCAGTGTTGGCTTGGACTACCGCTGCCAGGCTCAACTGTGCAGCGGTCATGCTTCCTCTGCACAAAACAACATACACTTTCACAAATGAAATGCAGCCTTGGGGCCCCTAACATCATACCAATTGGCGGGATGCCCATGCTGGATGTGTTGCACACGTGCACCTAACTGTAAGGGATGCACACCACACTCTCTCTGTCACCAACTGTTTCACCAAACCAACAGCTGCCTCTCCAAGTACTTCCTGGCACACGTGCGTGCTTCCCAATCAGCTGGTCGTTCCGCAGCTATACCGCAACACCTGAATACAATATACACGCAGAGCACAAGGTACAATGTGCAAAACAAGAGTGTGCCCAGCAACAAGAACCCAGCAGCAACTCCTACCACAGGTAGATACGGCTGCCCAAACCAGTTTGCATCTAACAGGGCACATTGATGCACTCAACCGGCGCCACAGTGGCAATGAAGTACCTGCACGCCTCCTCACCAAGCCACACACTTGTGTCACAACCGTTCCACAGCAAACAGGGACGACAAACACTGAACTGAACCGTGCAGTTGGCACATAAAAGCCAACACTGCTGCACTCGTCCCACACCACGGTGCAGCTGTTTGTACAGGGGTCGGCGTGTTGTGCAGCCGCAGGACAGCCTGTGGTGCGGCGCGACGCCTAGCTGAAGTACACGTCGTCGCCGCCGTCGCTCTCCCCGGCCCCAGGCCCGGCCTCGGCAGCCGCGGCTGCGCCCGCGCCACCCTCCGGGTTGCTCCAGCCCTGCGTCGTCACCAGGCGCACCTGGGCCAGGATGTACACGGCCCGCACCACGCGTGCGTAGTCGGTGCCGACGGCCGCCCGCACCAGGTCCACCGCAAGCCACGCCCACATCACCGGGCCGATGAGCGACAGCGCGCCCCGCACCGCGCTGTAGCGCAGCGTCGCGCTCGTGAGGCCGCGCTGCGCCGCCGCCAGCGCCGCCTGGCGCTGCCACTGGGACAGCACGCCCTGCGCTGCGGTGCTGGTGGCGGCTTTGGCGACTGCTTGGTAGCGCGCGTGGTGGCCGAGCAGCTGCCGCCCCAGCTGCGCTGCCGTGCGCCTGCGGATGCAGCGTGCACACCACGCAGCGTCGGGCGAGGCAGTAGGCCGTGCACCGCAGCAGGCGGCATTGTGGAGGGCACGAGGCACGCTGGTCGCCAACACGGCAGGGTTGCATGCTTCGCACAGGCATGGGTGCAACCACTGGTGGGCATGGTTGTGCTGACGGAATGGCATCAGCACATCTTGCGCCACACCCAGCTCAGTCAAAGAGCGTGGTATGCTTGATATGAAGTGCCGTCACTAAGTAAGTGCTATGCTGCAGGACGACATTGCTGCCACCAACATCTGCTACACCAACAACAATTCACAGCATGAAACGTCGCAGTTGAGGGACGGCACTGCCTCGCCTCACCAGCAACCACTTGCAGCACACACCCTGCACAGCTGAGGCAAACCACACAGGACGCACTTCAGCTTCCAACCGCAACACCACCTCAACCACTGTACATTGGTGCATGACTACCCACATTTATTACATGGCTATAACGTGACCACCCACCGCATGACTGCTGTGATGGTCACAGCGCTTCCCAGTTTAAGTGCGGGGGGCAGCAGCTCCCGCCCGCCAAACTTGAAGGGCGCTGTGAGCCGCTCTGTCCAGTTGGAGCGAGGCGCATCGCTCGCCACGCTGCAGCAGCAAGGCATGAACGGTAAATACAATGCGCAGCAGCAACAGCAGCAGAAAAGACATGGAAGGGAGCAGCAGCAGGACACGACCGCACCAGGTCCTGATGCCAAGCAGCTGTGCATGATCTTTACTGCAAGCAGCTGCAATGCACTGGGCAACTCTGATGCAATGAACTTGGCGCCGACACAGCGCACGCCATGAACGGCAGCCCCGCAATCGTCGAGAGCGTGGCCAGCAGCAGCGGCACGTCTACCGCTGCTCCAGCTGCAGCTCAGAATTGCACACATCCGACTTTTCTAAGCTGTAATCACGCCCAGACCCATTTGCAATTGCACATGCATCAACAGGCTGCCCTTAATTTGAGTATGCCGCTGCCGGTACTATGCAGCTGCCGCCCCTTTCTCTTGCTGTTGCCTCTGCCACTGCTGGTGCTGGTCCATTTTCTCCGGATTAAGAGTCATCCCCGTCCAGCCGCCGCTTTCACCTGGACATGCCGTCGCCGTCGGCATACGCCACTGCCGCTGCTGCCAGGGGATCAGGATCTCCTTCTGCCTGCACATACTCAACGCAGTTCTGCAGCACATGCAGGAAGAGCTCTGCTTCCAGATCTGGCGTGGTAAGGTTGCTGCTGCACTGCACCTCCAGCCTGCACACAGCAGCAGCAGCAGCAGCAGCAGCAGCAAACATGCGCAGCAGGTGTCAGTAGGAGGCAGCTGCTTGAACTAAACAGCTGCCAGTGCATGCACTGCTGAGCACCCCACCTGAGGCCTGCAAGCAACCTCAGTGGCAACTGCTGCCATCTGACAGTGCCATAGCACCCCTGGGCAATCAAACTGTAAAAGCATCTTTCTGTATAGGCCTACCAATGACTTTTGGTGTCCGGTGTGAGCCCTTGATAAATAACAAAGGTGCAACCGAGGCAGGACGTATGCTGTATCGTCATATTGCAAACCTGACTCTACTCGCAAAGCAACTGCCAGGGAAGCATCTGCCATGCAGAGATGCTGCCAGGGTGCCAACAGGCCACATGTGCTGCTGGCTGCACTGCTGCTGCTGCTGTCGTTTCTGCCAGATGCTTTACTCTGACCTGTCACGAACGAGCAGCAGCGCTTCTCTGTAGCTTGGGCGCTTGCCGCGCATGGTGGCTGTGCTGTCGGCTGCCAGAAACCGAAAGCGAGACTCAATCTGTGTGCGCAAGCAGCAGCAGTGCAATCGCAGCTTCAGTGAGAGTGCCAGATGTGTGTGCCACGCGTGCTGTCGTGCGGGACAGCACATGCTGCTCCACTGGACCAGACACAGTGCATTGAGCACTGGCACCCCTGACCCAACTCCACCAGTTGAATGCACTCACTCCTGGTCTGCTGAGAAGCCTGCTGTGCCTTATGCCTGCATAATGGGGCAGAGGTGCATGCACCGCCAACCTTCTGACCGCAACGTTGGCTACAAGAGCTGAGTTTGCCTAGCGCTTTCACTGAATGCCAAGGTGGAACAATACTATCCATCGCCTCACACCGCTGCAGCACTCAGCTCAACTTTCTAATGCAGCTGCATACATCATGCATGCCACCTGGTGAAACACATAACAGGGATGCTCCAGAATGCCTCAAATGTTGCTGTGGACAATTGCAGATGGACATACATGCGCAAGTGGATAAGATTAGCCCGCACCTTGTGCATGATGCTGGTCCGGCCGCGTAGCTGCAGCAGAGGTGGCTCGTCTTCCTTAACCATAGACTTCACTACGGGGCTGAAAGGACTAGGTCCAAACAACACATCATACAATGTTTCCAGCTCCTCGTCGCTGCACAGGTCCAGCACCTCCCAAAGTTCTTTGTCAACATCCAGCATGCTGATTGGCTCGGTCAACATCAGCTCAGACGACCTGCTGCTCCTCCTGCTGAACCTACTACTGCTGGGGCTGTTGCTGCTGCGGTACGAGGAATGGGCACAACATGCAAGGCTGCCCCTGCTGCTGCTGGCGGTGGCGGTTGTGGTGCCGCTGGCAACCACATGTGCGCTGCTGCAGCTGCTGCTGCACCAGGCGGTTGGCTGTAAGACCCTAGTGTGCTCAGCTGGAAGGCTTGCTGTAGACTGGTTATGCCTGCAATTACGGCTGGTTCCACCAAAAGGGTGGTGCCCCAGCGAATGCATGGCTGTGTTGAGTGTTGCTGAGCTTACAAGCACAACAAGTGCAAACAGGCAGGTATCGTTCGCCGCACCCCCAGCGGAGTCATCAAGTCCAGTGATCTTGTACAACAAACTACAATATCTTGTGCACGAGCAGCAGCGCACTCGCCACCCTCCCACTGTGTCATATACAGCGGGACACAGACGTATCAGAAGTTGGGGTTTGCTTGGCGCCTTTCCAAACTCGAGCTATACAATCGAAGGGCAGGGCTCTTCACATGTCACTCGGTTCTCTCTATGGACATGCAAAGTCATTCGCGCTCCTTCCAGTTTGAGTTGCTGTCGACAGCTGATTGCTTTTACACGCGAGACACCCACAAGCATAATAGTTTGTCCGCGTTACACTAAAACAACACGAAGCTCAAGAAGCGATGGACGACCAGGACTATTACGTGGATCAGCAGGACGACTTCTACGTATTCGCAGACCAGATTGATGGCTTTCTGGAACAGCTATGTTTGCATAAGGATGACAAGATGCGGCCACAATTCGCCATCCAGAAGGACAGCGCTGACGTTGCGCCAGCAGGCGGCAGAGATGGCCCACATCTACCTCAGCAACAGCAGCAGCTTCTTGAGGGAACAGGGCATCCAGGAGGCTCCAGCAGAGAGGATGCAGGCCAAGTGCCATCTCTTCACAGTCTCCTCGGCCGCTCTGAGCTGCCAGCGCACAGTCGCAATGCCGCTGGTGAGACAGTTAGTCATGTTGAACTTCAGATTACATCATGTTGATGACAACACCAGCTGACAAGGTTGCATGAGTGGGCCCGCCCAGTGCCAGCTGCATTAAGCACACCTGCGGGCGCCCCAACATCACCAGTGTGCTGCATAACATGATGCTGCTCATTGCATCCTACACTGCAGCAGCCCACCTCCGTGCTGTCAGCAAGCAGCAACGCTGGTTGTTGAAACGGCGACTGTTGTCCTGCAAGCACAAGGTTGTTGCAGGGCAAAGTTTGCTTGCCTCCTAGCACCCAGCCTCCTCTCAACACTTATTTCAAGCACACACGGGGATCCAGATTGCGCAGCACCTCCAACAGAATCCCCACCTCTCCCTTCTACACCACCAAGATGCGTGTTGTCGCCTGCAGGAAAACTCCACAGCAAGCAGCATCATTCAGCAGCTGATGCCAACCTTGCTGCAGCGCTTGGCGGCATGCTGGCACTGACAGGCAGTCTACTATCGTATACTATCGCGCGTGTCAAGGGCAGCAGGCGGGAGCACCATCTCAAGCGTGAGCCAGGGAGCTGAGACGACACCACCAGCTCTCATTTGCAGCTGCAGTGGGTTGCTCCTGCAAGCGACGGCAGCATGAGTGCATAGTAATGTTGCAGGAACATGCCTGCATGCCAGCCAGCCGCCGTGTGGCTCGCAGAGTTTTGTGGCCACAACGGCGGTACAGCTCTGCAACACTGTGATGCCCTGGCAGCATGCCAGAGTTACCTGATATGCAGGTTCAACAGTTTGCCTGCTCTTACAAGCAGCATCCGTCTTGTCAGATGGCAGCTCTTGTGGCCATGAGTAGCTTTTGACCATGACCCCTGCAATCCTTTCATGCAAGGCACCAACCGCGTTTGCCACCCTGGTGTATGGCAGGCAGCTAGCTGCTCCGCAGCGCTGCTGCTGCAGAACTCAGCTGCACTCCAGCTGTACCCACAGAAAACCACCCGCGAACAACAGCCTGCAGCAACTCTGACCTGGCAAGGGTCGCCCCCAACAGCTGGGCTGGGCCTGAGCTTACCACTGCCCTGCCACTGTGCAGGGGGCCTTGCAGCAAAGGAGCAAGCGCTTGCTGCTACAGAGAAAGAGCTGGGCGCTACCAAGAAGCAGCTGTTGGTGCTGAAGGACGCAGCAGATAGGCGGCGCTGCATAGAGGCAGAGTTGGCTGCCAGCAGGTGCGTATTATGTGACCTGCAACCTGCAGCAGCTCTCGCCCTAGTTTCCAACACATGCTAGCCCTAAGCTGGGGCAGCAACTGTCCGCACTCACTGCACAGCAGCAGCTCTGCATGGTGTACCATCATGCTGCATGCCAAGTGAATGTCACCATGGCATACTGATGGCTGCGCTGCTGGATGTGCTGATGGCAACGCTGCAGGGCCAACCTGGCAGCTCTGACAACAGAGCTGGAGGCAGCACGGGCAGCCTCACACAAGCTCAAGTGAGTGCAGCACTCTCAGCTGCAGCCAAACCATCAAGAACTTCAGCAGCAGTAGCAGCAGCAGCAGGGATGAGCTCAGCATAGGTCAGGCCATGTCATGCAGCTGCCCTAGGGGCCACATGCTGTGCAGCCGTTACGTCAGGCCTTGACTTGTTGGCAGCACAAATGCTTCGCTATTTTCTGCGGCACAGCAATCTGGAGACGACCAATGATGGTGGTGCGGGTCACCTACTGTGTTATGTAAGCTGATGCTGCTGGTTGTGTGCTGCAGGTGCGACGTGTCTGTGTTTCAGGACCAGCTGCATAGCCTCAGTGGCAGCAAGCAGCAGGTAACAGAGGCCATGGCAGCAGCAGAGCAGCGCGTGATGCAGGCTGACCAAAAGCGGCAGGAAGCAGAGGAGCGCTGGCAGAAGGCCTTCAGCGACCTGCAAGCAGCGCAGAAGGAGCTGGAGACTGTCAAGTGAGCGAGCTGCACAACGATGATGGGTCAACATTAGATGGGTGGCGACGACTAATGAAGCGTAAATGGTTGGCGGTCGGTGTGGTGCGAGACGGGCGTCTTGAAGTTGAGGTGGTGGTACCAGCAGCAACAGCTTGCTGCAGACGTAGAAAGCAGGCTTCTCCGTGTGGCGTGCGTCACTGTATCATGTGTTGCTGGCATGGGTTGCATGAATGATTTTGTCCAGCCACGCATGCACTTGCTGCTGCTGGACTGTTGGCCGCGGTCAACACTGCCAGCTGCTGACACGACAGATCTCTAGAGGAGTACAGGCAGCCGCTGATGCGGTGCAGTGCGGCATTCAAAGACCACATGCATCCACTGCCACACATATTTACTGGTTTTCCAAGATCAGCCGACTGGGCTCAGCAGAACCAGCAGTCCAGCTCCCTGCTGAACCCTCACCCCTAAACCTGTCCTTGCTCATAGTGGTTGGCGCCTGGCAGCATTGCTTCCTCAAGTCTGACAACGACCTGGCTGTGAATGGGACAGTGCAAGTGATGTAAGCAGCGCTGAAGTCACTTACACTACGGCACGTCATAACAGGCACATTACTAAATACCAAATACCAAATACCAAAGTAGGGCCACAGGCCCACCCACTACGCGGTGGTAGCTTGCCGTACAAGCTGCCTCGGGGCGACCTGCTGCTCTGTGTTGTGCCTGCAGGGGTGAACTAGGTCTGCGCGGCAGCCAGCTGGAAGGGTTGACACGAGAGCTGGAGTTCACGCGCAGGTATGCTGCGCAGCATGCTGGCGGTACAGTTGCGTGTGACACACGTGACAGCGATGCGAGCTGGCAGCACTCAGCATCGGCATGCGTAATACGGGATCTGGTGAACACGATACCACCATCTGGTCTGCTGCATGCTGTGTGGCCGTGGGTCGAGTGTGTACTGATTGTGTGAATTCCTCTGTATAGTGCTCAGTGTAACAGAGCAGTTATGCTGTAATGTTGCCTCATTTACTGACCTGACGTGGTCTCTGCGGGGCATTGCTGCTGCAGACAGCTGGTAGCGGCAGAGAAGCGAGTGGAGCACGCGGACATGGAGAGCAGGTCAGCAAGGACAGGGTACGCAGCTGAGTACGACAGCTGGGCCTGATCCCACTGGATTACCTAGAAACAGACAGGACGAGCAACAACGGTGACAGTAGCAAGCAGCCTCGGCTGTTCTGTGTGCGGCTTCGCACGTAGGACAGGTGCATTGGTGACTCACTTGCACCTAGCTTGCAAGACAACAGGTGTGTGCATCTGGGTGTGCAAGGTCAGGCGCTGTAAAGATGTGAGCTGTGGGGCTGCCGCATCTGGCCCCATGGGGAGTATGTGCAGCGGTAGTGCTGCAGCCCCACAAGCAGCCTAGCGTTGCGGAAGCATGCTGAGAGCATTGCAGATGTGCACCCTGCTGACATTGCAGGCAGGGCTTACGCTGCTGCAATTTGACTGGTTCAAGACGCAAATTACCTCTACAAGAACAGGGCTGGTGCACGCGTCGTGTCTCTGTCCACGCTTGACAGCATGGCAGGAGTTCAGCGACAGCAGAGCAGGAGTTTGTTGACAGCAGGCCTGCTCCTAACAGCAGCAAGCATGGTGCATCTTGTGCGGCTGCAGGCGTTTCAAAGTAGTATTGGTTGGTCAGCATGGCAATAATATTCTGCATCAGAGACGGCTGCAGCCGGTCCAGTAGCTTCACTAATAGCGATTCACTATGCATGCGCGTGCATACTTCACTCACGCAGGCCTTTGCAAGTATGTTGTCATCGCTATGACTATTTCATTGTTAGCCGTTGTTTTGGGTTACACGCTTGATAATCCATTTCTCGCCCGGTACCCTACTGGCCGCTCTGGACATCAGTGCTCAGATTATATATTTCACTTTGCAGCATCTACGCTAGTCATAGAGCCAGCAGCACTCTTCAATGCAGTATGTCACCCCGCAGTCATTTTGCATGCACATATATAGCCGAGAACTTGTGCACTGCAATATTGTGGGGGTGCTGACCGCTAAGCTTGCTAGTCCTGGGGGTTCTGCTGCGCTTTTCAGTTGTTTCATGAGAGTTCGTGGCACATGACAGTGTTGAACAGCACAGCCACTGAAGCAGGTTGCTGTCTTTCACCACAGGGGTGAGTTCAACCAAGTTATTATGCGCATTGTCAACCTATCATGCTTCAAGTATGTTGTGATTTTCAGGCATTCAGCACTTGCAGAGTCGCATGCAGCTGGTTCAATGCAAGGATGTTTTGAGTTGTTGTGGGTGGTGCCAAAAGCATGCCGCCCTCACAGCCTGTGGATGTTATTTCAACGATGGCTAGCAGCGCTGCGGTTGCATAACCAAATGAAACTTGATCAATTGAGTGTCTGGCAGTACTGGATGATGCCTGCTCGGCCATGACAGCTGTCATTGCTACTGCAAGTTCTAAGCAAAAGCAACCAACAATGTTACCAGTCAATCCCAGCTGTCGTACTGCAGTATTTGTACATTGCAGCATCAAGGTTTTGACACTGGAAGAGTTGAAACAGCAACATTGCCGATCCGGGACAACATGTCCTACACAGCTCTGTCTGGTGTAACCATCGCAAGGCATCACTATCAAGACATCATCAGACACCCATACGCAATATAAATTAAAGCCAAGGGGGCAGTTGGAACCACTCGTCACAGGTGTCGTTGCCACGATGACACTATGATGACGTGTACTTCACTGTGGAGGAAGAGTACTCAACACTGCTGGTGATTGGCAGAACCAAGCCCGTCCAAATCCTCTGAAGCCCCGACTACGGTCTGATCGTGCCCGGTGACTGTCGCTCCGAGCAAATTGAAATTCCCCGCCCTCAGGGCGGCGGCCTGTGCGGAATAGAGCGGACCAATGTGACCTGGGAAATAGCTTGCAGCAAGAAAATGTATGTTTCAATGTTTTTCCAGATTATCATTGGCTGGTGTGGACATGCGAAAAATCCGGCCCCGTCATAATTACGACGCTTGATAGCCCCGCGGCCGCCGCGCGCATAGCATCCCTCGCAGGTCCTCTCCGGTGATGAGCAGTGACGACAACCCGCTTATCGCCTTTGAATAGCGAAACGAGGCGAATGATTTCTGCTGGGTCAGGCCACAAGTGTGGCTCAGCCCTCGGAGGGCCAAATGTTCCGAGCTTGCTTGTCGCCGCAAGATTACCCCACGATCGTTGTATCAGTGAAGTTTCTGCCTTAATTCAGGCTGTGCCACACAGTTCAAGGCGGCAAACTGTTTTCACCTGCAAACTAGTAGTTGCTGGTGCAACCTGCTGTCTGTGTGGCCAGCTACCACATGAGAGTGGAAGGGCAGCTAGGCGCGTGCATACACCTTGATACAGTTACACATCTATGGGCAGCAGGAAGGCACCAGTGTGATTGCCATGCGGCTCCACTTGTCAGTGATTCAACGAAAAGTAGGTCTGGGATTCCCAACCGTTGTCCAACCGTTGTCAACCGTTGTCCAAGTTGGACATGGACTTTATGTCCAAGTCAGACTTGACAATATCCAGCACATCGTTGCTCTGCTGGCAGAGCTGCATGCTCACATCAGCCAGTCTTGTCAAACATACTATCTACCTAGTAGGTTACTAACGCGCCGTGATCATGATGATGATGGCGCCCAGCGGCGCCAATACGTTGCGAGCAGCGCTATTGTGAAGCAGCACTCTATCCCAGCGCTGCTAGCAGCAAAAAGCAAGCGAGCAAGCAGTCACGAGGGTGAGTCACCCTACCCCTGCATGCGAAGCTGCGCATGTAAGCAAAGCTGTCTCCACCCGCTGTACTGCGCCGCTGGTTGTACTGATGTACAATAAGCATGTTGAGGCCTGTTGTTATTCACATGCAAGCATGGAAAGCCTCTGAGGCTGAATGTAGCTGCCCCTGAATTGCCGGCGTGGCTGGCGGGAATATACATACAAATATCATATACATGCGTATACGCACAGCGCAATGCCGCGCATGCGGGCCCTTGCACTGCTCAACGGCCGTGCCTTATGGTTACTTACGGCACACAGTTGTCACGAACAGCTGGTTAAACGTCGTTACCACGCCACCGTGACACCATGCCACCACAGCTGACAGCATGCATGGTGGTTATGCTGAAGCAGCAGCTACAGCGTGTACTGCACTGTGGCGCTGTTTCTACCTTCAATGGCGCAGTCATCTTGTCAGCACGCGGGGCATATGCAGGCCGCACTCAAGCGGGCCGGCGTGAGCAGCTGAGCGCCGGCCTGGTGTTCTCTAACCAATATGCTGTGCTCGAGCCTGATGCTGAGTTCTCTCAGGCCGCATTACCGGGTGATGACTACGCAGCTGAGGGCTACACGGAGGATGAGGAAGATGAGCTTGTGCCTGCATCAGAGGACGAGGAACAGCAGCCCGCCAGCACTGAGCAGGCAGCACCTGCTCGGCGCAGCACAGGTCAGCAGCAGGGCTGCAGGCACAGCCAACGCCCCAACAGGACACCGGTGCAGCCAGGTAGCAGTGGATTGGTGTGCGGCGTCCTCAATGTGAACAACGTGCCCAAGGCAGGTCAAAGCCTGGTGGAAGTTTGCCAATTACTCAAAGATCTGCGCTGCGACATCATGGGCTTCGTGGAAACCAAAGAGGCGCCAGGGTGACTTCAACGCCAGGGTCGGGCAAGGTGTAAGCCCCACAGATCGCATTGGCATGCATGGCGAAACAAACCACAAACAACAATGGTGAACTCCTTCTCTCGCTGCTCAATGCCGTCAACCTCTACTCACTGAATGCCCGCACAGCACCCACCTCTCCCCACCAGCACATCACATGTGACAGGTCCCACAGGGGCACCGCATGGAGGTCCCTCAATGACTACATCATTGCGTCTGCTGACATTGCTATGCCGTGCCAAGCTGCCGCCAGGCCAACAGCCAAGGTTGGGCCATATACAGTGGGTTCTACTGACCATCTGCCAGTGTCTGCTTGAATTCAAAGGCCTGTGGCACGTCGCAGTGCAAAACAGGTCAAGCTGCGCCTCAAGGCACAGCCGACTGATTTCAAACTGCGAAATGGGGAGCAATCGGCCGAACTTGAGGCGTACCAGGAGGCCCTGGCACAGCTTGGCGCTGCTTATACGTCCACTATTACCGTGCGACAACAGCAGGTTTCTGCAGCTCAACTTACAGCCAATGCTGCAGTCCAACAAGCACATGAGCAGCTGCTGGGAGCGCTTCGTCAGGCGGTCAATGCCAGTTTTGGGTCCAAAGGATCTGGGTTGGCAAGTCCTTCCCGTGGTGGACACAGGAGCTGACAAATGCTGTGCAGGCCAGGGTGCAGGCCTTTACACAATACAGGGAGTCCGGCCTTGTTGCAGACTGGGATGCATTTGATCAACAGCGCAAGGCTACTGCACAGCTTATCAAAGCAGCTGAGAAGCAGCACAAACAGCGATGCGAGCATGCAATCACTGCAGCGTACAGAGACCGCTTAAATGACGACAGCACGCTTGGGGAGAAGGATATGTGGCAGCTTGTGCGTTGCCTGTCCCTTAAGCATGTCAGCGAGGCCGTGTACAGTGTCATGCAGCACCCCTCAGGACAGACGGCTTCAACCCCAGCAGAAAAATTAGATGCATTCAAATGCCATTATCAGCGTGTTGGTAGCCATGCAGCGTTTGCCGCCTCATACCCCCAGTTCGACCCAGCGCACATGACACAGGTTGCCGCCAATGTACAGCAGTACCTTCATGACTCAACCGCACCTCATGCTGCCCCACCCTGCCCGCTGGACTTGCCCATCACTGCCGCCGAGGTTTCTGCATGCTTGCAGCGTCTCCGCACAGGCAAAGCTGGCAACCCTGCAGAGGAAGGCATTGTCAACGAGCTTTTGAAGTACGGAGGCAACACAGTTGCAGACATGCTGCTGCAGTACTGCAGCCTCATGTGGCAGCTTGAGCAGGTACATCAGATGCCGGGGACAGTCGTCAGCATGCCCAGGAAGGGCGATCTGACAGATCCAGGCAACTACCGCGGCATCACCCTACTCAGCGTGCTCTATAAGTTCTACACCAGCGTCCTCAACCAGCGCCTTATCAAGTTTGCAGAGGGCGAGCAGCAGGAGCAGCAGCAGCAGACACAAGCGCAGCAGCAGCAGCAGCATGGCCAGCATTCAGCACAACAGCAGCAGCAGCAGCAGCAGCAGCAGCCACGCGCAACTGCTGCTACAGCAGCAGCGGCGCCGCTGCTGCACGAGAGTCAGAACGGATTCCGCCCCAAGCGCAGTTGTGCTGACCATCAAAGCGTGCTCAGCGAGGTCCTTAATAGCAGGAAAGCTGAGGGAACGGAGTCATATGTGTTGTTCGTTGACACCTTTAAGGCATTCCCCACGGTCTGCCTTGATGGCTTGTTCCAAAAGCTGTGGGATAAGGGTGCGTGGCAAGATGTTCCGTGGGTTGTATCTTGGCTCCTTTGCGGGTGGGCCAGTGGCCCTACTTTAGTAATTTGGTATCAGGGCGCGCAGCGTGTGGTGTCTCATAAGGGTTGCACCACGGATAGGTTCA
The DNA here is from genome assembly GCA_014080715.1 of Scenedesmus sp. NREL 46B-D3. NCBI lineage: Eukaryota > Viridiplantae > Chlorophyta > Chlorophyceae > Sphaeropleales > Scenedesmaceae > Scenedesmus > Scenedesmus sp. NREL 46B-D3. The sequence continues at coordinate 428,159 of JACERP010000055.1, forward strand.
CCTGCGACCTTGGCCTGCATGAGGGTGATGTTATTTCGCCCACACTGTACCTGTTGTTAATCGACGATTTGCTGCGTGACGTGCATGCAAAGCACCCTGGCGTTACCCTCATGGGCCCTCGTGACGAACCTGCAGGCCAAGTTGTGGCAGCCATGCAGGCTGACGACTTTGTTGCTGTCTGCGGGTCTCTGTCTGAAGTTCAGGCTGTGGCTGCAACTGTCTACAATTACAGTTGCCAGTGGCGCTTCAAGCTCCACAGCTTGAAGTCTGCCGTCATGCATGTGCTGCCAGCAAGACAGACCAGCCAGCTGGTCGACTCCGGCATTGTTTGGAACAATGTCCCTGTGCCTGCAAATGCAAAAATTCGAGTATTTGATAACAAAGAATTCTTCCAAAAAAAAATTAAAAAATGGCGGTGGCAAACGTTTTCCCCAACATTCCATGTTGCATCGGAGCACTGCTATCGTGGCCTCATCATCATCATATTACCCATTCAAGCCATAGCACCAGCGCCATCGGCCCCGCGCCCCACCGGGGCGGAAAGAGGAGGGAGCACTGCTCCAGAATGTTTGCATGCATTGCGCACATCCCAAGACTTGACAAGAAAAGCAGCAATACACGGTGACACCATCAGACATCTTCCAGAACTGCCCCAAATATCATCAGATACAAAACGCAACACCTTGATTGACGAATCAGCCATGGACAAAACGCTGCGCAACTTTTCAGCGCAACCAGGCAGGGATCTGATCTCAGCAAACATATCATCCCTCTGAGCAGAAGTAGCAGGGCAATCAAACATGAAGTGTGACAAAGACTCAACTTCTGCACCACAACAAGGACATCCTGAAGTGGAGTTAGCTCTGCGACCGCCAAACTGACTAGTACGCTCATGTACACACAGACAACCCATACGAACACGCAACAGCAATTCAATACCACGTGGAATTGCCACTGAACGCAAGTACGGCCTAGGCCTCCTGAAACCCATAGCATCAACATGAGAGGGATGCACATGAGCCACATACCGACTCAGAGTGGAGTGTTCCAACGTTTCACATGCAATCCTTTCAGCATGTAGTGTCTTGACCTGCTTGTTGACATGGCTCTTGCACGCACTGGCTCTGCCTTCCGCGGTCACAACATTCACACCATACTTGCACAGCAGGCTCTGCACATACTTGTGCCACGGTGTCACCGCCACAGCACCATTAGGACGCCTCCATTCAGCTGTAAACACTTGATTTGGCAGCCGAACGCCCTGCATACGCTGAATCCTGTAGTAGTACTCCAAAGCCCTCTGATGAAGCCACATATGCAACGGTTTCACACCCCATTCTGCCAAGAGAGCTGAAGAGCATGGGCGCTCCTTGCCACAGCGCATTACGCATTTGATGATGTCTGTCTGCACTTTGTCAATCAGCTGCAGTTGCCTAGCTGTGGACGGAAACCAAACCTCACTGCCATATTCGACAATGGGACGGACACACGTCAGCAACAGTATGCGTTTAACCTCCACACTGATGCTGCGGCTCTTCCAAATTGGCATGAGCGCACCCTTCACACGTTGCACCTTAGCCAGCATCTTCTCAAAATGTGTGGTCCATGTACAGGTATTGTTGAACCACAGGCCAAGATAGCAGTACTCCGATACAACAGGCACAGGGACATTGTTCCAAACGATGCCGGAGTCGACCAGCTGGCTGGTCTGTCTTGCTGGCAGCACATGCATGACGGCAGACTTCAAGCTGTGGAGCTTGAAGCGCCACTGGCAACTGTAATTGTAAACAGTTGCAGCCACAGCCTGAACTTCAGACAGAGACCCGCAGACAGCAACAAAGTCATCAGCCTGCATGGCTGCCACAACTTGGCCTGCAGGTTCGTCACGAGGGCCCATGAGGGTAACGCCAGGGTGCTTTGCATGCACGTCACGCAGCAAGTCGTCGATAAACAACAGGTACAGTGTGGGCGAAATAACATCACCCTCATGCAGGCCAAGGTCGCAGGTGAACCTATCCGTGGTGCAACCCTCATGAGACACCACACGCTGCGCGCCCTGATACAAGTTGTACAAGACACGGAACATCTTGCCACGCACACCCTTATCCCACAGCTTCTGGAACAAGCCATCAAGCCAGACCGTAGGGAATGCCTTGAAGGTGTCAACAAACAACACATATGACTCCTTTCCCTCAGCTTTCCTGCCATTAAGGACCTCGCTGAGCACGCTTTGATGGTCAGCACAACTGCGCTTGGGGCGGAATCCGTTCTGACTCTCGTGCAGCAGCGGCGCCGCTGCTGCTGTAGCAGCAGTTGCGCGTGGCTGCTGCTGCTGCTCCTGCTGCTGTTGTGCTGAATGCTGGCCTTGCTGCTGCTGCTGCTGCTGCTGCTGCTGCTGTGCTTGTGTTTGCTGCTGCTGCTCCTGCTGCTCGCCCTCTGCAAACTTGATAAGGCGCTGATTGAGGACGCTGGTGTAGGACTTATAGAGCACGCTGAGCAGGGTGATGCCGCGGTAGTTGCCTGGGTCTGTCAGATCGCCCTTCTTAGGCATGCTGACGACTGTCCCCGGCACCTGATGTACCTGCTCAAGCTGCCACATGAGGCTGCAGTACTGCAGCAGCATGTCTGCAACTGTGTTGCCTCCGTACTTCAAAAGCTCGTTGACGATGCCTTCCTCTGCAGGGTTGCCAGCTTTGCCTGTGCGTAGACGCTGCAAGCATGCAGAAGCCTCGGCGGCAGTGATGGGCAAGTCCAGCCGGCAGGGTGGGGCAGCATCGGAGCACTGCTATCGCCGCCTGTGGTTCAACAATACCTGTTCATGAACCACACATTTTGAGAAGATGCTGGCTAAGGTGCAACGTGTGAAGGGTGGGCTCATGCCAATTTGGAAGAGCCGTAGCATCAGTGTGGAGGTTAAACTCATACTGTTGCTGACGTGTGTCCGTCCTATTGTTGAATATGGCAGTGAGGTTTGGTTTCCGTCCACAGCTAGGCAACTGCAGCTGATTTAAAAAGTGCAGACAGACATCATCAAATGCGCAATGCGCTGTGGCAAGGAGTGCCCATGCTCTTCAGCTCTCTTGGCAGAATGGGGTGTGAAACCGTTGCATATGTGGCTTCATCAGAGGGCTTCGGAGTACTACTTCAGGATTCAGCGTATGCAGGGCGTTCGGCTGCCAAATCAAGTGTTTACAGCTGAATGGAGGCGTCCTAGTGGTGCTGTGGCGGTGACACCGTGGCACAAGTATGTGCAGAGCCTGCTGTGCAAGTATGGTGTGAATGTTGTGACCGCGGAAGGCAGAGCCAGTGCGTGCAAGAGCCATGTCAACAAGCAGGTCAGGACACTACATGCTGAAAGGATTGCATGTGAAACGTTAGGACACTCCACTCTGAGTCGGTATGTGGCTCATGTGCATCCCTCTCATGTTGATGCTATGGGTTTCAGGAGGCCTAGGCCGTACTTGCGTTCAGTGGCAATACCACGTGGTACTGAATGCTTTTGCGCGTTCGTATGGGTTGTCTGTGTGTGCATGAGCTTACTAGTCAGTTTGGGGGTCACAGAGCTAACTCCACTTCAGGATGTCCTTGTTGTGGTGCAGAAGTTGAGTGTTTGTCACACTTGATGTTTAATTGCCCTGCTACTTCTGCTCAGAGGGATAGTATTGCTGAGATCAGATCTATGCCGGGTTGCGCTGAAAAGTTGCGCGTGTTTTGTCCATGGCTGATTCGTCAATCAAGGTGTTGCATTTTGTATCTGATGATATTTGGGGCATTTATGGAAGATGTCGGATGGTGTCACCGTGTATTGCTGCTTTTCTTGTCAAGTCTTGGGATGTGCGCAATGCATGCAAACATTCTGGAGCAGTGCTCCCTCCTTTTTCCGCCCCGGTGGGGCGCGGGGCCGATGGCGCAGATGCTATGGCTTGAATGGGTAATATGATGATGAAGAAGATGATGATGATGATGATGATGATGATGCCACCACAGCGGCCGCCGTCGTGTAACCAGAATAGCCCACACCAGTACTAACTGCATGTGTGCGCCTGAGAAACTGCTGGCAAAAGAAGTAGGCTCGCGCGCACAGGCAGTAGTATGCGCGCTGTGTAATGCCGGCAGTCACAGGCGCCCGCATCAAGTGTCCGCTGAAACTTAACAAAGCAGGCTATTGACTACAGCTACCGTTACAGTACCGTAACGTTCCTTTGGAGGGAAACACTTGGCAGTTCTGGAAGATGTCGGATGGTGTCACCGTGTATTGCTGCTTTTCTTGTCAAGTCTTGGGATGTGCGTAATGCATGCAAACATTCTGGAGCAGTGCTCCCTCCTCTTTCCGCCCCGGTGGGGCGCGGGGCCGATGGCGCTGATGCTATGGCTTGAATGGGTAATATGATGATGGAGGGAAACACTTGCACTGCAGCTGGCAGCTGCAAGGTGAAACACAGCAAATACATACTTGTACATTGTATAACATTCGGCTGTGGGAAAAGTCACAGAGGCAAGCCAGACCACATGCCTGGCAGCAGCTCTTGGCGCTGCACTGCCGGCCGCACCCCTGCAAGGGAACTCGCCATTTGCGACATACAGCTATTGTGTGCTTGTCAAGACCTGAAAGCATGCTGACCAACCATGCTACGCAAAGTGTGCGCAATGCATGCAAACATTCTGGAGCAGTGCTCCCTCCTCTTTCCGCCCCGGTGGGGCGCGGGGCCGATGGCGCTGTTGCTATGGCTTGAATGGGTAATATGATGATGATGATGCTACGCAAAGTGTCTTTCAAGCTGCAAACCACCCATGGATGCCACACACGACTACAGCTGTGATGCTACTCATGTACTCACAACAGCACAGCCCATGTTTGGGTCAGCTGGGTGGCAGTGGCTAGCCAGCACTAGCACACTACATCCCAAGAGCCAGCAAATAAGCAGTGCAAATCTTACAAAAATGCCCTCTTCTCTCGACACACAGCGCACTGTCAGTGACGCACACGAGAGCTGCTTGAACTGCAACACCATGATGTGCATACTGACAGTGGCCCAAGGTTCCCATGTGCAAGAACACAAACACACCTGCTTTGAGGGAGACAGGGGACAGGGGACGGGACAGCTGGGTTGCAGCAGCCCCTCCTCCGCTGCTTCTGCGTTACTGAAGCCAGATGCAACCTAGCATATGCTACACGTGAGTGCAAGATGGAAGGGCCTTGTGTGCCATGCCCTGACCAGCCCTGGCCTTGAAGCAGGCTGAAACAGCAGCAGCTGTTATGTGACCCTCCAAGTTACGCGTGCCCCGCGATGGGCAGGGCTTTCATTGCCATGACCAGAGCCTGCACCAGACACACACGCACACAGAACAGGGCAGGTGGCGCAAGCGGAAAGGTCAGCACTGGTGCTGGTGCAGCACGGAAAGGCGGCACAAGTACGCTGCACTTTATATGTGGTTGTGTTCAGCACATGATGGTTGTGTTCAGCACATGCTGGAAACAACGCAGTTTGGACTTAGTGCGCTACCATGTTTACAGAGGTTGCCTCACCCCCGGCTGGTACATGGTCAAAAATCTCCTGACGGCTGGCCCAGCAACTGATTGGAGAACTTTTAGGTACACATGTGCAGCATGCTGCTGTGCACCATGGCCGGTGCCGGGAGCAGCGCCGGCTGGTACATGAAGCCACCAGCACAAGAAGCGGCAGCCTTGCTTGCTTGTTGAAACGCAGCTGGTGTGGTGGCTGCTGTATGACCCGTGAGGAGTGTACATCAGCTCTAAGCAACCACCATGCGGCTGACACAAGCAACAGTACAGTGCATCACAGCAAAGCACGGTATGTGAGATGTGCATTGAATGCAGCAGCTCACGGCCTCTTGCTCCTCCATGATGTTGGAAGCCTCCAGCAGTTTGACAAGCAACAGCCGCTCGCTGGCAGACTGCGCGTGCTGCTGTAGCTGGTGCAAGTCTGCAGTGCAGCCGCCACCTGTTGGCAGACGATAGCAGCAAGCAACAAGTGCAAGGTGAGTGAACATCAGGCACTGGAACTGTGCAAGCTGTTTGCCAACATGTCAGCAACTTCAGCATGCTGCTGCAGCTTCAAGTGCAGCCAACTCCTGCAACCAACTTGGAAACAATGCATGTTCTTGGTCCCTGAGCATGCGCATCAGCGCTCGTACATAGCAGTACTGCATCAGCTCGCCGCAAGGGGGTGACGGCACCACTGCCGTCACCTCCTTGGCAACAGCCGAATGCCTACTAGTGCCGGTGCTGTGGCTACTTAGGATCAGCGTGCACTCGTAAAAGTTGTGCTGCAGCAGCCAGTGCACACACACAGCACTTCTACAGTGCTACCATCACCTGTTGTGAGCTACAAACCAAGCGCTTCCACACACAGAGCAGCGCATGAGCCATCTGCTTCTAATGCGCACCTGTGATGCGTTGCTTCCTCACTCTCAGGGCTTCCAGCTTGTTCTGCATCTGCTGCAGTGCTGCAATAGGGTTGGGGCCCAGCACTGCTGCTGCTGCTGGTGAGCTGCCCAGGCCTTTCAAACCTGCTGTTGTTGCTGCTGCTGCTGTTGCCGATGGTGCTGCTGCCGGGTGGCAGCCGTTGAGAAGATCCACGTGCTCCCTCTGACACCCAAGGCAGGCAAGGCACGCGCGGTGAGGCAAGCAGTGCAAGCACAGAAGGCTCAGCTTGGCCGCCAAGCTCGCGTATGACCATAATGTTGTGTGGTTGCATGTATGCGTGTGAATAGCTGCAAGATGAACTCCAGCTACAGTCAGCTGGGCAGTCATTTGCAGGCCAATACTTGATGCGGACTGAGCCCCGCTGTGCTCCTGCCTGACCTGCAAATCATGCAGCACTTTGCGCAGTGCAGCGTTGTCCTGCTGCAGCTCCTGCTTGTCTGCCTCGTATGCCTCTACTACCCTCTGCAGCAGCAGCATCCAAAGCAGCAGCAGCAGCAGCAGCAGCAGCAGCAGCAGCAGCAGCAGCAGCAGCAGCAGCAGCAGCAGCCAGCAGAAGACATCAGGTGTGGTGTAGCAGTTGCAGCAGCAGCCGCAGCGACAACGCCACGAGCAACAGCTGCCGAGCACATTCAAGTCAGCCTCCAGACAGCACAGTAGCTGCAGCAAGATGTGGTTGCCTGTGCACAAGCCAAAGGGGTTTCACTTGCCGGGTATGTTGCTGCATGCACTGCTGCCTGGCAGGAATTTCAGACGATGAGCAACCAACACTGAAGGTCACTTGGCAGCATCTCCACACAACTGCTGGCCTGCCAGCAGTGGCTATGTGGGTGCTGACAGCAGCGAATGTGCGGCGACATGGCGCCAGCCAGCACACACACCAGCTAGCTGACCTGGCACCCGCACACGCACTATGCGTAGCTTACCTTGTGAATCTCTTCTAGCTCTGCCTTGGTTGCTCGCCGGGTATCCGTGGACACAGTTGCTGCTGCATTCCTGCTGCTGACGGTGCCGTTCCTGCATCACGACAGACACCAAAGACATTTGCTAGCTAGCTTGTACACCATCCAGTTGCAAGCGGTATCTGTGTAACAACCACGTCAAATGCAAGGATAGATCCGGCATGGTAGCTGCTGAAGCTGACAAAAGCGCACATGCACATGCGCAAAACACATGCCATATCTGGCCGCAGGAGCGGGCTGGCAGGAGCAGCAGCCACAGCAGGCCTGTTGTGCTGGCTGCCTAAGGCTGTCTCTTCAGCAATATTCCGAGGTGACCTCACCTGCCAGTTGTTGTGAGTTTACCAGTAACCTGCATGCTGCTGCTGCTGCTGCTGCCGCTCCTGCCCATGCTGCGCCTGCCGCTGCCACCGCCCGCACCAGCAGCCGCCCCCAGCCGAGCTGTCAGCTGCTTCTGAAGCTTCTCAAACTCTGTGTCCTTGCGGCGCAGCTCGTGCTGGAACTGCACGTGCCGCTGCTCTAGCTGTGCGCACTTCTTTGCAAGCTGGTCACGCTCTGCTCCCCAGCGTTCCGTCTCGTCCCGGTACCAGGTGTCTAGCTGCCGCAGCTGTATGGCACAAGACAGGAGGTGCCGACCCATCAGCTTCAGTAGGGCGTCAAAGCCATGCAAGCTGATGGCAGACAGTGTTGGCGCTTGGTGCACCAATGTTTGATGCAAATTGCATGCACAGCATACGTGCAGTTGTGACGAGCGCTGGCTGCTGGCAACCTCAGCACCAACATTGCTCAGCTGCAGCGCCCGTGTGCCATGCAGCACTCTGCACTAATGCGCATGTCACCAGCTGCGAACCCTGATCAGGAACCCTGCAATACTGCAAATGCGGAGAGTTGGAGTGCGCCGCCGCGTGCGACGCCCTTTTGGCATGCCAGCGCACCTTGATGTTGAGGCCGCCAGCCTCCTGCGCCTTTTGATCACTTTGGCACTGCAGCCGCTGGATTGTCTTGTCTGCTGTCTTCACATCCACCTTGAGCTTCTGCAACTCATCCTGCAGGCATGCGACGCACACAAGTCGCGCGCATGTGTGCAAATGATTCCCATCTCTGTCGTGTTTGCAGCCATCAACTAACAAGACCTGATGCCGCGGTTACTTCCGTGCCCTCACCGTGCACAGGCAGGTGCAGGCTCTCCTGCAGAAGCACAGCGCATGGCGCACGCTGGACTGGACCACCAGCATGTGTGGATTGAGTGCGCCGCGCCACTTGTTTCCGCCATGTACGCTTAGCACGCAGCACGTCAGCAGTGATGTGCCCCCACCTGCAGCTGCTCCTTGCTGACTAGCAAGCCCTGCTGCCTCTGCACAAGCTCGTACACGGTGTTTGCGAGCGCTACTGTAGTGCCGCCCTGCAGCTGCCACTGCTTCAGGCCTAAGTCTGCGGCGCAAACAGGTTGCAGGAAGACAGGGGCATGCAGCTTACACACACGCGCTGGGGGTAGCCCGCAGCAGCAATAATCGGTACACATGTCGCGCACTTGTACCACAGTGTCACGGCAGCAGAGTTCATTGTGCGGGTTGCGAAGCTGAATCAGTCCAACCAGGACACCATGGCCTTGTACAGCTGTGCACTGCTGGTGGTATGGCGGCAGCATGGCAAGATGACCAGGCCAGCCAGCAAACTGTGTGCTTTGGTGAGCAAGCGTGCGCTGCCACTGTCAGCTGGTGCAGCGGCTGTAACAGAGGAAGCAGAGTAGATGTTCCAATTGCTGAAACAGACTACATGGTCGAACAAACCTTGCAGGACTGGCTCCAGGTACCGGCAACTGGACTCCAGGTTCTCCAGGTTGGCAAAGGGCATGTTGCTGCTGTTGTCGTCTTCATTTGAACAGTAATGATTGTCATCTAAGTGCTGCTGCAGCTGCTCCACTGGCATGTAGGGTGAAGCAGGCAGTGGGCTGTGGCAGGACAACTGCAAACAGGCATCGTGGCAGCAGCATGGTGGTGGGTGGCAGGTGTCTGGGCAACCTATACAGAGTGACGTGTTTGCACTTGTCATTATTTCTGACACTGTGGCGTAACTCACCAGGCCTCTGTCTTGGTACAGGGCAGCTGCCATTCCTTGCTGCTGCTAGCAAGCTGCTTTGCCCTGCACTGCAGCACCACCTTGCTGCCAGCCCTTTCAGGCAGTCGTTCTCAGATATATAAACACTGGTGCTGGTCCAAAACAGCACCACGGCACTGAAAGGAGCAGCAGCGGAGGAAGAGCTTGTAAGCAGCAGCAGACGATGTGCAGTGGTACCCTCGCTCGACAGCTGTGGTATGGGGGCACGCAGAGTTGAACAAGAACACAGACAAAACAAATCAACGGCACAGCAAGCAACGGGTTGCTGAAGTTTTGAACAAGCTATGGTTCAGTGTCTGCAGTTTCACCTCGCATCCCCTTATCACGGCACTCTGCGATCAGCTGCCCCTCGCAGCAGCAGGAGACCGCTTGGATCACCCGATCCCGGTCAGCTGTGCAACACTTGCTCGTTTAGAGCACCCCTTCAGTCGACCTCTTTTTCGCCTGCTTCAAGATGAGCGGTTGGGGTGAGCAAATGGATGACCAGCCTCGCAGATATGTTCCCCCGAACCTGAGGGGCATGGGAGCGCCTGCGCCACCACCTGGACCCATGGGTGCTGGTCCTGTCATGCCAGGTGCTTATGGCGCTCCACAGGGCGCGTACGGTGGCCAACCTGGAGGCTACGGGCGCCCTGGAGGCTTTGGAGGAGGTGAGCACTTGCATTGCGGATGCATGCGCAAGATCAAGCAGGTTGATGCTCAGCAGCAGGCCGGTTTTGACATTGGATGCGGTCTGCGTGCTGCCTGATTGCTTGTAATGCTTTACGTGATTGCAGGCCGTGGCTTTGGCGGCGGTGGTGGCCGCTTTGGTGACCGTGGGGGCTACGGTGACCGGCCCTACAGTGGTGGGCGTGGTGGGGGCGGTGGCTTCGGTGGGCGTGGTGGGGGCGGTGGCTTTGGTGGGGCCCCTCGCGGCAACAGCCAGTGGCCATCGGACAACCGCATGGAGGATCCCTTTGAGCAGGATGCTGCAGTGAAGGCCGAGAGTGACGCTGTGTTCGGGCAGGAGAACACGGGCATCAACTTTGACGCCTACGAGGACATCCCCGTCGAGGCCAGCGGCCGCGACTGCCCTCCACATGCGGACAGCTTTGAGGAGCTGGACTTGGGCGACATCATTGCCAACAACGTCAGGCGTTGCAAGTACACCAAGCCAACCCCCGTGCAGCGCTATGCCATCCCCATCGGCCTGGCAGGCAGGGACATCATGGCTTGTGCTCAGACTGGCTCAGGAAAGACAGCAGCCTTCTGCTTCCCCATCATCAGTGGCCTGATCAAGGCTGGCTACCAGCCCACTGGCAGGCAGAGGAAGGCGCTGCCTGCTGCACTTATCCTGGCTCCCACACGCGAGCTGACCAGCCAGATCTATGAGGAGGCCAGAAAGTTCAGCTACCAGTCAGGCATCAGGCCTGTGGTGATCTATGGTGGTGCACCCGTCGTCAACCAGGTGCGCACAGCAGCCGATTGTATGCACAGCAGCAGCGGCAGCGGTTGGCAGGTGTCGTACTTCCGCAACACAGCAACGCCAGCAGCAGCACAGCAATGATGGTGGAAGAATCTGTTCACATGCAGCAGGGGTTGAGATTGCTGTTTCCTGCATGGCTGCAGCAGCCTGCACGCTCATATGGCCGCGCAGCTGGCTGCAGCAACAGCAGTTGCTGGCCGGTGCCCAAGGCTGCAGCAGCTGTGTCAGCAAGTGGGGCAGACGTTGATACAGCAGCAGGCTAAATGTGCTGGAGCTTTTTACATGTGGTCGGCAGGTGCCAGGTTTCTGTGCTTCATGTCTTTGATGATGATGACGCACTACTGCATGCTGACTTGTGTTGCTGCAGTTTCGACTGCGGCTACAAAATGCAGCCACAACTCCGCACTTGCCCTATTTCCTTGTGCAGCGCTGACGGCATGGGTGGGGGTGCCTTGGGGGCGCTTTCTGCTGCTTTTCCACTTGCCTGCTGATCAGGCTCATGTTCCTGACCCCTCGCCTGCTGCTCTCCTGCATCCCTTTTGCAGCTGCGCGAGATGGAGCGTGGCTGCGACATGCTGGTCGCTACCCCTGGCCGTTTGAGCGACCTGATTGAGCGTGCGCGCGTGAGCCTGGCTGCCATCCGCTACCTGGCCCTGGATGAGGCTGATCGCATGCTGGACATGGGTTTTGAGCCCCAGATCAGGTAAGCAGCAGTCGCAAGCGATTCAGTATCAGGCACGCCATCTGGGCTAGTATGGCTGTCGGCAGGTGATGAGCATGGCGCATGGGGTTGGCACGAAGACGTAGCGGAATGTGGCACGCGTGCCTTGCAACAGCTGGCCCAGCAGCAACAGGAGCACAGCTGCAGCTCAGCAGCAGTAGCCTTGGTGGTGCAGGGCAGGGCACAGAAGCATACACTGCCGCTGCAGCGTCATGCCACCTTCAATGTACAGCATCTGGCTTCTTACAGCCTGGCCTGCTGGTGCTTGTTTGCCCATCCTTAGCCAAGGCAATTGCTCACCTCCTTGTTCTCCTTCTTGCGTTTTTTTGCCGCGGCTGTGCAGGCGCATCGTGGAGGGTGAGGACATGCCCCCCACTGGCCAGCGCCAGACCATGCTCTTCAGCGCAACCTTCCCCAAGGAGATCCAGCGCCTTGCAGCAGACTTCCTGCACGACTACATCTTCCTCACAGTGAGTAGCAGCCCTGCAGCGGCTGCGGTGATGTATGTGTTGCTGCGACCACAGTGTACATGCAAGGTTTGCTGCTGCTGCACTTAGGGAGTTCTTGTGGTGCACCTGGCAGCAGACTGGCTGCCTGACTACAAGCTTGTTTTGTTGCCGCAGAGCGCTGCATGGCTGCTGTCCCCTCTGCATCCTGCAGCCTCTATCTGTCTCATCTCGTGCACCTGCTGCTGCTGCCGTGTTATGTACTTGCCCCTGCAGGTCGGACGTGTGGGATCCTCCACCGACCTGATTGCACAGCACGTGGAGTACGTGCAGCAGGACCAGAAGCGCGAGACGGTGCTGGACTGCGTGAACACCGTGGAGGGCCTTACGCTGGTGTTTGTGGAGACCAAGAGGGGCGCCGACCAGCTGGAGGACTACCTGCTGCGCCAGAACCTGCCAGCGACCAGCATCCACGGTGACAAGAGCCAGGGAGAGCGCGAGATGGTGCGTGGCTGGTTGCTGGCGGCGCTGCTTGGAGGCTGCGTTCCTTTCTGGTTTGCCTTTGGAAGCAGAGCTGCTGGGTGGCCGTAAATGGCAGTTACGGTTTGTTTGAGCAGCTGCCAGATGCAGGCTTTTCGTGGCGGCTCACTTGCCCTCTGCGTCTGCCGCCTTGTGCTGTCTGCCTCACTTTACATGCCGTGCGTCGTCGCAGGCGCTGCGCGCCTTCCGCAGCGGCAAGTGCCGCATCCTGGTTGCCACCGATGTGGCTGCTCGCGGTCTGGACATCCCGCACGTGACCCACGTCATCAACTACGACCTGCCCAAGGACATTGATGACTACGTGCACCGCATCGGTCGTACCGGTCGTGCAGGCAAGAAGGGCCTGGCAACCGCCTTCTTTACTGACGACGACTTTGGCCTCGCCAGGTGGGTGTCAGTAACACCGACACAAGTTGGGGTGCCTGTTGAGTGGACTGTTCTGGGCAGGACTGTCAACCCTGGGATGTATGGGCTTCTGATGAGACACGTGGCAGAGACTTGAATTCAGGCTGTGTAAAGGCCTTGGTTAATGGTAGTGCTGCACACATGCATTTTGGACTCGCGTCGTGCATGATTCAGCACCACTGGTGCTTGGGGACTCTTCCCATAACATGTATCTTCCTCATCGCCTCAACAGCTGGTGTATGTGTGTTGCTGCTCTCTTCCTGCAGGTCACTGCAAGAGGTACTCTCTGAGACAGGCCAGGAGGTGCCAGGCTGGCTGGCCAACATTGCATCCCGCCATGCGCCGTACGGCACCAAGAGCCGCCGCGGCGGCGGCCGCTTTGGCGGCCGTGATTTCCGCAAGGACTTTGGCGGGCACAACAACTGTGAGTGGCTGCTCGCTTTGATTGGTGCGGTGGAATGCAGTGCATATACCCACTGTCGGTCAATCCTGCAGCATGCTGGCAATGACAGCAGGAACAGCAAGTGGTATTGGAACTGATTCATGTACAACCGTGGTGCGAATGAACTTCTTATTGACCTGTGCTGCTGTGCTGCTGCTGCTGTCCTGCTGCAGACTCTCACCAGCGTCATGGTGGCTACAACAGCGGCTACGGCGGCGGCGGCGGCGGCTACGGCGGTGGCGGCGGCGGTGGTGGCTACGGTGAGTACATTTCAATGCTTGCGATTGCTGTGTACTGCAGCTGCTTCCAAGAACAGGAATATGAACAGGAAAAGGAGCAGATGCAGGAACCAAGCTCCTGCTGATTTTGCCTGTGCTGCCCAGCCACATCTGCTGCTGTGTTCTGGTTGACCAGCTCTTGTTAAGCTGCAGTCACTAGGTTGACCCTGCAGACACTTGTTGCTTCTGCTGTTGCTGTGCTTGCAGGTGGTGGCGGCGGCGGCTACGGCGGTGGCGGCTATGGTGGTGGTGGCTGTGAGTATCAGCTCTGGCAGCAGCAAACCCAGAGTGGCAGCACAGAAAAGCAGATGGCTATGCTGTTGCTGGACACCAACACATCTGCCCAAGCAGACAGCATTGCAAGCGCAACTGGGCTAGCTGATGGCAGTTTCATGTGGCCGTACTAGTAGATCATTTGGATGCGCTTCATATTTCTATTGCGTGGCAGCAGCAGTTGGACATGCCTTTGTGTGTTTGAGCAGGGCTCTCGCACTAATACTGCACAGATATGCACAGTGCATAAGTATTGGCAGGTGCAGCGTGGCAGCAGATTTTTGCTTAGTTTGCAACAATAATGCACTCCGGCGCTACCCTTGGTCTGACATGCTGCTGCTGCTGCTGCGCAGATGGCGGCCAGCAGAGCGCCTGGGATTAAGCTGCTGGCGGGAGATGCTGTGCTAGCAACCAGCCGTGGGCTGTGGGCGTTAGGGATCTAGGCAGGGGCTCTTTCGGCGCTGTACATCGCACTTGCACTCATGCCCAAACTCAGCTGTTAAAAACAAATTGTTATAACAGTGACGGTTTATTGCAACACAACGCGTATGACAATACGCATACGGGCAGCGGGTGTTGTGTGCTGCGCCTTGGGAGTTGGTGCCTACGGAGCAGAGAGCTTGCGTTATCCGCGCAGTGCTGCCATTGGTGAGGTGGCACTGCTGCTGGTGCCTTGCATGTTTCCGATGAAAGCTCTTTGTGTGAGAATGCTCACCCCATAATTGGTTGCTGCACAGCACGCATGTGCGTGCCCCCCAGCATACATTCATTGCTTGCATTGTCGGCCATGGGGACGGACGCACTTGTGTATTTCAGTGATTTGTTTCAATTGAACGGAGCAAAAATGTCTTGTGACGCCTGCGCTGAGCGGTGCTGTAAAAATGGCGTGGCGGTGCAGCACTGCTATGTGTGTCGTCCAACTGGCATTTGAGATGCTGCGTGGTGGTGTGCACAGCAGCGGCGGCATGTGGTGTTACACGCGTGGAATAAGCATGCACTGCGGGGGTTCTGGCATCGGGCGTTTTGGTGGCTGAACACTGCACCACATCACACCCAAAGGTGCAGATGGCTTTTCATGTTGTATGTACACAGTGTGCAGGGCTGATGTTGCATGAACAGTGCCAGCCTGCTTTCTGCAGCGTTGTTGTCGCAGGAGAAGGTTGGCTTGCATGTAGGGTTGTCTGCGTGTGGTTATGTAGGGGTTCTACTGTCGTCTACATTGCAGGTTGTAGGTTTGAAGATGTTCTGACTTGCAAAGGAACTACAGAGTAACCCCGTCGTGCTCATTCAATTTTGGCAACATCATGACATGCCACCAAGAGGTTCATGTATCACTCCATTGCACGCTTGTTCATGACTTTGTGTATCATCCACAGCCGCGCTGCCAGCATCGTTCTTGTGCGTCGGTGTACAGAGCTGATAGGGGGTCCAGGCCCGGCCAGTGTGTCACTACGTCTTTCTCATGTGGTAGAGTAGGTAAACTTGTCCCGGGTGTGTCTGTGTGCTGTGATGGACAAGGACCTCCACCGAAAGGTGCTGTCCTGTGCTGTCCTGCCTGTGGTGCTTGGCTGCGTGAAGTCGGGCAGTTTTGGGCTGGGTCGCGCATGAGACTAAAAAAGACGTGGGCTTGTGCTGAGTGTGAGAGAGAGAAGAATTGTCAGAGGCCTTGATCGAAACAGACGGCCAACAGGTCCTCTGTTGTTTGGTCGTGGGGCTCTTTGGCACGAGTCAAGGGTACGTTGGGTATGTACAGCAGTGTTCTGTACTGGAGACGTCCCAGCGTCCCTGCTCTTTCTCATTGTTCAGCGTGTGTGGTGAGGTTTCCCGGCCACACCATGTCTTTATGTCTGGACAAGCTGTGTGGGTCTCTGCGCCGTTTTGCAGACATGTTGCACACATATCCTGGCCGGGTTAGGGAAATCTACCGTTGCTGCCTTGTTGACGGCAGTGTTCTGAGTCCCCCTGTTCTGTGCATCTGTGCTTTGTTTACTGGTGCTCCTGCTGGCTTCAACAAGCTCTTGATCGACTGTTCTGGTAACTAAGAACAACTGACCGTGGTCTACATCGATGGTGTCCCCCATGCTGCAGGCCTACAGCGTGTGCTTTGCAACCATTTGCACAGGTTCGACTGGCATTGGATGTGACAGGACGCTGCACTGCATGCGTGCAAAGGAGTGCCTCACAGCCTGCCACCTGCTTGGCTGATGGCTTGCATGCATCCCCCACCAAATCCTTCAACAAAGGCATTTGCTTCTTCTGTTTTTGTTTTTCTGCGAGGAAAATTGAACTACGCCAAGAGGCCCTGAAGACACTGTCACTGACACTACAACTTTGCTGGGCTACCTCAAGCTGACTACAAAAGAGACAAAGGCCGTCAGTGCTCGCTCCCCGCTGTCATGGCCGCGAGCAGCACTGACCAGGCTTCATTTCGAGTGCAGGTAGTACTAGAGGAAGTAGTGAGGAGGAGAAGCCGCTTCTGCAGCAGAGGAGCAATTATCTGTGGTTCAACACAGCCATGGTGAGGCAGTGCCTCAGGCTCCCGGCAGTTGGGTTCGCCTGGCTGCTGTGTGTAGCCAGCCAGTAGGATTACGCTCCCCCTGGTAACCACACACAGAGAAACAGCCATGGTGGCGGGGGCCCCATCTTAGCATGTGAGTGCCGCATTGCTGCATTGTGCTCTACAATACATGTGTTATTGTCATGACGGGCTCTGACATGGGGTCTACTGGATAATACTTCAAGGTGGTGCGCGGGTGTCACGGGTGCCTCTCCGCCCGAGGTGTGCACTCGTTGACACTTCTGCCCTTCAATTCTCTGCGCTACAGGTATGTTTGGATATTTGAGGCCTTGCTGCAGGAATGCGTGCCTGCATGGCAGCCCACTCGGAGCACCAGGAGAACTTGGGCGGGGGTCTCCTAGTCCAGCATTGCTTGAAGTACGCAGTTTTTGCATTCTCCTGGAGCCCAGGAGCCGTTTTAAACTCGTCCTATTTACGGGTTTAAAGGCTCTTGGGCTCCAGGTAAATGCAAAACGACATACCTTCAAAGCAATGCTTGACCAGGAGCGACATGTATCCTCTACCTTTGCTTCCTGGACGTGGACGGGCTGGCGCCCCAGAAGCGGCTCCTTTGGCCTTCGCTTGCTTTATGTTCATCAGTACAACCATGGCGCATGACAGTGGGTGGAGCCAGCTTTGCTTACATACGCAGCCTCGCATGCAGGTGTAGGGAGACACTGCTGGCTTGCTTGCCTTTTTGCTGCTACGTTAGAGTGCTGCTCCTTTTGACATGTATTCCTGCAACCCTTTACATGCTATGCATGATGCCTCAAGCCAATAATCTTACATGGGTCGGTGAATGGGTATTTTGATGCCAACAAAAGTAATCACAGCCCGGGTGGCAGGCTGCTACCCTGCGGCATGCAAGAATGTAACAAGCAACAGCACCTAGCAGGGAACAGCAGAGCCCCCGGCCCCCTCATGCAAGACTGCAAGCAACGCTGACCACTAGATAGTATCACCCATTGAGAAGCAGCAGCAGCACTCTAGCCTAAAAAGGCCAATGTAGAAAATGCAGCTGGATGCACGCTCGGGTGTTGTGAAGGCACTTTGGGGGCGCTAGCCCTCCCGCACCCAGTGAGCTAGATGTACATAGAGGCGAGAGGTCCTAGAGGTCCAACTAGTCTCATACATCCCCATAAGTAAAGGTGTTAAGTATCAGCTAAGACCTGCGAGCAGCAGGTGGCTGTCTTTACCGAATTACCGAATTACCAAAGTAGGGCCACTGGCCCACCCGCAAAGGAGCCAAACAAGGCTCATGGGGTCCACAAAACTCAAAAGAAGACCATCAACCGGAAGAAACCGTAACCTCAACAAGCTCAGAGAGCTCAGAACTCAGAGAATCAGTAACTTCAGAAGCACTACTAGTAATGCCATCACTGGGAAGCAACAAATGTGCCAACTCTGGATCGCTACGTACCAGTAAGCAACTGTGTATGAAAGCAGCAACCTTACTCTGTACTTTAAGGACACTATCTCAACAACAGCATGATGCCTTGTTGTGACACAGAGCTGATTACCTTGTTGTGACACAGAGCTGATCAACAGTTGATGCAGGTTCGTAGTGTACAGGCTCTGCGTGCTGCATCTAGAGACGGTCGGACTCGGCGGTTGCGGGCTCGGGCGGTTGCGGGCTCGGCAGAGAGGTACTAAACATCAGCAGCGGTGCCACGGTCATCGGGATGGGATTAAAGGTTTGTATATCCTGCGCGCTGGCTAATTCCAAGCGTCAGCTATAGGTTGCTTTGTCAAATGCAAGAGGTCCGTAAGCAGAAGGCAACCACACTGCTGACTGCCGGGCCTTCGCCCCTGCGCGTGCTGAGGGAACCTGCTCGGTTGAGGCCCTTTGCCGATCAGCTTTTATGAGGCCAGTCTTGGAGCAAACTCAGCTATACTACACTTTGGAGCTGTCGAAGCTGCTGGGGAACAGAATCCGGAGTGGGTGATGGATGAGCGGAGCCACTGAACCCTGTGGCTAGCCGGTGGCTGTGCAGAGCACTGCCTGCTTACCGGCCGCCAGCTCCAGGTGGACCAGTAGATGCGCACTGTTTCGGCATGAGTACTTCTGAGTCTGACAGAACGATGAGCAGCACTTGCCGTGGCATCACCCACACCTGCACCGATGAACAGGTCTCGAGCAGCGGAAGCGAATAAGCACACACTTGATGTATGTCAGGAGCTGGTTTCTCGTGGTGGGCTCGTCAAGCATGTAGTACACAGGGTGAGCACAGCCGAGGGTCTTGGTTTTGAAGCGTTGAGTTCGCGGCATGCCGTGCAGTGAGCCCAGACAGCAACTTAGTTTGGCCTCGAAGTCCCCTGGACTATGTTTCCAGCTGGGCAGCGTGGCTCATTGTCCTGCATGTTTTCAGGGCACCCACAGCGTTGGCCTGTGCTTCACCGTAACAACCTTATGCATGACCCCTCAGCCTGCGTGCAGTCATAGCAATGTTGGCATCTTTCGATGGTGAATGTTTAGCTGAAGCCTCGTCGTTGCGGGACTGGCATGCCTGCAGCCATACAGCTGGCAGGGGTGCTTGAGTATGTCACCCATTGCATGCTGCTCCTGTTGCATCAACTGTTAACAGCAGGCGCTGTAGGTGCGGCCGTACCTGCTGCGGGATGAGGCTTCAGGACAGAAGTAGATTGCACATACCCGCGTCTCATTTATTGTACATGGCAGCTGGCCCTCCCCACCCACCAAGCATTGCACCTCTAGCTCACATGCCTTGTGCCCGTCCACAGCACCACTTCAAACAGGCTGATCACCTCCCAACCCACTCCCTGCAATGCGAGCTTTTGATCCACGCCTGACGGCAGGCGCTTCCAGCTGATACATGCAGTGGGTCGGGAGGTGCAAGTCTGATCAAGCACCACATTCTTCATCACAGCCGCACCATGCCAAACACCACCACACTGCTTTCAACGCTTGTCCTGCAGGGAAACTCGTTCCTCTACGTGTGCCTGCCAGCTCTTTTTGAATTGTACTTCCAGAGACACAGCGTGTTCATACCCAGCTTCACATCCTACGCGCGCACCCTCAGCAGCGAGCTTGTGCTGCACGACCGCACCCACACGCAGCGCTTCCCGCCACACCACCCTAAGGCAGCAGCGGTTACATTCAGGTGGCCAGCAGACCGGCAGGACCTGCCGGACGCAGAAGAGCTGGCCGAGATGCTACACTTGAACGAGCAGCCGCCGCAGGAAGCCGTGTCCGGCATTGAGAGTGGCAAGATCAGCTGGGGACGCAACAGGATACAAGCCAGGCCACGTGCACAGCAGCAGCAGCGCAGCAGCAGCAGCAGGCTACCTCAGGCATTCCTGCAGGAAGCAGCACTGTGGGTGCTGCCGGGCGGATGGCCCTGCAAGCTTTGACGCCTGGCTGGCGGTCGAGGGTGATGCGGCTGCAGCACCAGCAGGCGCAGAACAGGAAGCTCCAGACGCCCGCGTGCCCTGCAGTAGTGCAGCAACAGACAAGGGTGAGCAGCAGGACCAGCGGGTCGGTGGAAGGCCTGGCAGCACAAGCACCAGCAGCAGCAGCAGCAGCCCTTTGGAAGGCAATCAGCAGCGGCAGCAAGAGCACGTGCCTTCAGCAGATGCTGCTGGCGAGGTGCCCAACGCTGCAGCAGCAGCAGCAGCATCCAATGGGGCTGCCGTTGCGCAGGAGTTGCCTTTCATGCAAAAGCGGGGCAGAGATGACACCCCACTGCCGGAGCAGCAGCCGCAGCAACAGCAGCAGCAACTAGAAGAGCAGCGGCCAGCAAAGCAGCTGAAGCAGTTGCCATCTGGCAGTGACCCTAGCTGCCCGCCAAACCTGCTTGCGTTTTCGGTGTCATCTATCCCTGTTGTGTCACAGCAGCAGCAGCAGCAGCAGCAGCAGCAGCAGTTGCCAGCTGCGCAGCAAGTGGCGGTGCAGCGGCAGCACACCCCAAAGCAGCAACAGGCGCTGGGTCCCGGCTCGCATCTGCTCAACCAGCAGAAACCAACAGAGCAGCAGCAGCAGCAGCAGCAGCAGCAGCCACCGGGCAAGGGCCCGGGGGAGGCCAGCTCCCTGCCTTCTGGAATGCAGGTGCACAAGTTGCAGCAGCTGCAGCAGCCACCAGCATGGCTACAGCCACACCGGCTGCCACCGTTGCCACCACTGCCACCGCAGCAGCGCATCTCGCAGCTGCTGTGGTTGCGCAGCAAAC